>BMAU01002670.1:32500-103159 GCA_019973935.1 Trichonephila clavipes | reverse complement strand
TTAAGATAAGGAACAGGCTATATTACAGCTTTTTGAATTATTTACAAGAAAATAAATGAAAGATAGTTCGAAAGAGAGCAGGATTTCACCTGTGAGATGGGGCGTCAAACATCGCTAGGCCTAAAAGAAGCGTTGTTTACGAAGGCAAAGTTGCTAAGAGGGCGTCGACCTTACTTCGTTCGTGTCCGGTGTGCTAGTCCCAAAAAATGATCTCGCGCTCAGGGACTATATGCGTCTGACGTCATCTGTCCAGAATTCTTTCATTGGGCACCTAAATGCTCCTCGATTCAATTTGGTTTTGTTTGGAGCCATCTCTTACATCTCTCTCACTCGAAGTATATTGAAAATTTAAAAACATTCTAATTATTCGAAATTAATTAAATACTATTTCCTACACACACACACATATATATATATATATATATATATATATATATATATATATATATATATATATAGGGTGTTTTAAGAGGTATAGAACTTTAAATAGCAATAAAAACAACGATGTATTATTCGATTGACATGAATCTTTTTTTATTCGAAAGATAATCTTGTGGCATTACATTTTAAATATGATTTCTGACATAGGACTGTCGCTGGCTGGCTCGGATGTAGTCCAATCTGGAGGTCAATTTTCGATGACTTTTCCAACATTTTGTGGCCGTATATCGGCAATAACACGGCAAATGTTGTCTTCCGTGGTAAGGTCAAGAGTTTGTGGCTTATCCGCATGGACCAATGACCTTACATAGTTCACAAAAATAGTCTAGCGGTGTTAAATCACAAAGATCCTGGAGGCCAATTCACAGGTCGGAAACGTGAAATTAGGTGGTCACCAAACGTGTCTTTCAATAAATCGATTGTGGCACGAGCTGTGTGACATGCGTTGCGCCGTCTTTTGGAACCACAGCTCCTGGACAACATGATTGTTCAATTCAGGAATGAAAAAATTATTAATCATGACTCTATACCGATCACCATTGACTGTAACGTTGTGGCCTTCATCGTTTTTGAAGAAGTACGGACCAATGATTCCACCAGCTAAAGCGCACCAAACAGTCAGTTTTTCTGGATGTAACGGTGTTTCGACATACACGTGGATTAGCTAACTCAAATGCTGCAGTTTTGTTTGTTGACGAAGCTATTCAACCAGAAGTGCGCTTCATCGTTAAACAAAATTCTTTTGAAAATAAAACCATTATTTTCAAATAAAATTCCACAATTTGAAAGCGTTGTTCAGGCGTGAGTCTATTCATGATGAATTGCCAAAACCAAACTGAGAATAAATCCTTGACAGCTGTTAAATTGTCGCCATATGGGAAAGTAATGCCAACTTAAACTTCTAAACCTGGAAAAAAAAGAATCTATATATATATATATATATATATATATATACACACACACACATATATATATAAGTGTGTGTGTGATGAATCCCCAACCCCTCAAGTGTCAGTTGGGCAAACTTTCTACGAGGACAACTCAACCCACCTCCCGCATAGGAACTTTGACCTACTTTCACCAAACTAAAAGAAGACACGTATACTAACTACTCACTCGCTGCTGATCAACGCTGATAGAGCTCTCGTTTCTGTCATGGCTTGGAGAGAGAGAGAGAGAGAGAGAGAGTGCAGACTTCTTTACTGAATATTGAAATAATATATAATAGCACAAACGGCTGCTCGTTGCATTTCTCCTGTAAATCCAAGAATTTCTCCAAAACATGATAATAGCCGGCAGGATGTGAAACCTGATTATCTTGTTATACACGCGGCAAGAATAAAAATGACTGCTTCAAAAATTGAATAATAGCGCAACATAGAAATTTGTAAAAATTTGTACGGCTACATAGATCGGAATACGATTTATTTAAAAGAAAGTTTCTTCAAAAACTTCATTTCGAAAATCAACAGAATTCAGAGTATATGTTTGTGTCAAGAAAATTCTCCAAGTAACCCATTGTGATAATTAACAGAATAAAAGTCTACCAGTACGTCTTCAAATTCAAAAAAGTGTGTTGTAGTGAGAAAAGAAAGGAAAACTTTTCTGACTTCTTCGTTTTGAATAATCAAGGTATCCTTACACTTCCAATGCTAAATTTTGGGATGTTTTCAAATGCTTCAAGTTCGTAAGTTTAGTTATTTTAAGTTCGCAAAATAATTACTTAGAATTCTATATTTATGGTAAATTTATTATACTTCAGTGTGACTTGCATTCGTTATTAAGTTTGAATAAGTTAATGCTTGATTTGGTATCTTTTATTTGATTTCTTTGATTTTGCATATTGATTTGGTTTCTTATATTTTGGTATATTTTATTTGATTTCTTATATTTTGGTATATTTTATTGATTCATATATTTGGTATATTTATTTGATTTCTTATATTTTGGTATATTTTATTGATTTCTTATATTTTGGTATATTTTATTGATTTCTTATATTTTGATATATTTATTTGATTTCTTATATTTTAGTATATTTATTTGATTTCTTATATTTTGGTATATTTATTTGATTTCTTATATTTTTGTATATTTATCTGATTTCTTATGTTTTGGTATATGCATTTTTATAAAAAATTGCATTGATTTCCTTTGCGTATAATTATTTTTAATTGTGATCGTTTGCTGGTATGTAAAACTTTTTGATTCTATTTTTCGGTGTATAAATTTTAATTTCATTTATTCTGTTCTTAAACTATTTATGAAGTTACGCAGTGGTAAAAAAAACAAATATGACGGAAACAAGTGATACATCAAAAACTCAAACTTCTGAAAACCAATTAAATCAACCAAACCAATTAATAGCTTTTGATCCAAATAATTCTATGCAAGTAATTTCATGGTTAAAATACTTCAATGATAAATGTCAAAAATTGAACCTAGATGATTCTTGGAAAATTGCCAATATATCTAACTATTTAAAGAACAGTGCCTTAACGGATTACTTTAATTTTTATGACAAAATTAACAATTGGGATGAATTCACTTGTTTCTTAACAGAAAAATATCTTGCGCCATCAATTACTAGTTTAAATGATTTCACGCAAAAAAACTTTTAATGGAAAGGAAATTGATCAATACTTCCATGAAAAATTGGAAATCGGCAGACAATTAAATCTACCCATATCTATGATATTAGAAGGATTAACAGATGGCTTACCCATTAATTTAAGGCAGTTACTCACTATAAGTCCTCCTAGTAACCCAACAGAATGGATAGTAGCCGCGACTAAATTATTAAAAATTCAAAACAGTGAACAGAACAAAATTGAAAATCATAGTAATTGTAGAACTCCAATATTTAATGTTCCTAGGGAAAACTACCAAAATTGGAAACCTAGACATTTTAGGCCAAATAGGTTTGCACAAAGCCAGGTTCTTAACCAAACTCCTGGAGCATTAAACAGTCCGAAAATGCACTTTCAGTGTAACTTACCACCTAACCCGTGTAGATTTTGCGAATGCCAGGGGATTCAAAATGCCTATCATTGGGCTGAAACTTGTAAATTCAGACTCTCGGCAATACAAGTACCCCCTCAAATACCTATGTAACCAAATGTTGATCCTCGAACGGAAGAATCCCAAATTCGACAATTATTGGAAATATCTGGATATATTAAAGAGAAACCCTTATCATGTATCCTTGATACCTGTTCAACTATCTCCATTATATCTCATTATTTTGTAAGTAAGCACCAGTTAAAAAAGAAAAATGCTCAAAGCATAATTGTACAACAAACCCAGGGTACAATTAAGGGGTGTTGGAAAGCTAAAATATTATTTTTTTGACAATTTGAGATTTTTACATTTTCAAATTGTATAGATTTTAACTTTTTTTTAAAAATACCTTACTTGAACCTCTAGGGTATTTAGAAGCCCTTAAAACTTATTTTTAAATAATCGTTGAATTTGGGCCACACCCATTTTAATGGCGAAAATTGTAAACAAATTACTTTGTTTTTGCTTAATAGTGTAACGACTGATATGAACCAAAACATGTATCTTTTTATTTAAATTGAGCCTTTTTTATTTTTTTTTCCCAGCCGATTAGAAGTCTCACTGTATACTTTAAAAGTCAATTTATCTCAAAATGTAAATTTTTAATGTGCGATGTACCTTTTCTGAGAAACTACTGTTCACAGGTATGTAAATTTTTATGAATTATTTGTAATGATGTCTAATATATACTAAAATGAGCTTTTTTTAAAACGCTCAAAAATTTAATTTTTACAAATTTTTTTAAGTAAAAAATGGGTCAAATTTCGCAATGTTTGATAAAATATTTCATAATTTCTTAAAAAATTCAAAATTAGCTAAAAGCTCATTTTAGTATAATAAGAGAATGTACTTTTAATAGTATGAAAAATTTCAAGCATGTACATAAAACAGATTTTGAGAAAAGGTATATCGAAAACAGCCAATTTAACATTGTCAGTATAGAGAGAGAGAGAGGTTTCCAACACCCCTTAATCTGAGTAAGATATGTTCATTTTATCTAAAAATAGGTGTTATTTATAAATTAGTAACGATGTATGTTGTAGATCACACTTTACCCTATCTTATACTTGAACTACCAGAACTATCAAATTTTAACCTAACTATTGACTGCAGTCATCTACAAATAAAACAAAATGGAAATATTGTAAATAAAATAAATAAATACAAAAATGAACGAAAATATTCTTTACATATAAACGAAGAAACATATGTAACTCTTCCTCATTCTCAGATCTCTGAGGATCAAAATGTTCTACCGCATATTGCCATAGAGAATAGGTGTGAGTTCCCATTATGATTCAATTTTTTCTAAAGACAAATATGATGTAGGTCAATTAAGAGTTGAACCTCAAATAATTATACTCAAATCTGACTTACCAGTTCATCTCAGACCTTATCGTACTTCTCCTATTCAGGATAAAGCAATTAAGGGTCAAGTTGAGGAATTATTGCAAGCTGGGTATATATATATAAATTAAAGAAAGTAATAATCCCTATTCAGCCCCAGTGACTTTAGCTTTTAAACGCGATGAAGGTAAAAAGACCAGACTTTGTATAGACTTCAGAAAATTAAATGCTTTATGTAAAGCGAATTCTGAACCATTGCCTATTATGGATATAGTTTTGTTGAACAAGTTGAAAAACTTTTGAGCAAAATGTTTTCAACTTTAAACTCAGCTTCCGGTTATTGGCTTGTACCCATTCACCCAAAGGATACTGAAAACTCGCTTTCTGCACTAACTTTGGCTTATATGAATGGCAGATTACCATTTGGAATTAAGGTAGCCCCAAATTTTTAAATATATTAATTCGAAGAATATTAACTAAGTATAAAATCGATTTTGCTTACAATTATTTCGATGATATCATAGTCTTTTCTTCGTCAGAAAACATTGGAATCATATGAAAGATAATTTTTGACATTTACAAAATAAAGTATTAAATTGAAATTATCTAAATGTGTCTTTGCCCAAACTAAAAATTAACTTTCTGGGATATGAAATAGATGAGGGTAAAAGTTACTCCAAATAATACTAATATAGACATTATCAAAAAGTTGAAACCTCAAATAATGTAAAGAACTTCAAAGGTTCTTGGTTTCAATAAATGTATCATAAGTTTATTCCAGAATATGTTGACCTTAGATATCCATTAAATATATTAAAAAGGATGCGAAATTTAATTGGACTGATGAATGTCAAAATGCGTTTGAGAAACTAAAAAAGAAAGTTTAATAACGAAGTCATTTTACATTTGTATGATCCTGACTTAACTTGTCATGTTTTTGTTGATGCATCACAAAAAAAGTGTTGGAGCTGTGTTGAAACAACCTGATGCTTCAAACATGTTACACCCAATTGCTTACCATTCTAGAACCTTAAGACTACGAAAAAATTATGCTATAACTGGAGTTAGAATATGCTTGCAATAAAAGATGCTTTAGATAAATTTTATTACTACCTATATAGGACTAAAAATTTATCATACTAACTGACCATCACAGCTCTGTTTAGCTAAAAAATATTAAAAATTTAAGAGGTCGATTATTCCTGCTGGTCATTAAAGCTAAATATGTATGATTATGATATTAAATATTTAAAAGGGTTCTACTAACATTGAAGCAGATATATTAGCCAGGCATCCGCTTGCTCATCACCTTCAACATTCAAATCATTTGCTTGACATTAATGAAGTTAAAACTCATCAAAAAATGATAATCTTTGTGGACCTAAATACCATGTGATATCAAAGATGTAATAATAATTAAAAAGAAAAATTTACTTAAAACAGTAATACAATTTTCATTAAGATTAAAACTGTTGAATCAAGCTCATGAGCAGTTTGGTCATCCTGGTGTTCAAAAAATGTTGAATTTAATTTCACTTCAATACTATTGGCTTAACATTACAACTGATATTAGTGAATTTGTTAAACATTGCATGGTATATCAGCTTAACAAAAAAAGGAAACAAAAGAAATTTGGGTTACTAAAACAAGTTCCACCTACCAGTAAACCCTTTGAGTTTATATCTGTGGATACTGTTGGAGGTTTCAACTATTATAGTTCTACAAAAAAAATTTCCACATTGTGATTGACCATGCAACAAGATATATATATGTGTGGGCTTTTCCTTCAAAAAATGAAAAATCTGAAATCTATGTAAATATCTTAAAACAAGTCTTTCAAATCCAAAATCCTGAAAAAACATTATCCGATAGAACTGGTACCTTTACTTCTTCCAGATTTAAAAAATTCCTTAGAAATTATAATATTAAACATTTGTTAACTACAGCTCATCACCCTCAAACAAATGGTAAAAATGAACGTGTCAATCAATCTCTTGTTACTAGACTTAAATGCAAGGTAATTGCTTCATCTACTAAAGTTCCTTGGACAAACTACTAGACCAAGTGTGTAATGAATATAACTCAACTCAATAACTAAATACCCACCAGCATACTTGCTATTTGGTCTCTTGCCATATCAATCGCCTATAGATCAGAATAATTACTATGAACCTGTTGAGGAAGCACGTGAATTGGCATTGCAGAGAACAATAGATTATCATGTGAAAAATAAAATTAGATATAATTCTCGCTGTATTGAAAAAAAAACTCAACCCAGGTAATCTTGTTGTGTATGAAGAGTTTCACTATCCTAATACGAGGAAATTGAGCTCCCCTTTTTCTGGCCCTTATGAAATAATAAAGCAATGTTCAGAAGTCACTTATGAAATTAATAAACCAAATTCTTTGGCAAAGAAAGACTCCTAAATTGTCCATATTTCTAAATTAAGATGTTTCTATATATATATTCCCCTGATAATTTAAAGTTAAGTCATGAAGGAAAACTCAATTTCTGCTATACTATACTTATGTCTTAAACAAGTTACTTACAATTGTAAAAATATACCTTGTTTACAGTTGAGACAAATTGTGTTTCGTACCTATATTGTTGTAAATATCCACTTTTCAGAGTATTCAATGAAGAATTTTCATATCTGTTTAACACCTTCATTAGTATATCATTGTGTTATTTTGTAATATGTCATCATGCTTTGTAAATATCAACAATATATTGCTGTAATAATTAGTGATTGTGGTATTGTTGTTTTCGGTTGTAACCACTTAATCGGAAATATTTTGAGTATTTGTGTAACATAGAGTATTGTAGTAACATAGTACTTTCAAGGAATATAGCTGCGTTGCAAAAAAGGCTTTGTGAAAATCAACACACAAGGCGGAATTTGAGTGGTTCAAGGGCGCTCAAACAAATTCCTGTGTTGGATCTATTAAGCCTAAAAACATGAAACTTGATATTTCTGTTCCTTTCATGGAGTGAAGCACAATCGAGAGTTAGTTTTGCGAAAAGAGACCATAGGAAGGGTTGCGAAGAGTTAAGGGGCGTTCTTGATAAAATTCCTGCTTTTGAACCATCGAATCAGCATACATGAAATTTGGCATAAGTATGCTTCTCTAGTTGAATAGACATCCGCTAAAAACAGAATTTTCCGAAACATTTGTTGTTTAAAAAATAATGGGCTCAATTACAGAGAATCAAATAATTCTATTGAATAAAGTTATTTGCATCACATTTTCAGTGTGGTTCTTTTAGAATAATACTCCTTACGTAGACATTTAGGTTAAGGTTAAGCCAATGGAGCTTCTTTGACCATCTTTAAGGTATTTTCCCGATTTCATATTTTACTACTTTTTGAAGCCCTTGAAGTGTTCATACTTTGCACCTACTTTATTTTTTTATTTTAACTATCCCCACAAAAATAATTGCAAGAAACACAGGCAGAGGATAGCGGTAATTAAATCTTAGGGGGAAGAAAATTCGTTTATTTATTTTTTTATCGTTCTGCGATTTTGTATTTCATTTCGTGGTATGGCTTGATGCAAAATCTTGGCGAAAAACAAAGTTCCTATGAGACTAGAGACGTTTACTTTCCTTGATCACATGCATGAAAACCTTATTCAAATAGTATTTAGCATCAATTTAGTTTTTGTTTCAACAAGAAATGGAATCTGTTAAGCCTTGAGCCCTTTTGCAAAATAACTGTTTTTGCGGCTCTTTTCACGTGAAATATTGTACTAAGCCTCTATTTTGCTAGTTGTGAATGCCAGATAAAACAGAGTGCTTCATCCGAAATTATCCTTGTTTTGTGCCTACATTTGCGTAACAGTAAATACAGAGGTCAGTAACATTTTTATTTTTTCTCTACGTCTCCGCAGAAATTTGAGGACAGACTGGTTTATTTAATTTTTACTAGTAAATTTTCTTTCTCTGATGACAAATTGCAATTGCGATACATGTAGCATCTTTGGCACAATTCTTTGAGGCAGAGGATTTTCTACAGCGATATGGCTTTTCAGTTATTTCTCCTTTTCACCAAGGCCTTCCTTTCGTCCATATTCTATCCATTGTCCCTTCCACCGTCTATATCCTGCCTTTGATTGCCAGCTGGACTTTATAGTTTTTTGTAATTTAGATAGTAATCCATTAGAAAAATATCTTTTCAGATTTTAAGAAAATTATTTATGACAGAATTTAAACAAACTTTCTTCAAATTCTTAAAATTTCTTTTTGGGCTTGACGATCAAATTTTAGAGACATAATGTACTCCCACTAATAAAAAAATTTAGATTCGTAAGTTATACGCTTCATTTTTAATATATATATACAGTAAACAGTAAATTGATTAAAATTTACCATAAATAGTTAAAATACTTTTAAAATTAGTCACACTAATTTCGAATTAACCTGCAGACTTCTTTGGGGGAGAGCGGAATTACTGGAGTATATTGATAAAAAAATTCCCTTTTTCGAACATGTTTTTTTTTTGTTGTTTTTGAATTCAAATCTGCGCTAAGAACGGATCTGACAGAAATCGAGTATCAAGGAGTTTTGGAGTTTAGTGATACAAAAAAAAATCCATTTTTGATCAAGTAGATCTTGATTTGAAATTTAGCAAACATATTTATTTTATTGAGTATAGACTCATTTTAAATGGATTTTGTGGAAATATATCATGGGGGGTAGAAATCGAGAGCGTAAAGATAATTAAGCTTCAATTGTAGAAATTTTTTTTTTCGAAATCCCCTGTCCTTTTAAAATCAAGAAGTGTTGTTGCAATTGAACGCTTCGTGCTAGAACTTATATACCAATAATTTATATTTATAACACATCATGAAATATTCAGCAAAGAAGCGGGGAACAGCTAGTTATTTATAAATTAGACCACTATTTAACAAATATTTAATACGGTTTAAGGAGGTCTAGAACACAGAGAAAGATCTTGACATAAGGAGAGAAATTGAGGGCCATACGAATAAGACTGTGAATAATAATGTATGTTGAGATAAATAGATTTTACCGCAGAAACCAGGGTTGAAACCCTGATTTTGGTTTTTTTTAAAAAAAATCCGAAACCGTAGTGATATCAGCTCATATAGAGATTTTTTTTTTATTTTTTATATTTATTTATTGTACAGTTTAATACAAAAGGCTAATATTAAGAAGAGAAAAATATAAATTATTGCTACTAAAATGAGAAAATTGGGTAAAAATTCAGAAAAAAATACATAAACGGGACACGCTCTTTACAAGTAGTAAATGAACGAATTCGCAATTTTTTAATTTTGATGTATAAATTTGCGATTCTTTTTTTAAATGAGATCATCAAGATAAAACATATTTTAATTTTTAGAGCACTTTATCTTAGATATTATATGAAATTGCTTAAAAAAACAGTGATTATATTCACATAAAGAACTCTACATTTTGTAATAAAACAGTGATTGATAAATCTGAAGGTTCAAACACTTCTACTGTTATACATAAATTTCAGGAAATTATTTTAAAAACTTTTCGAACAATCGTTGTCCCCGTTGAACTTTTGGAAAAGGAAATTTCGAATGAAACGAATTTTAAAGTTTGACATCGCATGTAGAGTTAGGGCATCTGCTTTTATTTAAAAAAAATGTAGTTTTTGTTTCTTTCAGTGGCTGGTAAAAAAACTAGGTATTTTTAAAAAGCTAATAAAATTGTCTAAAAAATTATTTTAAAAAAATGTACAATTTTTAGAAAAATCATTAGTTTAGGGTAGTCGGATACCTTAATATATTTTGTATTATATTTTTACTATTCATTTTACAACTCTCCAATCTCAAATATACCGTAACAACATATCAAGGCAAAGTTTTCAGAAAATATTTCGCTTGGACTGTTTTAACAAAATTATACAATATTTTACTCCATTTTTTGTTCAAACTAACTGAAACGGCACTACATATTTTTTCCCGCATTCATAGAGCTATTGTTGTTCTGATTTTTATTATAAAACTGATTCACTATGATTTGTTCGTAGAGACCAAAATCACTCAGTTTACAAAAAAACAATTTTTAATACAAAAATAATCAACAATTCAAACAATTTTTAATGAATTTTAATTTTAAAAAAATACTTTGAATTTCTGGCGATTAAAATATTGAAGAATAAATTTAAAAGAAATGTTCTAATGAAATGTATAATTACCTTACACTAAATGATTTATGTCTAATGAAAAATTTACATTTTATAATAAATCTTTTAGAATAATAATAAGTTTTATTTTATAAAAAAAACACTGAGTGTTTTTAATTGTGTAATAATGACATAAATTTAAAGTATGCATTTTAAAATTGCAATTATATTTTTAAATTTCGAGGTATGGCAATAGACAAAATACCTTTCTTTTGCTTTTGTTATAAAGTAACAAATAAAAACATACTTAAAATGCGTTATATTATTGAATAATAAATTTCAAGAATACTTGAATAAGCTGAAATATTTTGTCCTTAAGCTAGAAGAGATGAGCAATATTTGATGGTATTTTGTGATGGGCTATTAAAAAAAACACAATTTTCACCAATGAAATAAACCACGTTTTAAATCTAAGGGGGAAAAACCCACTTGTGACTAATTTACTACTTTAAGCAAAGATGTAATAAAAACCATCCATTTGCCTTATAGCTTTTAATTAGGATAAATGACATTTTTCTAGAAGTTAGCTATTTTTCTTTTTGTTTTCTTTATTGTGAAAAAAAGCAGTTTTAAATTTTCTTAAGACTTTTTATTTGTAAGTTTAATATGGTTTATTATGTTTGTTAATTTTTGATTATTGCTTTTTTTTCCATTTTTAATAGAAATTAATTGCTGATATGTTTTAATTGTGTATACTTCTTCCTTCGGTAAAAAATACGTTTTAATTATTTTTAAATCTGTTTTTAAATTGAGAGTAAAGGTAAGTAAGCCTTTTTTAATAAATTGATGTTATGTAATTTTAATTGATTCGATACACTAACTTTTAATAAAATTGTTTCATTTTTCTTGCGTTGATTATACGAACAAATAATGAAAAAAATAATCATTATATAATTTTGATACAAAGAGGGAGAAATAATATTTTTAAACTTTTAATAAAGAGTTACGTTATAATATGTCATATAAAATACAGAAATCTGCAATAGAAAATTATTTCATTCTTGAAATGCAAGTTTAGATTTTACATTTAAAGTTATTAAACCTTCCTTTTAATTTCTATTTTCACATTTACATTGCTACTTGGTTTAAAAAAAACAGTGGTACTTCAACCTTTTTTTCCCGCCGGCCCACAAACATGTGATAATTATTTCGTGTGTGCTGCGGCAAGAGGATAAAATGGGGTGGGGGGGAGCGCTGTAAGATTAAGAATATTTAAAATACGGACAATTCAACAAGATAATATCTTATAAGTTTAGACTTTATTTTAAAACTACTCTAAATTCTATCACACAAAAAATAGGTTTTATGCAATTTTTTACCTAGCTATGGGGTAAAAACAATTCATACCAACACGAAATCGATTGCAAAATTGATATAAAGGATTGATAGAATTTCTCATTATATTTTTAAGGATTTTTTCTCAAACAATTTAATTTGTTAGTGCCACGTGCCATGACCGGGCCCCTCAGAAAGGACCGCTGTACCACATGCGGCCCGCAGGTTGAGTAACACACGCGCTGATTTAAACCATAAAATACAACTGCTATTTTTTAAGCTCCAGAATTTTGCAAGCATCTCATTTCGATTTTAAAAAGGAATTTGAATTCTTAGATAACGATTATCCAGTATCATATGCGAATTTTTTTAGAAATGAATCTTCTCAAGAATTTGAGCATCTTGGCAGGGATACAAATGACGCCGAACCAATATGTTTCATTCTTCTAATTTGCTCATAAAAGTGTTTACAGTGCTAATAAATGAGTATGAACCGCAGGTGGTTATACAGAGTTTTTTTTCAGGTATAGAAGTTTAAGTTGGCATTCCTTTCCAAGATGGCGACCGATTTAACAGCTGTCGAGTGATTTATTCTCAGTTTGGTTTGACAATTCATCATGAATATACTCACGCCTGAACAACGCTTTCAAATTGTGCAATTTTATTTCGAAAATAATGGTCGATTTTCATAAGAGAATTTTGTTTAGCGATGAAGCGCACTTCTGGTTGAATGGCTACGTCAACAAACAAAACTGCCGCATTTGGAGTGAAGCTAATCCACAAGTGTATGTCGAAACACCGTTACATCCAGAAAAACTGACTGTTTGGTGCGCTTTATGGGCAGGTGGAATCCTTCTTCAAAAACGATGAAAGCCACAATGTTACAGTCAATGGTGATCGCGGTATAGAGCCATGATAACTAACTTTTTCATTCCTGAATTGAACAATCATGATGTCCAGAAGCTGTGGTTCCAACAAGACGGTGCAACATGTCACACAGCTCGTGCCACAATTTATTTATCGAAAGACACGTTTGGTGACCGCCTAATTTCACGTTTTGGACCTATGAATTAGCCTCCAAGTTCTTGTGATTTAACACCACTACACTATTTTCTGTTGGGCTATGTAAAGTCATTGGTCTATGCGGATAAGCCACAAACGCTTGACCATTTGGAAGACAACATTTCCCGTGTTATTGCTGATATACGGCCACAAATGTTGGAAAAAGTCATCGAAAATTGGACGTCCAGATTGGACTACACCCAAGCCAGCCATGGCAGTCCTATGCCAGAAATCATATTTAAAATGTAATGCCACAAGATTATCTTTCGAATAAAAAAAATTCATGTCAATCGAATAATACATTGTTGTTTTATTGCAATTTAAAATTCTATACCTCTCAAGAAACACCCCTATATATATATATATATATATATATATATATATATATATATATATATATATATATATATATATATATATATATATATATATATATATACTAGCTGTACCCTGCCACACGTTGCTGTGGCTCAGTCTTGTTTAACAGAAAGGACATATATTTTCAGTATGTTAAATAACTTGCATTGCAGGTATGATCTTTTATAAAAAAAATGTATAAATATATGTACGAAAAACTTTCATAAACTGATATTTATAATTTGTTAACCAAATGTTTGAAGTTATTACAGCTTATTTTTGTCTTTATGTCATGTTATGAACCTAAATTTATTTACATTGTCTTTAAAGTGGCGACCTCAAGTTTGAAGATATATTTTAAATGGCTCCACTCTGGATTCATTGAGGGATATGGGTTAGTTTTACAATGCTTATGGATAGTTTTATTAAATCAGAGGTGTGTTCACAAATGCACATTTATTCAAACAATGTCACTTGGAAAAATGAATTGTATTTCCGGATGTTATATAGGAAATGTTTTGATTCTGCAGTATATCTAGCAAGCAAAATTTGTAATGGCTGTGTTTCCTGAGTTGAGGCAATTTAATTTTTTCAGTGGTACAAAACATTCATTTGGTTTGTCCCTTAAATTCCAGAACATTGCAATAAGGATACACTTGCATCATTGTGTAAATGAGAACATACTGCCTGAACCTAGAATCTTCCACTGGGTTGTACCGGAATGCAAGTTGAGTGTAACTGTGTGATTGCTCAACACAAAATCATGTTTGACGCAGATGTGCGGTTTCTGGTTAACTACTTTCTGATATTGTAAAACACGAATGATGTTCTCCCAAATGTGCATCCTCAAGTCTGGCTGCATGTTGCTCTGCTGCGCCCTCAGCTGTGTTTGTGACATTCTTTGTCTGCTTTTCTCGTTTGCTGATATCCATTCTTTCTCAGTTTGATGTGCAATTACACTCATTGTAGTACTTATGCCTTGCAAGTATGACAACCTAAGTTTGATTTCCCGCAAGGCATTATTTTTATCTAGTGAAGCCAATTGACTGCACTTAAAAATAAAAAAAATTCAAACAAAGCATATAATATTTCTTACAAACTTAAAACTACACTTAAAAAGAAAAGAAAATTAAAACAAAAGCATATAAAATTTCAAAGCATTAAAAAAAAGAAAAATCAGGAACAAAAAGAAAAGGAAAAATGAAAAAATACTAATGAAATATTTAACTTTAAACGCGCATCAATTGACACAGCTGAAATTCAACGCAATAAGAGGCTGAAGGTATTTTTAATCGAATACGCCAGGAAAATTCCAATATAAACACGGATTTTCCAGCAGAAAACTACAACAAAGTGTTGATAACGATGGAGTATTTTTGCAATTCACAATTCGATTAGCATTAGCAATTGTTATCAACAAATTTAAGGGCCTATCTGTAAAACAGAGTGGCTTATATCTAGACACAGACAGCTTTTCACATGGACAATTATTTGTTATCTGTTTACATAAATATTAGCATCACCGCAGCCAAATCACCGCGATGCAAATCGCAACATTTTCCCTCCATTTCTTTTTCATAAAAAGTTGTTAGAATCTTTATTGTTTAGATATTAAGGTACAATACACATGGCACCAATTGTATTACAGTGATGCTAATACATAATTACTGATATGTTTTACAGAGCAGCAGTCACCAATTGGTGATGCTTGAAACATTTTGGATGGTATGCAGAAAATTTGGGAAATTATTTATACTTTTATGAAGGTTCAGTTTAAAAATGGATGAACAACAAAATAACATATTATGGAACACGGATTATTCTTTACTAAAAGCTTTTTAGTAACCGAAATAACTAAACAAAAAAACAAAATTCCTGAGGTTAGCGATTTTTGGTAAACCTCAACCAATTTTTGGAAAATTGTAGGCAAAACACTTCAGTCTGTTGATTGTTGCTTTTCATGAAGCTTATTTTCAGGGCATAGAAGATTAATTAAGACGTAAATATAGCTATAGTGCTCTACCACATAGAGGTCAATCCTATTAGTGAAACGCTAATGATAAAGTTATACATTAAGTGATTCATGAAGTGTTTAAAAATTGCAACTACTGCTCTAAAGTAGGCACAGCAGACAATTTCTGTATATATACAGACAATGAAGCAACACAAAATGTCTACTCATAAGCATTGTAAAATTAACCCTTTCACCTCAAGAAGAATCATTTTAAATTTGTTTTCAAACTTGGCCCCTCTTCTATGGAGACAATGCAAAAATTTTAGATTCATAACATGTAAAAAAAACCATAATAACTTGCGAGTATTCTGTTAACATATTACAAATGAAATCTGTTTAGATAAGTTTTGTTAATTTAAAAGTTTTTTTTTAATGTTTATTTCCAAATTTTTTTATAAAAAAAATCATACCTCAAGTGCAAGCAGTTAAAGATATTAGAAATGTGTGCTTTCTCTTTTCTTTCTTTTTAACCAGACTGAGCCACAGGAAAACATGATTGGGTACAGCTAGCTATAACAAACTTAAATGATGAAAAGCTATCAAAAACGAATTATTATTAACAAATTATTATTTTGATAAAATCACCAAAAAGTTGCAAACAAAGGTACTTGGGTACTGTTGCAACTATATCAACCCCGATTTTGTTCGCATCATATACGGTGAATTCGCAATTAAGTGTTAATGTTGCCAATATGGCTGTGATAGAATACATAAATATCAAAACAAACACAAAATATACATAAGAAAATCTTAATTTTTCCATTTATATTCCACAGTAACACCAAATAAAATTTTGAAATTACACAAAGAGATATTTCGTGAGTCTAATGTTATTGCCTCAACTATTAAAAATTACAATAACTATTTCGTGGAAAAATTCACTACCAAGTGCAAAAAGTATTATTATTGTGCACAAAAAGGCATAGAATGTTCTTCCCTTATTGAATGCATATTGCAGTATTTGACGATGTTTTTTGATTTTAGGTAAATGGCCGACTAAAGAAAAATATAAGTACCATAAAAAATTATATATTAATTTAATTTAGATTCATTGGAGAAAGATAAAAAACCTTAAAGTCCGGCATATAACGCACACCCATACTTTCAAGCTGCAATTTTTAAATTTTAGGTATATTCGCTATATAATGTGCACCCCTTTTTTACGAAGAAACCTGAAATGTACAAATGCAATTCTGTTTAGAAGCGATTTATTCAAGGTGTTTATCTAAGCAATTGCAAAAATAGTATACTTTTAGAACACTACCACATTTAAGTTCAATAAGATTGTCATGTCTTTTAAATAAATAGTACTTCGAAATATTTAGAAGTTTAACTTTTTTATGCTCATTTATTTTTTAATTTTTAAATCCCTCATTTTTATACCCAGCGTATAACTCACACCTGTAAATTTCGATCTAAGTTTTTGTGTTTAAAGTGCGCCTTATACGCCGGATTTTACGGAAGGTGGAAGATTTTAATTGGTATGCTATTCGCTAAACACATACATAGTGTACAGAATTAAATTTAGTATTTTATACATAAAAATTATCCAAAGTAAATATCCTGTGCTTAAAAATAAATTGAAAAATGATATGCAATACTAACAGTAATTGACATAAAAAGAGCTAAACTATCTTTTTATCAAAGCGAAAGTATAATTTGAAAAAATAATTACAATCTTATGACCACCTGCTTCCTCAATATATATTTGTGCCCTCTGTCTGTTTTGCTCATTCACTGATGCCTACTCTAATTTGATCAGCATTTATCCCTCGCACTGCGTTTGCTTGGCCAGTATGATGACCTAAGTTCGAGTTTCTGCAATACAATTTTATGTACTCAAGCCGATTGACTGCAGTTAAAGTGAAGGATTAAAGAAAAACATATGAAATTACAAAACAGCTCTGAGTGGGCCTTGTATCCGAATTCCTTTGTGGCCCTTTTTCAGATATGAACACCATGTAAGTGTAATTGTAATAACATTCGTTGGGGCTCCTGCATCTTTGATACAGCGGTAACTCTACGTCCCTGACAAAAACAAACTATAATAACTTCCAGTATTTTTTTTAACAAATTGCTAATTGAATCTGTTTAAGAAGGTAATAATCTTATAAAGCAATGAAAACAAAATAAGGTGCAATATTTTGATGACTCAAAATCAGAAAATCTTAGTTTTAACATTTGTATCGCAATACTAACATCAAATGAAAGGTACTTACGTATTATCGCAACCTATTAGCGATATCGTATAAAACGAAGCACAATTGCCAATTCCGCGCGTACAACATCTGCGAAAATGGAATGGCCAACTTTGCGAGTTATCATTAAAGGCGATAATACGTAAGAATCAAATGAAGTTTAAAAAGTTGTCTAAAAAAGAAAAAAAAACATTCCTATTAAAAACTCCGTCGATTAATTTCGTCACATTAAAATATCTCCAAGTGGGAAAGAAATATTGTTTCCAAACATTGAATGTTATATCGCGGCATTTGACTACGTCTGCTCATTTAATGTAAATGGTTGACGGAAACTATTTGGTAGAAAAATAAGTAGCGTACAGAAGTCAATTATGTTAGTTTCATTTTCGCTTAATAAAGAGAAATAAATTTAGCTTAAAATTAGAGAAAAAACATGATGTAGAATTTAATCAAAGTCGTAAACATCCCGCGATAATGCTATCCGACTGTTGCCAAACCTACAAAACAAAATTTGAGTTCTAGAAAGAATAATTTTTAAAAAAAGATTTATTCGAAAAATAATCCCAATTAC
This sequence comes from Trichonephila clavipes, assembly GCA_019973935.1. Lineage (NCBI taxonomy): Eukaryota > Metazoa > Arthropoda > Arachnida > Araneae > Nephilidae > Trichonephila > Trichonephila clavipes. The sequence goes on along the minus strand of BMAU01002670.1, from coordinate 84,652 downwards.
GTATCAAAGGACAATAAATAGATAAATATGACAACGCATAAACATAACTATAGAAGAGTTATACAATAATTTGGAAAAATCTAAGCGTAAAGTTTAAATTTTCGCATTCAGAGAGAATCGTGACGTCGTATGACGTCATAACACCAAAAATCATTTAAAAATTAAATTAAAAAAAAATTTAGAGAGAATTTCGAAATAAAAAGTACATAAGATCCTGACCGGAGACAAATGCAACGTTGTGTCAATATTTCAGATTAATCCATGCAGAACTTTTTGAGTTATGCGCGCATACACAAACCAACACAACATTTATATATATATATGTGTGTGTGTGTGTGTGGAATCGTCAGCTACTGGAATCTCTAGCAAAGCACGCAGTCTTCAAAACCAAAACTTTGACTATTGACAAAAGAGCAGAAAAAGACTGAGGTTCGCGAGCAGGCGTTACCGTCGTCACATCATGGAAATCCTATTGTAGAATAGCTACCTTTTTTTAAATTAATTTTTGTTAAGTTTAAAATAAATCTGAAGAAAGACAAATGTCTTGGACCCCTTGTTGTCTCCCACAAATTATGGGTGCTCGGCCGGGATCGATAAAATTTCGATTTTGATCAAAGTTTGGAACGTGAACAAAAGAAGCGTCCGTGGAGGAGACGCGCCGCCATTTTTTGGAAACTTGGCTCAACCTGTGTAGAGGTTGAATTTTTCATTCGAACTCTGAATATTCCGCCTGTGTAGAGGTTGGAACTATTGACTTAACACCTGAGAAGAGGTGTCCTATTAATAATTTCAAGAACTATTTTTCGTCTAACAATATAACCTGTGTAGAGGTTGAATTTTTCATTCGAACCAAGTGTGAATATTCCGTCTGTGTAGAGGCCGGAACTATATTGAACTATATTTCATCTAACGATATAACCTGCGAAGAGGTGAGATCTGTGGAATCAACGTTTTTCTTCAATTATTGGATACATCGTACGTGCGAGCAACAAGGGAGCTAGAAAAAAAAGGTAGGATCTTTCCATATTTTTTCTAAAATGTATAAAAATGCTCTTAAAGAGGATCTCATAAGAGTTGTTGAGGATCTAGACGGTACTGTGGAGAGTACGGACACCATAGCTAAACTAAAGACTAAAATTGAGAAGAGTAGTACATTTGAGAGTGATGCAGATTTCGTTAAAACTTTAATTAAAAACTGTATAGATGAGAGGGTATCGCGAAACGAAAGAGAGGCAACTTTAGAAAAACAGAAAATTGAGCTCGCAAAACTACAGTTAGCACAGTTAGAAAAAGAAATCGAACTTCAAACGGCTAAAAATAAAGCATTAAGTTTAAATCCTGCAGCTAAAGTCGAAGAGAAACAGTTCGAAACAAACATAGAAAATGTGATCAAAAGCATTAAAACTTTATCTCTTCCTGTTCCTACCAGATCTGAAAATTTTAATCTGTTCTTCCAATCATTAGAACGCGCATTTTTAACCAAGAAAATAAATGAAGAATATAAATCTGAAATTTTAATAAATCTTCTGGGTGAAAGAGCTCATAATGTCTTATTGTATATTAAAAAGGAGGAATTAAATGACTATGAAAAACTAAAATCTTTAGTACTCAGAGAATTCCAAGTAACCCCTCGCGAGTGTTTAAACTCCTTTAAAAATGCTGTAAAATCATCAGGTGAGACATACATCCAATTTGCTGCAAGATTGACGACAAACTTCCAATATTATTGTTCGTTAAGAAAAGTTAATTCCTTTGAATCTCTATGTGATCTTTTAAGTTCTGATAAATTATTTGAAACTTTAAATAAGGAAACCGCAACTCATATTGGCATTCGAGAAGCGGAAGATTGGTTTAGGCCTATTGATTTAGCTAAATAGTGCGATATTTATATTTCATCTAGAAGCGGATCACGTAAAGAAACTCCTATTGCTTGTGGATATACCGAAGACCCCTTTAAAAATAGACCACGAAACTATAAACCAAAGATTAAAAATAGCTATCCCCAAAATCTTGAAAGACAAAATAAAAATTGCTACATATGCGGTGATTCATCTCATTACGCAAGAGATTGTGAGAAGCGTTTTAATCCTAAAGAATCTCACATCCATAATAGAAAAATCGCGAATAGTTTGAAAGTCTAGAGCGAAAAACAAAAAAGCGATGAGTTCGCACAGCTACAATACGTAAACGTTTTTGTGGAAAATCAGCCCGTAACATCCTTGATTGATTCAGGTTGCCAGATCTTAGTTCTAAATTCCTCACTAATTAGAGTGAACAAACCTTCCGAAGAGAGGATAACATTAAGCTCGTGTTTTAATGAAAGGCGTATGGTAGACGTGGCAGCCATAAATATTTCTCTTACTCAGCACTCTTCCAGTTTAAGTGTTCGTACGGCAATATCACCGACCTTGACCGAAGAATTTATTATACATCCCAGTGTATATACTGAAATAATGAAACTAAGTCACGCAAAGAGCGATGTTTTATTGAATGAAAGTGAATCCTCTTTAGGTGCCTTTTCTTTTTATCTGTTGCAAATGTGATAGAAAACTCTAGTTATGATTTGTCACATGTTAAAATCTTTAATATTAGAAATGATTTGAGTTCTCTAATTAAGAATTATAAACCTAATAAAATTAAGAGTACTAAGTTAAAAATGAATATTATATTAAAGATGATATTCATGTGTGTCAGAGAGCCAGACGTTTATCTTGTTCTGAGAAATTACAGGTAAACGATCAAATTGATAATTGGTTACAACAGGGTATTATAAGAGAAAAATGTTCTGATTATTGTTCTCCTACAGTATTGTGTAAGAAAGTCAGGGGTGCCATGAAAACGAGTTCCGTGGGCTCCAACTCCCGGTCGCCTACCCCTTCACCTATGGAGAGTAAACATAGTCGGTTCGCGATGCTCCGGAGGCTCTTCAAACCCTGGAAGTGGAAACGGAAGAAAAAGAGCGATTGTTTTGAACAGACGTCCAGAACTCTAGAGAGGAAAATATCGATGAGTTCAACCAAAGAAAAGCTTATTAAAAAGAGCGTTCTTATGCCTGATGGATCTGATAAAGACCAAGATAGCAAAATAAATTATTCCGTTCATCAGAACCACATTCCACAAACCAACGGGTTTGGGCCCGAGAGTAGCATGTCAGAAACTGAGAAGCAGCATAACTTTCCGTCGACGTCGTCCTCTGTATTAGAAACCTACCTAGAGTTGGTAACCACCGTTGTGGTTACCAACTCTGGTTTTCCTACCGTACTATCGTCATCTCAGAATCATGCCATGTCTGTGAAACACAATGTTTCCCTGTTAAACCTTCCAGATGTCGAAGAGGTGCCTTCACATGATGGGGAAATTGTTCTCTCTGTTCTTACAGAACCTCCAATATCGTTGAATGATATTGAGCCAATACTACATCCACAGCAGCAGACCACATGAAGATGTGGGGAGAAACTGTCTAGTTCAGCAAAATTATGATATGTTAAATCTTTGTGTATTTGTTGTATAGTGCTTGTCTGTTCCGTCTTTTATGTATGTTTCAGATTCTCCTCTGGTCTCCATGAAAAAGAAAAGGAATAAGTACCGCTGCGGACAGCGGACAGTCAGGCTGGCCGTTGTGGAATCGTCGGCTACTGGAATCTCTAGAAAAGTACGCAGTCTTCGCGCGCAGGCGCAGCTAATCAAAACCAAAACTTTGACTATTGAGAAAAGAGCAGAAAAAAACTGAGGTTCGCGAGCAGGCGTTACCGTCGTCACATCATGGAAATCCAATTGTAGAATAGCTACCTTTTTTTAAATTAATATTTGTTAAGTTTAAAATAAATCTGAAGAAAGACAAATGTCTTGGACCCCTTGTTGTCTCCCATATATATATATATATATATATATATATATATATATATATATATATATATATATATATATATATATCGTGTTACTTTCCAAATATCAGAAAACTACGTCTTATAACATCGTTTCAGATTTTCTTAACCCATTGGATAAACCACTTAAGAAATCAGAACAATATTTGGAAGCCCAAGTCTCATACGAAATGTTTTGTTATAAAGAAAGATTAAAACTGGGCACTTTCAATTCCAAAAACGATAACCTTAGTCACCTTTCCAAAACTATCATCCTAGCAAGAAGGTTATTACTGGTTTCATACAAATGGGACCAAAACATTTCTATCGATTAAATAACTGAATAGTTAGTAATAAATTTATTTTCGTTTGATTTTTGATGTTTGTATTTATTTTAGAAAATGAAACAAGATGAAAATGATAGATGACGGACCTTGTAAATTTGAACCCTTATATGTGAAATGGTACTACAGATAATTTTCCAGTCTATCTTCAAATATGAACACCATAATAACTTGAGCTTTTTATTTAGCATTAACCGATTTAACGAGCATCACCACCAGGACTAAAACGAGTGTTTCAACAATGTTGGGCAATTTCGTGGCCATGACTAATCAGCTACTAAATTTTGTGTCATGGGCCCAGTTACGTAAATTTACGTAACAAACTGAAAAAAAAACGAACCAGAATTTTTCTTACAGACTTAAATTTATAGTCAAGAATAAGAGTGATTTTTTTCTCAATGGGCTGCACTTCAGCAAATAAGTCTTTTCTGACGCAGGCAGTCCCCAAATGTGAGAGTCGTTTCATGGTGGCACCATCTAGTGGCGGCTTCTTTCCAAAATTGGATGCTGAAGAATTTTTTTCAATCAAGGTCTCGCTGGATACTAAATATTGACGTGTTTCAATATTGCCGAGAGCACCAGAGCCAAATCGATATTCAAGGAATCTTTTATATGTAACAGAATCATTTGGCATGCATGCCTACGAATTTTGCATCCAGAAAGTCTATCGACTCCAGCCGTGGGCAATCACCTAGCCTTAGGATTAATAAGTGGGCTTCCTACCAAAAAGTCAACACAGTCGATCATTTATAAATCATTAAAAACATCTGTAGAAGACAGCTATTTATGTTTTAGGTATACAATGCAACTTTTAGTACTGAAACATGTTCGTACGCTTGTGATATTGATATTATTAAATTTTCTTTCTCTAAACGTTACGAGAAACTAAATCTCTAAACATACCACGTTTCAGCTCTCAAGTGATTCAATGTGCATTGTTGCCATACGTGGCAGGTCATTAGTGGTACTTGGCCCCAACTCATGACAACCCTGCCATGATTTGATACCTTGACCACTGGGCAACCGCAGCTCCCGTTGGTGAAGCGTGAAAGTTAGGACAAGGGTGCAAACTCAGGTGTCCTTCTCGTCACTTGACCATGGTTCAAAATTACGAGGTTCATCACCAAAAGTCCTCGAGTAACTGAATAGCGGGACATCAATATTTTCGCTGACTCACTCTATTTTGAATCCTTAATGATTTTGGTGAAACGCTCGCAGCTTAAGCGTATTCTTTAGCAGTTTTAAGATTTAATAGGTATCATAAGTATACGGTTTCGGGATTATTGTTTTAAATATCTTCCCTAGCCTTGTGTATTAATTTGTGGTGCAAAAACTTTCATACCTAATGAGGTTATTCCAATATTTTTGTACTAAGAAGTTATATTTGTCTCCCCAATATTAAGTATTGTTATTTTTCCATATACATGTTTTTGATTATATTGCCATACAGGAGCTGCTGAGATGTGAACTTTTGCATGTTACTGTATCCATAGTTAAAAAAAAAAGGAATTTTTCTCGTTTAGATCTAATTATTGCTATGCATACTGTATCGATGACAATAAATATTATTTTGCAATCAGAGAAATAAATCATGCATCGAATATTAATATTTCGTTAGTTATTCTTAATTTTTTGAAATAAAGAGAACTAATTCTAAATTCTGTAAATATTCTTATTTCGAAAGTTTAACAAAATACCCATCTTCAAATTGAATGCACATTTTTCTAAAATATTTTATCAAATCTGATTAAAACAATTCATTAGACTAATTCAATATGACAACATCAAAACATTCGATTCACATAGTTCGTTTTAATTTTGACTTTATTTTTAAATATTTCTGCTTTTAACCGTTAACAGCGCAGCAAAAGAGTAGTCATCCATATTATCTGTCATCGAAATACCAACGTAAAAACAGACCTTTTAATAAAGCAAAAGTATTGAAAAAGAATGACTTAATACGGTAAAAAATTAAATTAAAAATGGGATCAGCCCACAAGCCATTTATTAAAGTATATATCATCCCTTTTAATATATTTCATAATATTTAAATATTTAGTTACAAAACAAATTTTAGAACTCTAAATGGATCGAAATTTGTCGATACTTTAACATACGATATATTTCATATTAACAAAGAACTACTGAAGTTTCTGATTTAAATTTGCAATTTAATCATAACTAAAGGCTTTGCCGGGAATTTTGCTAGCAACTGTAATATACATTTAAAAAAGGAGATTTATTTTCTATTTATAGATATTACTTAACTATAAGAACCAATCGGTAATTAAATAAAAACATATTTAGTTCAACTTAAAAATATTCATTTTTGGTTTCTTAAGCAAAATACCTTCATGTATATTTGAAAACGCAATGATTCGTAATTTTTTTTTTATCAAAATCAGCTACTAACAATATTTTAAATTTATCAAACATTTGACTTATCTATTATACATCAAATATTTGGAAGCATGTCGAACTTTTAAGTAATATTTGCTTATAAAGTTGAAAGGTAATTCAAATCTTAAACTGAAAACACCATGTAAATAATACTTCATGGAAATATATACTCATGTACAAATGAACCAATAATTTACTAAGGAATCCACAAGTAGGACCGAAATAAGCAAAATAGTTTTTATATTTATTTTTGTCAAAATTAATACACTAATATTATAAACAGCATGCATTTTATTGTTACAAATAACAACAATAAGCAAAATAACAATAATAAGCAAAATAGTTTTTATATTTATTTTTGTCAAAATTAATACACTAATATTATAAACAGCATGCATTTTACTAAAATGTTACAACACAAATAATAAAAAAACAAGAAAAATATATCTTAACAATATAAAGGAAAAAAATCACTAAAATATGCTAAAAAGAATAAGCATTGCTCGCTTTCATACTCAATATTGATGTCACGCTTCTCATATGTCGGAATACAAGATTTAAAATTATAATAAAGATGATTCTTTCCCATGTCATCTGATTTAATTTGTAAATGTAAAATGAATCATTCCAGTGAGGGCTTTAAAACAACGTTCATAAAATTCCACAAATATAAAGAATTAATATTTCCTAGGGTGTAAATCATTATTAAAATCGGAATTTGAAAAGAAAATCCTTTAAAAACGATGCTTTAAAATTTCTTGTTTTCCATGGCTATGTAACTGTCTTCTAATGAGGACTTTGGCGAAATGTTTTATTATAGAATTCGCAAACATGAAGCCTTTTTTGAGAATGAATACCCGTATGTGACTTTAAATTATCTCTTGCAGAGAGAACTCCTTGTTGTATATTTCACTATTCTAAGGCTTTTCTTTGGTATGAATAAGAAAATGTCTTTTTAAAGTACAACTTTGAGAAAAAGCCTTATTACAGATTTCACAAACAAAAGGCCTTTCCTTATTATGAACACGCATATGTCTGTTTAATTCACCCCTTGAAAAGAAACCCTTGCTACATACTTCACAATTATATGGTTTTTCCTTGGTATGGATGTGTTGATGTCTTCTCAATTCATTAATTTGAGAGAAAGATGCCTGACATATATCACAAACATGAGGCTTCTCCTTGGTATGAATACGTAAATGTTGTTTTAAATTACAGCTACGAGAGAAATCCCTCTTACAAATTTCACAAACAAAATGCTTTTTCTTGTTATGAACGTTCATATGAGATCTTAAACTACGACTTGTAGAGAAGGCTCTACTACATATTTCGCAAACACGAGGCTTTTTCTGGCTATGAACACGCATATGGGATTTTAAATGACCTCTTGTATAAAACTCCTTTCTGCATATTTCACAACTATAATTCTTTTCGTTGCCATGACTGAACATATGTCTTTTTAAACCTATATTATGCGAGAAAGCTGCATGACATATCTCACAAACATAAGGTTTGTTATGAACACGTATATGAGATCTAAGCTGAACACTGTAAAAGAAAACTTTGCCGCATTTTTCGCAAACATGACGTTTTTCGTTGGCTTCAATAGGCGGATGATTCCCTAAGATATCTTTTCCAGCCTCATTCATCTTGTTATATTATTTTAATCTTGTTTAAATTGTATATGCAGAGAAAAGGAAAGTACGCAGTTTGCAATCTTAATATGAATATTTTTTTTATATATATTTCGTATAGGATTATATTAATTTCTTCAGTGAAATCTACATCGGAGTTTTTATATTGCAACAAAAGTTACGCACAATCTCCAATGCAACTGATAGCCACAGATTTAGGGGAAATAATGAATTGGCACAATATTCTACTTTCCTGTAGCTCAAGCAATTTGTATGGTTTTAACATATCACTTACGTTAAATGAAAGAGAGTACAAAATATAATTAATTTAAAAAATTATATATTGTATTTATATGGGAAATTAAAACTTACATCAGATTATCATTTTAAACTGAAAGAAATTTTTAAAAAAAATTCCTCAGTTTAGATTATTCTTTTCTTGGAGGATATTTCAAAAGGAAAATGGGCCTTTTTGCGCTGCTCCACAGATCAAGCATATAGTAACTGATTCATATTAAACCATGCTCAATTTTAGCACTTGAATGATTGGTTTAAATTATTGTAACTTGAAAATGCTATTGGGGTAAAACCGCCAACATTTAAACAACATTTAAGAATATGATGATTAAACTGTTGGAAATTGAATCTGAACGGAGAAATCTCTGAGTTTACTTGAAAGTTGTTTGTATTTAACACTAGAACGTTCATTGTCTGTGGTGGGCACGGTAGCCTAGTGGTCAAAGTATCATATCGTGGCTGGCATGTCACGTTTTTGAACCCAGTGTCATTAAAGACCCGCCGTGTAGGGGCATGATACACGTTAAATCTGTCAAGGGCTTAAACGTCCTCCTGTTGATGTGGTAGTTAGTAAAGGGGGTTTCAGTTCAGGTGTCGTCTTCGTCACTTGACCATGGATCAAAATTCCGATGACTATCGCCAAAATTTCTTGAGAAGCTGAACATTGCTACCTTAATATTCATTTACTCACTCGATGTCAATTTGACACTTGAGCATGTTCAGTTTGTTGTCCTTTCCGCATTTTTGCAAAGAATTTGAAATGTTTCGTGACTTTTAATAATTTTCCATTGTAATCACCAGTAAACATTTTTGCGGTTGTAGTTGAATTGGGAGAAATGATATAGCTAAATATACCTAAAACGTCGGCTGGTGTCATATCGACACTAATGCAATTGATTACCCTAAAAAGCTGTAGTTCACCAATACTATTAGTGAAACAAATTTCCATAAGGGCTATAGCAGAATTATTTGGCCATAAATGCATTGTTATTGTGTTAAGTTAAAGTGAGTGAATATTAACGTCGCACTTTTGAACCGGCTACACGAGGACTTTTGGCGACGGACCTCGTAATTTTGAAATATGGTTATGTGACGAGGACGACACCTTAAATGGCAACTCCTCTCCTAACTGCCACACCACATCAACGGGAGTACGTCTTAACTCTCGACAGATTTAACGTGCATCGCACCCTACACGACGGGGTTTAGTGGTACTGGGCTCGAAATCATTATATACGTGTCATGATCCGATACCGTGACCATTGAGTGACCGTAGCCTTTTGGTTAACAGTAGAAACGAATCTATTTTTCCAAAATTTTTGTGACTAAGTGTTTCGTTATATAGAGTTTGTTTATCTGGTTATAGAAGATTATCGCCTTTCGAATCCTGCGCAGAAACGGAGGCTCGTAGAAAAGTTCTAAACATGACGAAACAAGTAATTTATTACAAGAGATTTCTGAGAGTTAATCGGCTTTACTTTATATTGCAAAGAAAACATAAGATTGACGGAAAGTAACTGCAAATAATCTGAAAAAAGTGCAAGTATAATTGATAATATTTTAGTAAATGCTGATTTATAAATCACTAAAAATGTGTGACTCAGCATGGATACCGCGTAATAGAAATTTTCTGTTTGTTTTGCGACTTAAGGCCGTATCACATGCAGACTTATTTCAAACAATTTTTCCTCCTACTGAGGGTGAAGGGTTGCCGTAAACAAAACGACATGCTCTGACGTCAACCGCGCACTTTCACCTCATTGAAATGTTACTCGCCGATTTTTCTCCTTCGGAAACAAAAAAAAACGATCGCTGGACATCATTGGGCACTGGAACGCGAAGCGTTCCTCCGTCCCATACTTAATGTATTGGGCGCTTGACGTTGGTTGGCCTGCTTTTGAGATCGTGCTTCCTTATTGGTGGACATGGAAGGAGACAGTGGGCGGGGCGAACTGGTGATTTCGGCGGTCTCAGGAAAATTGAAGTCCAAAATTCGTGCAAGCAGACGAGAAACTCGTCTGCTATTGGTCGTCAGGGATCGGTGAGCGAGAACTGTATTCGCTGCGCCTGGTGTCGAGTATAGAATTAAGAAATAGAGTTGGGAACTAAAGTGGGTGCCTGTGTGGGTATTGAATTGAATTTAAATAAAATAAAAAATTGTGAACAATTAAAAAATTAAGAAAAAAATTAAACAAAATTTAGCAAGGGTGGTCATTTGCCACATGGGAATGACCGGGAATTAATGTTATGGAGGATTATAAGAGTCCAGTAAGATTCTTCTGGGTCTCTTTTTACAGATGTTAGGATCGTAGTTTTCAAGATTTTGAATGTTGACGTTATTGATATTAGGTAGATTGTCAAAGAATTTGTGACCTAATATTTTTATATAAGCTTTGAAGGTAGGAATATTGAGAACTTTATAAAATTTCTATTTATGTTATATCTGTAGGCTCTAGTGATGTTTCTAATTAAAGCATTTTGAGCGTTATCAAGGAGTTTAATATTAGAATTGGCTGCATAGCCCCACACAGGACATCCATACGCGAGGATGGGCCGCAGGACGGCAGTGTAGAGAAGTACCTTGTTGTAAATATTTAAATGAGAATTCCGGCAAATTAAGGGGTAAAGAGATCGCATTGCGTTCCGGAATTTGTCACGCGCGTGTAGTATGTGTTGCTTCCAGCTGAGATTTTTCTCTAGGACAAGTCCTAGGTATTTAGTGCTCTGAGACCAGTGTAGTGGTGTGGAGTACAGAGTAGGTGGTGTGCATGGCTTTCTTCTCCTGGTGAAGAGAACTGCGACTGTTTTGTCTACATTAATTTTAATTTTCCATGTGTTGAAGAATTCTTCTGTAATATTAGGTGTGCATTAAGTGCTTTAGTAATTGTGAGGTGATTTTTGTATGTGGCCGAAATGGAAGTGTCGTCCGCATAGATATTAGTCATGGTTAGTGGATGAGAGGGAATATCATTAATATAAATATTGAAAAGAATGGGTCCGAGTAAGCTTCCTTGCGTGACACCGTTTTTGATAAAAACGGTGCGGGAAAGAGCGTTATTGACGATGACTTGAAATGATCTATTGACTAGGTAGGAGTTAATTAAATGAATTAGTGCGGGAGGGAAATTGTTAATAAATAAGTTTGTAGATGAGCCCACTCACCCAGACTCTGTCAAAAGCCTTCTGAATGTCTAGAAAGACAGCTCCGGTGGACCTGCCTCTCTGAAATCCAGAAGTGATTTTTTCAGTCAATCTGAGTAGTGGGTGATAGGTGGAGAGGTGCCTGGTGAATCCATATTGATTAGGATTTATATAATTAATATTGTCCGTAAAGTTACGCAGTCTATTTAAAATTATGTGCTCCGTAATTTTACTGAGTATACTTAAAAGGAAAATGGGTCTGTAGCTCGAAGGAGACTTGCTATTTTTACCTTGTTTTTTAATCGGGAAAACTAGGGCTATTTTCCAGTTATTTGGAAAATGTCTTAAAAGTAGAATTTTATTGATTAAGTAAGTTAAAAGCAGAATAATTTTAAGTGGGAAATGTTTGACCTTTTTATTAGTAATATTATCTTTACCTGGGGCTTTATTGTTAGATAGAGTTTTAATATAGCTGAGAACTTCGTCTGGGTCAGTAAGGGTAATGGGAAGGGGTGGGGGTGAGAGAAAAAGTTTTCGAGAGTACTAGTAATCCTATTATCAATAGGGTATTCACCATTAGGCCTTTCGTTTTCAGTAAAGTTATCTTTGAGGGTTACAGCAAGAAGGTTAGCTTTCTGATCATCGCTGCAAGCGGGGCCAGAAGAGCTAATGAGGTTAGGAATGGAAGAGCGTTTTTTACGAAAAAACTTCTGACACTGCCAAAGGCTGTTGTCTGTTGTGTTGAGTGATTCAAGTCTAGTCTGCCAGGATTGTTGTGAGTGTTTTTTGAGTGCTTTTTTAGGTTTGCTTGTGCTTTGTAATAACTAGTTCTGTGTATTGGATTTAAGGTGCGATTGTACAATCTGTTTGCTTTATTTTTGATGTAAATGAGTTCGTGTATGTGGTTTGGAGTGAAGGAGTGTTTCTTGTTTTCTATTGGCTTAGACGCTTGGTGGTGGGCGGAGCATATGGCGGTGGTGAGAATAGAAATTTTGTCTTCCAGCACTTTTGGATTACGAATGCCCGAGAAATCGGACAATCGAACGGAATTTTTTAAGTTATTGCGGAAGTCAGACAAACAGGTGGTAACTGCTCGAGCGTTGTCTTGATGAATAGGCGAATTCAGGGAGAAATTAAGAAAAACTGGATTATGGTCGTAGGAAAGCTCCGGAATGGAATCAATGATGAAGGGGAAATTAAAATTATTTATGACGGCAATGTCAAGAGTATTTGAAGTCCCGTGGCCGAAGTGGGTGGGGGAATTGGGATACGCAATTGTTAAATTGAGAGTATCCGTGAACGTCTTTAATTGCTTTCCTCTCGTGGAGTTGACTGAGCAGTTCCACTCGTTGTGTGTGGCGTTTAGATCGCCAAAAATCACACAATTACTGTTGGTCTGAAGGAGCTGTTCAAAATCCAGAGTGAACAGTCTCTCGTCCGATCTAGGCGGAACGTAAACGGAAGCAATAGAAATGGGATTGAAGTTGGGGGGGGGTGAGAACTACGATCGTAGCCTCGATGTGCTGGAGTGGGGGAGTGGGTAAATTGTAGTGGGGAATATTACGCCTGATGAGAATTAAAGTACCGCCGTACGCTCTCTCGTCCGTGTCTCTGTCATTGCGATAGCAGATGTAGTTTGGGATATTTATGTTGTGCTTAGGTCTCAGATGTGTTTCCTGAATGAGAATTAAGTCGGGAGAGTACTTCTCTACGAGAAAATTTTAAATTCCATAATTTTATTTAAAATGCCGTTTGCATTCCATGAACAGAGGTTTAAACCAATCAAATTGTGTCTAATCATCGTCATCATCAATAAGAGCCTCTAATAGGGCTTGCAATTCTTTTTTAGTGAGCTTAGTTTTATTTTTCTTAGGTTTGGGGGCTGGATTGTTAAAGTTCAAGGTTGAAACTTGCTGAGTTAAGAGAGTTAAAGCTTGAATAGTTTGTTGTAGGGTTTGAAGGATAAGAGCTTGTGGAGAATTATTTTCATTGGTAGCATTATTAATTGTGGGGGTTGGAGTTACAATTTGATTGGTTTGCTTCTGAGAGAATATAGCAGGATTTCTGCGTGCGTTGGAGGGTGCTGCCATCTGTTGAGGATTTCTGGAGTTATTTGTAGATTTACTGACGGCCTGTGCTAAAGAGGTATTTGGGCGTATTAAATTGTCTAGTGCAGTGGCATAGTTATTGGGGGTAGTGTTGGTGCCTTTGCGGGGCTTTGGGTAGAGGGATCATTTAGAGTAATTTGCCATGTGTCCGTACACATGGCAGTTGATGCAGTAGGTTTTTTCGAGTTTTTTAATGGCACATTCGCGTGTTTGGTGAGCTTCTCCGCACTTAAGGCAGCGGGGTGTAAAGTGACAGTTCTCGGTGACAGCGAGGTGTAAAGTGACATCGGCTGTGCGATGGAATTTATTGCACGAGTAGCATTGGGTTACCCCTTTGCCGTCGTACCCTTCGACTCTTACAGTTAGATAGCAGAGTAGTGTGAGATGAAAATTTTTTAAGTTGTGTATATTTCTGGGTAAGTTAATAAGGAAAACTGGTAGGGGTTGTTTCGTTATTTTCCCAACAAGTTGGGTGACTTTGTCAACAGTGAATCCGAGTTCTATTAAATTTTGGTGTATGTCTCTTGTTTCTGTGTTCTTAGGAAGTCCTTTAACAACGACTTTAATGGGCCGTTTGTGTTTAGGTTTTATGGTGAAAAATTGATACTTTAGTTTTCTACTGAGTCTTGAAGCAGTTCGTAGTCGTGTGAGTTGTTAGTGTAGAGCTTGATTAATTCTCCGGTTTTTTTTTACTGCTGAGTGTGGGGATGATTTCATTAAGTGTTTTAAGTTGTTCCATGTAATGTTTTTCGAGATTAAGAAATACCGGGGGTGGAAGGGTGTTGGTTTTGTCTGTTTCCGTTGTTTTGGGGGGCGTGAAATTAATTGTGTTTTGAGAAGTTCCTGCTATATTCTCGTCGTTTTCATTATTTTTTTCAAATCTATTGTTAACATCAATTTCAAAGTTTCTGAATTCGATTTGCTGTCTTTTAAAGGTTTGCTTAGTGGTAGGCGAGATGAAAACATCTTCGCTTTCCTTTCTTTTGGAACTAATTTTCTTAAGGAGTTCGGGGAACTCTTCGGTTCTATTTTTACTAGGAGAGTTACAAGGGGTAGAATGTACTCGACAACCAGGGGTATCGCAACGAGGAAGAGAACTCAACTCACCTAAGGCTTGTTGATGCCTCTCATCAAAATAGGCCTGTCTGGAGTACAGGGTAACCAGGTCCGGATCGTCATCAGAGGTGATAGGCGCAATGCGTTCTATGGTGTGTGAGACGTTTCTCAGCATAATCGAGAATTTCTTTAAGTCCTGCTGGACCAGTTGCAGCCTTTCGCAGTTGGTCAGTGAAGGAGTGGAAGATCTCGAGGATGGTAAAGAGGCATTTACAAGTTCCATTTCAGTAGGATTTTCCATATTCGTGTCCGAGTCGTGATGTGGGTAAAAATCTGCAAGAATGGGGCGTAAAGGGCTGTACTTAATACAGCTCAGGTCTAAAGTAGCCGGCGCCCTATCCTTTAAGCTCTGAAAAGAGCTATAGGAACGCCTGATTGAATTCTATTTGGACCTGGTGTGCAATGTGGGAAATAGTACGGAGCGTAGAGAAGACGCGACCGTACTCGAGCTCGCCAAGAAGGGGAATCTAGCTTCGTTTTTTTTCAGACTTTTTCAGACTTTCCATCAGTTTTTTCGATCCTTCGGAAACAACCATACATTATTTTTTTATACCGCTCGAGCTTACAGGATTCCTATTGGCTGGAATTCTAAGCAATTTCTTGAGCTCACTAGCAAGAAATTGCTCTAAAGTGGTTGCTATGGCAACTGAGTAAAAATTCCTCGAATTGGACGAAAAATTGCTTGAAATGTATGCGTGTGATACGGCCTTTAGATATGTTCTAGCAATTTTCGCGAAACATAATTTAAAGTTCAGTTTTTATGATACACAATTTTATGAAAAATGTTATTTTTATGAATTAATATTAAAAAGTCTTAAAACAATAAACCCTACTGAATGGTGGTCCTGCAATTGTTCAAATACAATTATTTTATGCATTTTATATTATGATATGGGAACGACACCGGCGGAAGTATAAGGCTTGTCGAAATCTCGAACGTTCTTTTGTTAAACCAAGCGACAAACGTTGTTCAGGGGAACAACTTTTATTTGTTGTTTGTTCAGAGGAAATATCACACGCGGGCTTTTTTCAGTAAGGTATTATATATATATATATATATATATATATATATATATATATATATATTAATTATAGAAATTAATACAAATAACATTTTATGGAGAAAAGAGTTATTGGAAATTCTAATTTTTCACATGTACCTTTCAATTATTCTAGAAATTCTATCAGCACGTTTAATGTTATCATACACTGGTGTGCCAAAATTAAGGACGAAGTCGAAAAATTAGCATATCAGCTGAACGAAGAGGCAGAGCGGACAGAAAGACCAATCAGGAGATTAAGTAATGTGATGTACGGTAGCACATGCGCAGATATGCAGGTAGACGTAATGGGGGAGTGTCTGAGTAGTATAAAGCATGTTGTCGGTGTAAGATCAGTATTTCTGGCAAAGAAATTGCACGCCATATAGCAGTTAAAATCCCACCGAGTTGCTGCCTCAGCGAGAAATGGCGAATAATAAATCTGTTAGACGACATCTGGATGCTTTTACCCGAGGTCGAATCATGGGGAAGTTGGAGGAAGGCCGCAGTGTGACAAGTGTGGCTGCAGAGTTCGGAATTGCTCACAGCATCGTTTCACGACATTGGAGACAATTTCAAACTTTCAGGAACAGCTATCCGGGGGTTCAGTAGTGGTCGTCCACGAGGAACCACACCCGCAGATGACCGGTATATTGTCTTACAGGCCAGAAGAAACAGGCGGCAGACAGCGGGAGAAATCGCTAGACACACGACACAGGGGACTGGACGACCGATATCGTGTTTTACCGTGGCCAGAAGACTGCACGGTGGTGGTCTGTTTGCACGACGCCCTGTACGGTGTGTACCTTTAACGCCTGCCCATCGTAGAAGGCGTTCTCTGTGGGCACTCTCTCTGAACACCGGAATTGGAGAGACAAGGAATGGGGACGAGTACTCTTTACAGATGAGAGCAGATTCAGTTTGAGTAGCGATTCTCATCGCATACTCATCTGGAGAGAGCGGGGAAGCCGCAATCATCCCTCGAACATCATTGAAAGGGACAGGTATGGAGGTCGCGGTGTTCTCGTTTGGGGAGGCATCATGCTTGGTAGTCGTACAGACCTTCACATCTTCGACGCAGGTTCAGTCAACGGGACCCGTTATTGTAACGAGATTCTTCTTCCACATGTGCGTCTTTTTAGAGGCGCTATAGGTCTGCAGTTCCTTTTCATGGACGACAATGCACCATGTCATCGCACAGTAACTGCCAAACAGCTCTTAGAGAGTGAGGATATTGAAAGTATGGATTGGCCGGCATGATCTCCGGATCTCAATCTCATAGAGCATGTATGGAATTTCTAGGCAGACGCTTGGCAGCTCGTACCTTACCACCAGTAACGATTCGGGAGCTTCGATTGGCGCTGCAAAACGAATGGGTAGCAATGCCTCAACAACTCATTCACACCCTCATTCTCAGCATCGGCAGACGCTGTGAAACCTGCCTAGCAGTCAGGGGAAATCATATCCCTTACTAAAGATCGGATGTTTCTTGTTGGACATCCATCACAGGGATGTTTCGGCCTTCAGTCGCATTGCGCTCCATGCTACTTTTTCAATCAAGCTTCTTTTTATCCCTCTGATTTCTCTTTTAGTAAGTGTTGCTTACATTACACATGTCCTTACGTATTGCGAATCTTACGGTATTAAATGTATTGATTTGGAAAGCTTTTGTACAAAATTATATTGAAAAAACCGTCTCGTCCTTAATTTTTGCACGCCAATGTATATTGAATCATTTACAGTAAATTGTGTTTGACTTTTTGGTGTATTTTTTAACTTCATTTAAATGAAAGTTAAAATAGGATAATTTTGTAATTATATTGGACCGATGGTAAATTTTAAATCTACTATTAAAACACAAATTTTAGTTTATCATAATACGGTTTACATGCAAATTGTAAGCTTACGGGTGAATTTTTCCCACTGATCTTATTTGTGGTAACGTTGAAAAAATAAAAATTCAAAAAAATACGTTCCTTATTTTTTTCATAGGAATAACGGTTGTATATAAAGTATGTCACTACCCACAAAATTCGCCGTTTTGGTGAACATTTCGAACTCTGACTTATGTTTTTATTTTATAGCCCATATATTTAAGTTTCCAAAAACACCCAATTCTTCTTTATACGGTATTTAAAATCGAAGATTTAGCATAATAAGTAAACCAGAAATGGAGTTTACAAAACCCGAAGCAGATCTACACAAAATATATTTTTTTAGATACTAAATTGAAATTTTAAGATACTGTTTTTTATTTAGTTCTATCTACGTTACAAATCAAAATCTATTCTCTGCGTATATATTTTTGTACTTTATTGCTTTTTATGAAAAAAAAAATATCATTAATTTTTTTAAAAAATCGAGTTTCGGCATAAAATGCGACATATTTAAAAAATTCCAAAAGTATTACAAATTCTTTAATTCTTAATGAATATAAAGATGTTATTTATGTACGCTAAAAATATTATTTGACTATATTCATTAGAATTTTCCGTATAAGATCGTAACTGCAAGTTGTCATCAAAAATTCACTTAAATTGACAGTTGTTATAGTCTGTTAAACTCTCCAGAAAGCAGCAAAAGGTTTAAAAAATAACAAATTTAGTTAAATATGAATGAGTGAGTGAGTGAATGTTGGGTGTTATGGCGCAAGAGCCAAATTTGGCTATACTGCGCCTCTAGTTAAATATGAAACTAGAAAGAGAGGTTTGAGATAAAATTATGTTGAGTTTAAAAAATGCTTATTTTGTCAAAATTGTACATATTGTCACGAATATCCTTGTAGTAGAACAAGTTGCAATACAACCGTTGAATAGATCAATGAGAATGTATTGAATGCAAAAAGGTAGGCGTTATCTACTTGGTCGTACACGAGCTGAACTGACAGATCGAGGGAAGCAGCTTATATATGATAGAGTGGTGACATCTAGAACATTCTAGAAGTACTTGAACTAACATAAATTTGCATACGCTACAACTCTCTGGAAAACTCAAGACGTTCAATTTAAATCAAATTAAAAAACTGGCGAGTAGCAATCGGTAGGTTTTGAACCCGAAACAAACAGTTCCACTAGCGGTGGCTTTACAAATGGACCACTCTTTTGTTGAGTTTTGTTTTTTGTATCGAAATTAAAATTAAATTTTCTTTAAAATGATATAAAATGCTTTGTATTCTGAACAACGTAACATTTTCTATAAGCATACAAACTTAAAAAAGCATAACAATTTTAAAAAGTTTCCACCATTTTGGCCACCACGTATATACATGCTTAGTATGCCTTTTTTCTTTGTATGATACATCGGGCTAACCCAGAGGTAGTTGGATCAGGCATTGGTTCAAAAAAGAACTCAAGTTCAATGTTTAAATTTTGTAAATAGTAATGTTTTGGATACACAAAATACCGATGATTTCTCAGTAATTATACAATAAAATGTCGAATTATTCTCTACAAGATTTAAAGTAGATGTTGTTACTTTCCAAAAAAAGAAAACTACATTTATAACATCGTCTCAGATTTTCTCAACTCAATCGATATACCGCTTAAAAAATCGAAATAATCTTTTTTTTAAACCCAAGTCTAAATTAAGTGTTTTATTCTAAAGGAAGTTTAGAACTGGTCACCATGCCAAAACAATCATCATATCGTGGTGTCTATTACTGTTTTGATATAATACCACAGCCACACAACTCCCCTTCTAGTTAATTAGTGAATAGGCGAACGAACGATACCATATTTGTAACGATTGCACGAGTAGTTGCGTCATTTTTATTGTGATGGATTGTGGGTTACGCCAGCCGTTCGCGACGGTTTTTATTTTATGTCAACCTGTTCGGTGTCTTATGGGTGTCGTCATCGTGTGTGAAAGCTTGCAGGCTGTGTCATCATGCGTGAGGCTTTGTTGGGTGCGTCAATTGTATCTGACAGCTTTGTTGGTTGCGTCATGTGTCTGACAGCTTGGTTGCAGTTTCGTTGGACAGATGGCATCACAAATGCTGTGGTTCTCCTTGCACGGCAAGGGTCACGAATAAAAGAAGATTATAACAGGGCATCTTCCATTCAGAAAACAAGTATCTTAGCCACAGTGCCAAAACGATCGTCATAGCATGTAGCCTATTACTAGTTTTATATACATACATGCGCCACAGTTATATCGTATACATAACTGAATAGTTACTGATATTTTTTTCTTTTTGGTTTGATTTTTGATCTATGTATTTATTTCAAAAACTGAAGCAGTATGAAAATTATTGATGACGAACCTGGTAATTTTGAACCTCTATATGGGAAGAGGTGCTACAGCTGAGTTTCTAAACTGTCTTCATATATGCACATCTTACTAAATTGAGCATTTTTTTAAACCCTAACCGATTTAACAAGAATCAGCACCAGGACTAAAACGAGTGACTCTACAATGTTGGCCACAATTCCGTGAAAATGCCCAATCAGCTACTAAATTGTGCGTCATGTGACCAAATAAACTGGAAAAAAATGACCCAGAAGCGATTTTATTACTGATTTAAAATTATAGTCATGGATAAGAGTGATTTTTCCCAATGGGGATGCGTCTGAGCAATTAAGTCTTTGCTGACATGGTTAGTGTCCAAATGTGAGAGCCATTTTATAATGGCACCATCTAGTGTCAGACTCTTAACAAATTTGGATACTGAACTACTTTTTTACTAATTTTGCCTAGAGATTCATAGCCAAATTGATGCTCAAGGAAACTTTTATATGTCACATAATAATTTGACATGCATGTCTAAGGTTTTTACATCCAGAAATCTATCATCTCTAGCCAGGTGTGATTTCGCAACCTTAGGCTTACGTAGCTGCCTTCCTACCTCTAAGCCTACAGGGGCGATTATGAAATAAATCATTAGAACCGTATGGAGAGGACAAGCTTGACAATTACTTTATGTTTTAGGTATACAAACATTTTTTAATGCAACTTTTAGTACTGAACTTTGTTTGTGCGCTTATGATATTGGAATCAAAAGTGTTTTCTGTCAGTAAAAGTTACTGGAAACTGAACTTCTAAATATGCCGCATCTTCGAGATAAATGTTAAGACAAACGAGTTGACCGACATTGAATTTGGTGTTTCTGCGTTTTGGCATCCAAAACTTTTAATGATCTATCTTTGACATTCCGTTCACGTGCGAAGTATCCAACGTTGTTTTGCTAAGTTTTCAGCAATATCTGCTTGCTTGAATCAAGGTCATAAACTAATAGATTCTTTCACAATACTATGAGTAGAATTTTTTTAAAAACACCGGTAATAAAGCGTTCGTAATTCAATTGCATCATCTGTGCAAGCAAATGTGATTTACCTGTATGCCCCAGATGTGAATCCTTGTGGCCGTGTTAACTTAGTAGTCAATGTAATTTACTCGCGGCCAGCATGTCATGAGTTCGATCCTAGTACCGATGAAGATCCTCCATGAAGAGGGGTAATGCACGTAAAATCTTTCGAGGCTCGAACATTCTCCCGTTGGTGTGGAATTTAGGAGAAGAGGTGCTACCCCTGGTGTCGTTCTCGTCACTTGACCATGGGTCAAACTTACGAGGTCCGTTTCCAAAAACCCTCGAATAGTTTTAGAGCGTGAGGTCAATATATTCACTCACCGACTCATTTGTCAATCCTTAATGATTTTGGTGTAACTATCACAAATTTAGTGTATTGTTTAGTAGTTTTAAGATTTAATAGGTATCATGAGTATGCGGATAATTTTTTAAAAATATTTTCTTAGCCCTGTGCATTAACTTGTGGTGTGACAACTTTTATACCTAATGAGGTTATTCCGATATTTTTATCCTATGAACTTACATTTGTCTCCCCATCGTTAATTATTGTTCTATTTCCATATACATTTGTTTGATTATAATGTCATACAGAGGCAGTTGAGATGTGAATTTTCTCATGTAATTGTATCTTTAATGGGAGCATTGATTATTTTTTTCTTGTTTACATGTAATTGGAGATTTGCATATTGTTTCGATAATAAAAATATTATTTTTCAATCGGAGAAATAAAAGCATTCATCGAGTATTAATATTTCGGGAGGTATTTTCAATTGCTTGAAATAAAGAGAATTACTTCAAAAACCTGTTAATATTCAGATTTTGAAAGCTAAACAAAATACCAAGATTTAGATTCAAAGAACATTTTTCTAAAATATATTTCTGCCCATTGGGATTAAATATCAAAATATTCAAATAACAGATTGCGTTTAATTTTGACATTCCATTTAATATTTCTTCTTTCAACGTGAGGAGCGCCACAACATAGAATTATTTCCTTATATTCCGTTATTAAAACACCAAGGAAATAAATATATAAGTTAAAGAAACTAAAAAACACGCTTTTATATATATTGGGTTGGCAACTAAGTAATTGCGGATTTTTTTTTAGAAAATCAAAGGCAATTTTTGCATGGAACTAAATAACTTTATTCTGTAATGTATTGCCCATTTTGATCAATGATCTTTTGCCTTCTTTGAGGTAGCATCATAATCCCACGTTCATAAAACTTATGGTTTTTATTAGCAAAAAACTGATTCAGGTACGATTTGACATCATCATCAGTATTGAAATTTGTATCATTCAAGGAGTTTTGTAAAGATCGAAACAAAAAGTAATCAGGTGGTGCAAGATCAGGAATACATGGTGGATGTGGCAACACATTCCAACCAAGCTCCAATAATTTTTGCCGAGTGACCAAAGATGTGTGTGTCCTTGCATTGTCATGATGGAATACATCACCTTTTCGATTTGTCAATTCGGGCCGTTTTTCTTCAACTGCATTGTTTATTTTCGTTATTTGTTCAATGTAGACATCAGAATTGATCGTTCGGTTGGGTGGTAAGAGTTCAAAGTAGACAAATCCTTTGTAATCCCACCAAACTGATAACAAAACTTTCTTTTGATGAATATCAGCTTTTGATGTTGTTTGAGTTGGTTCACCTGGCCTGCTCCACAATATTTTCCACTTGATATTGTTGTAAACAACCCATTTTTCATCACCAGATATCAGTCGTTTTAAAAATGGATCATTTCCATTACTTTCCTTTAGCAAATCGCAGCTGTTAATGCGTTGCGTTAAATGCGTTTCAATCAGTTCGTGAGGAACCCATGTATCGAGTTTTTAAACATAGCCAAGTTGTTTTAAGTGATTTTCAATGCATGTATGTGATACATAAACTTCTCTGCAATCTCACGTGTTGTACTGTGACGATCCGAATCAATTATTGTTTTGATTAGGTCGTCATCAATTTCAACTGGACGACCAGAGCGTTTTTCATCTTTGAGTGAAAAATCACTAGAATGAAATTTGCCGTTCATTTAAGGCTTCGTCACCATAAACAGCACATAACCTTTTATGAGCTTGCGATGCGTTTTTCCCTTTGCGGAAATAAAAAGCAAAATATTACGAAAATATTCCTTTTGATTTTCCATTTTTCAACGAACGCCAAACGAAAATTACGCAACCGATCAAAAAAACATTTTTTACTGATTGACAGTCTTAATATAATATAATTCTTAATATAAGGATAGAAGGGTTTTAACAAAAAGTAATGTATTTGTTGTAAAAGCTTGAGGTGCTTATCAATTATCATAATTTCTTAATAATTATGTTCCGAAATGTAGAGTTAGTGTAAAAATGTAGTAGAAAGCACGCCACACGGCTTTAACAAAATAACACACACATATATACATATATAATTCTCTAGTTATCAATTTATTGTTATATTAGGAATTATTTTTGTATTTTAGTTCTATTAACCATAAAAACATGTTTTCTAGTTGTTTGTTTTTCTTAACTATAATTTATTTTTCACTTTCTAGTTCGATCAACCATTGAAGCGTGTTTTTCTTAGATTTCTTAAACTATAATTTATTCATCGATTAATCAATCTTAAATGCGTCATTTCTTTAGAATCTGTTATGCCCATTGAGATCCTATTAGTGCGTCGATGCGGCCTGTTTTGGAACATGTAGGATCAGACAAAGGACGGAAAGTTTGAAGAGCTAATTTTGAAATATACATAATGCGGAAGCTATAAATTAAATTATATTTTTCACTAAAAAGAGCTCATTATTGTTTTTTAAAACTTTGATCAGTATTAGACATAAAACTACATGGTGTAAATGAAAGAGTTTGTAATAATATATTTAATCCGTTGATCTCTGAATTAAATCTCGGTCGTTTTGTTAGAATCATAATTTTTTTGCAAATGCTCGAGTCTTATTTTTAGTTCCACTTCTGAAAAACTGGCCAGTTGTTTATATTATGGTAAGAAATTGCTGACGAATCCTCCTCTTTTCCACATAACGAATAAACTTTTTTTTTGCTCATTGCATTTGTATTAAGCATTCGCGTTTTCTTTCTGGGATTGTAACTGAATCTTTCATTCTCCAAACCAGGAAATGGGAAATCGTTTATCCTGATGATCCGGATCAAGACAATGGAGCAAAATTATTTAATTATTGAATTGTTATACATCTTTAAGAAGTGAGGAAAATTTCGTATTAATCTGATTTATTTTATTGGGCTTAAATTGAGTTCAAAGATTACGTTACCTACAGGTTGAAGCTAATAAAGGCTTTCTAAAAAGCAGACCTTTTGCTAACGTAAAAGTATTGAAAAATAGAAGTATAAAAATTACTTTATTCAAAACAATAGCTTTATAAAAAAATACGATTAGCACACGAGCCATTATTTACATGTATATATTCCTAGATTTAAAATATTCCATAATATTTTAAATGTTTAATCACAAAACAGTTTTTGGAGCTGTAATTAGATCGAAATGTGCCGTTACTTTAACAAATGATATATTTCTACATTAACAAATATCTACTTAAGTTTTTGATTTATAAATTTACTATTTATTTATAACTTAATGATTTGCGTGAATTTTGAAAACGGCCTTAATAGATTTAAAAAAGAAAATGCATTTTCTATTTACAGATCTTATTTAAATATAAGAATCAATCAGTAATGGCATAAAAACATATTCAGTTGAACTTAAGGAACCACAGTTGTATACTTTTAAGCAAAATAATTTGATGTATATTTGAAAAGGCGATTCGGGTAGAAATATTTTTTATCAAAATCGGCTACAAGCAATATTTTATATTTATCAAGCATTTAACTTATATTATATATCATCTATTTGAAAGTATTTCATATGCTTAAGTTATATTTGCTTATAAAGTAGAAATGCAATTCAAATCTTGGAACTTAAAACACAATAGAAATAATCCTTCAAGGAAATCAATACTCATGTACAAATGAACCCATCATTTACTAAGGAATCCACAAGTATGACTGAAATAACCAAAATAGTTTTTATTATTTTTGTCAAAATTGATACGCTAATATTATAAACAGTATAAATCTTAATAAAGCATTACAACATTAAGGAATAAAAAAAACATATGAAAAATAAATCTTAACAATCTAAATAAAAAAAGTCACATAAATATGCTGAAGAATATAAGCATAGTTATATATATCTCTTTCTTGCTTTTATACTCAATCTTCACAGGTCACATTTCTTATATATCAGATTCTAAGATTTAAAATTATAATAAAATTGAATTTTTTTCACATGCGTTCTATTTTAACTTGCAAATGCAAAATTAATCGTTGAAGAGAAAGCTTTTAAAAAAACGTTCTTAAAATTCCACAAATATATGGACTTAACATGTTAAAGGGTTTAAATCATTATTAAACTTGGGATTTTAAAAGTAACCCGTTAAAAGCGATGCATTACAACTTGTTTTCTATGACTTTTAAATGTCTGCAAATGAGCACTTTGGCAATGTGCTTTGCTACAGATTTAGCAAATAAGATTATTTTCTTTGGCAAGAATATTTACATATTTTGGTACATTTTCAGATAAAACCCCTTATTGAGTACTTACCGAACTTCGATTTTCCTTGGTATGAATAAGAAACATTTTTTAAACTAGTACCCTAAGTGAAACCCTTCCTACATATTTTGCAAACATGAGGCGTTTTACAGTATGAAAACGCGTATGTGACTTCAAACCATTCCTTGCAGAAAATTCTTGTTAGAAATTTCACTATTCTAAGGCTTTTCTTTGGTATGAATAAGAAAATGTCTTTTTAAATTACCACTTTTAGAAAAATCCTTATTACAGATTTCACATACAAAAGGCTTTTCCTTATTATGAACACGCATATGTCGGTTTAAATTTTCCCTTGAAGAGAAACTCTTGCTACATACTTCACAATTATACGGTTTTTTGTTGGTATGGATGTGTTGATGTCTTTTCAATCCACCAATGTGAGAGAAAGATGCCTGACATATATCACAGACCAGAGGCTTTTCTTTCGTATAAATAAAAAAAATGTCTTTTTAAAGTACCGCTTTGAGAGAAAGCTATACCACAGATTTCACAAACAAAAGGCCTTTTCTTGTTATGAACATTTATATGAGATCTCAAATTATCAATTCTAGAGAAGGCTTTCCAACATATTTCGCAAACATGAGGCTTTTCCTGTCTATGAACACGCATATATGATTTTAAATAATCTCTTGTATACAAAATTCATTTCTGCATATTTCACAATTATAAGATTTTTCGTTGGAATGAATATGAGCAGATGTTTTCTTAAACTACTATAATGCTTACAAGCTGCGTGGCATATCTCACAAACATAAGACTTTTCTTTGGTATGAACACGAAAGTGTCTTTGTAATTTATAGTTGTCAGAGAATGCTCTATTACAGATTTCACAAACAAAAGTCTTTCTTTTGTTATAAACGGGCAGATGAGATATTAATTGACCACTTTGAGAGAAAGCCTTACCACATTTATCGCAAACATTACGTTTTTCGTTGACTTGCAGAGACAAAAGATTTCTTAAGATATTAATTCCAGCTCCATCCGTTTTCCTATATTAATTTAAGCTTGCTTGAATTGTATATGCAGCGAAAAAGAAAATACGCAGATCGCAATCATCTTAAGAATTTTTCTTCTTATACTTTGCGTATTAGATTTTTTTGATTTCTTGAGGGGAATACACATAGGAATTTTTATATTGCAATATAAGTTACGCACAAACTCAAATGGAACTGAATGCACCAGTTTAAAATGATAAAAAGAATTGGCACAATATTCTACTTTCATGTCGCTCAAGCAATTTGTACGGCCTTAACATAGCACTTTCGTAAAATTAAGAAAAATACGAAATGCATTAGGTTCACTCCTAGGAGAGCCCACATCCTTGGCGTGAATTACTTTGGTTGGCGATAATTGCGCCATCTTGGTAACCCTACTTTTAAACACTACATATGGCAACCCTAACTATTTCTAGCATTTTCGTATTTTGTGGGCGTGCATTTCGAATTTCATTTTGTTGTTAGGCTCCGGGCTGTCTGCGTGATGTGAGGGAATATACTTTAGAATTTTTTACTTTGTTGAATGCAAAAGGTAAAAAAAGAATTAATTGAATGGTGTAAGAAGGAAGGATTGATTGCTTCGAGTTATGAATGTCCTAAACGTAATGATCGGCATGATGTAATATGGTCGGCAATAAAACGGTTTCTTCGAAATCGTACCAGCCACACCGAATGTATGTTCAAACATTACCTCGCAGAATATATATGGCGGCGCTCACACGATCATTCGCTTAGCAATGAGACCTTTAAGGCTTTTTTTAAAATCTGTGTTACGCTGTACCCTCCACTCGGAAAAGATCAGCAGTAAGAAAGTAAGTGCTGTTTTTATATTTTTGTCTTAAATGTTTAATTTCTGTATTGTTTACATATATTTTCATCACGCACCCACTTTATCCCGCTATATTCCCTTGCCGTCATTGTCGGTTTCGCTTGGCGCCATCTTGTTCTGGCTTGGCGCTTTTTTTTCGGTTTGTTGCCAAGGGTGCGGGCTCTCTAGGATTTTATCGCATTTAATTTAAAATATTATCAATTGTATTTATATGGAAATTATATAAAACTTACATTAGCTTATCATTAGCAAATGCAAGAAACTGAAAAAAAGGTCCTCAATAAAGATTAACGACTTTTGGGAGGATATTTCAAAGAGAACACGGACATTGTTGCGTTGATCAACAGAACAAGTATGCAGTGAATGATGCATAGTAAACCATGCTCAATTTCAGCGCTTGAATGATCGGTTTATAATACTGAGACTTAAAAATAACGAAAACACTAATGGTTGGAAAGCCTCATTTTATTAAAAAATAATTATGAATATGATGTTAGAGCTGCTTGAATTTGAATCTGAATAGTGAAATGTGTGAGTTTACTTAAATGTTGTTTGTATTTAACACTAGAACGTCCCTCGTCCATGGTGGGTGCGGTAGCCTAATGATCCAAATATCAGATCGTGGTTGGCCTGTCACGAGTTTGAACCCAGGGTCACTAAGACCCGCCGTGTAGGTGCGCGAAGCACGGCAAATCTGTCGAAAGCTTAAACACCCTCCGTTGGTGTGGCAGTTAGAAGAGGGGAGGTACCATCTCAGATACCAACTTCGTCACTTGAGCATGGTTCAAAATTACGTTTTCTATCGACAAAATACCTCGAAAAGCTGAACATTGCTCAGCTAATATTCACTCACTCGATGTCAATTCGAAACCACCTGTTCAGTTTGTTTTCCTTTCCGGATTTCTGCAAAGAATTTGAAAATGTTTCGTGACTTTTAATAATTTTTCATTGTAATTACCAGTAAACGTCTTGTGGTTGTAAGTAAAGTAGAAGAAATGTTACAGCTAAATATACCTAAACGTCGACTGATGTCATTTTGACACCAATGCATTTGATTATTATAAATAGCTGTCGTTTACCATTACTATTTGTGAAAAAAATTTCCCAAAGTGCTATCGTACAATTATTTGGCCTTAAATGCAGTGTTATTGCGTTAAGAGCATGTGAGTGAATATTAACGTCGCACTCTTCAGCTAGCTACAAGAGGGATTTTTGGCGACGGACCTCGTAATTTTGAAATATGGTCAAGTGACGAGGACAACACCTGATCACCTGATCTGGGAACCGGTCTCCTAACTGCCACACCACTCCATCGGGAGG
Organism: Trichonephila clavipes; assembly: GCA_019973935.1. Taxonomy (NCBI): domain Eukaryota; kingdom Metazoa; phylum Arthropoda; class Arachnida; order Araneae; family Nephilidae; genus Trichonephila; species Trichonephila clavipes. The sequence goes on along the minus strand of BMAU01002670.1, from coordinate 55,625 downwards.
ACGTTTATACTGTCGACATATTTCAAGTGCATCACACCCCTACACGACGGGTATTTAGTGGTACTTGGCTCGAACTCATGTCATTTGTCCCATGATCCGATATCATTATCACTGGGTGACCGAAGCATTTTGTTTGCCAGTACAAACAAATATATTTTTCCACATTTTTTCGTGTCTGAGAGTTTCGTTATATAGAATTTGTTTATCTGCTCTTAGATAACAATTGCCTTTTGAATCCTGTGCAGAAACGGAGACTCTTAGAAAAGTTCTAAGCCCTGGCGAAATTGCTAATTTATTGTAAAAAAATTCTGAGAATTATTCGGCTTTACTTTAGATTGCAAAGAAAACATAAAGAAGGGAAAAACGGCAATTATAATTCTTAATATTCCAGTAAATACTGATATATATATATACACTAAAGATCGCACAGAATGGATACCGCATAATAATAATGTTCCTCGCAGCTTTGCGACTCGAAATTCGTTTTGCGACTAAGCTGCGGTCCAACAAGTTTCGCGAAACGTAATGTAAACGTCATTTTTTTACGATATAAAATTTCATGAAAAATGTTAATTACATGAAATAATATTAAAAAATCTTAAAAGTAAACTCTGCTAAACATTGGTTCTGCAATTTTTTAGTTATTAAAACTATTTTATGTAATTTATATCAAGCACTGGAAACGATAACGACGGACCGTTTACGGATAATCGAGATCTCTGACGTTCTATTGCTAAACCATAGTTCAGGAAAAATATCACATGCAGCCTTTTCTTAATAAAACCATTTTTTTACTCTATATTCCATAGAAATTAATACAACTAACATTTTACTATGGGGAAAGGATATGCTGGAAATTCTAATTGTTCTTACGTACCTTTGCAATTCTAGAAATTCTATCAGCACGCGTTTAATTTTATCATATCTTGAACCATTTAAAGTAAATCGCGTTTGTGTTATGGGTGTCTTATTAAACTTCATTTATGAAAGTTAAAATAGGGGAATTTTTTTTGTAGTTACATATTGGACTTGCGAGTCAGTTTTAAAAGTACTTAAAACGCAAATTTTAGTTTATCTTAAATCGGTTCAAGGGCAGATTGTTAGGTAAGTAGTGAAATTTTCCCACTCGTCCTATTAGTATAAACATTGAGAAAAATAAGATATAAAAAAAATCTTTCGTTATTTAATTAGGAAAAATGGCTATGTATATGGAATGTTACTTCCCACAAAATTTGCTGCTTTGGTGAACATTTGCAACCTTTTCTTATTTTTTTATTTTATAGTCAATACATTTAACATTCCAAAAACATTATTTTTTCTACGATATTTAGAACCAAAGCTATACCATAATTAGTAAAACAAAATTGGAGTTTAGAAACTGGAAGCAGATCCCTACACAACATATTTTTTTTAAGATATTGAATTGAAATTTTCCTAACATGTTTTACTTAGTTTTATCTGCATTATGAATCAAAATCTATTTTCTGTGTATATAATTATGTACTTTATTGCTTTTTTATGAAAAAAAAAATATAATTTTTTTTTTAAATCGTGATTTGTCATAAAGTTTCGCATATTTAAAACACTTTTAAAATATAAATATTTTAATTCTTAATGCATATAAAAATGGTAATTTTGTACTTGATAAATATTAGTTAAATACATTCATTAAAATTTTGTGTAAAAGATATTATCTGCAATTTTTCATTAGAAATTCACTAAAAATGAAAATAGTTATACTCCTTAAAATTCTACAGAAAACAGTAATTATTTTTAAAAAATGTTCATAATTAGTTAAATATAAAACTAACGAGAGCATGAGATAGAAATATGGTGAGCTTAAAAAATGTACAATTAGGCGAAAATTGTTCATTTGTATTAAAATTTTTAAGTGCATTTTCTAAGAAACTATGTTTTTGTATCTTTGGCCTCGTGGTAAAGGTGTGTGTGTGAGTCTGGGATTTCTTTATAAGATATTGAATAGAAATTCCCAGAAGATGTTTTATTTACTTTTATCTGCAGTATAGACTGTAATCTAATTTCTGTGTACATATTTATATATTTTATTGCAATTTTTGCGAGAAAATAAAATAAGTTTTTTTTACAAAAAATAAAGTCCTCCCTAAAAGTTGATGTTTCAAAAACAGACCAAAGTATAACCAATCTTACAGCTGTAACCACACATACAATGAAGTTATTTATATACTGTATAAATATTATTTTGAAATATTAATTACAATTTTCAATACAAGATTTACCGTAACTGCAAATGTTCACTAAAAAATTCCACTCAAAATTTCCAAATGCCCAAAATTATTTTTGATTTTGTGGAGATTGTATTTGAATTCTATTATGTCCCATTTTTTAAAGTTTTTATTTAGTTGAAAATTTATATATTTAAAAAAAAGGGGGCTCCGAGGTTTGTCAAATACAATAGGGTAATTTGTTCCTCAATTTGAATGATCAAGATTAAATCTTTTAAATATAAACAGAGTGATGGTAGATATTCTAGAAAATATAAAACTAAAAGTAAAAAGCAACAACTTTTTTTTAAACAAGCTTTTATTTAGATGCTCTGAAAAGAATAAAAAAAACTTTTCTTTTAAATATTTTGTTGCTATCAACTTATAAAGTCGTTACACAATTTATGAGATATTAAAGCTTGTCGCGAGATTTAAGTACTCGTATTTACTTAGTTTAAAAATTTTAAAAATTAAAATCAATAACATCAAGTTATTTAACTTGCTTGTTTATCTACACAGGTAAATCTCGCGACAAGCTTTTATGTAGTAAATTGTTTAACGACTTTATAAGTTGATAGCAAAAATAGTTTTAAAAGAAAAGTTTATTTTATTCTTTTCCGAGCACTTAAATAAAAGCTTGTTTTTTTTAAAAAAGTTTTTTTTTTTTTTTTTTTTACTTTTAGTTATCGCTGGACAGAAGTTTCTCAGACAGTTTATCTCATTCAACGCATCATTGTTGCAAGGTCGTCTGCGGTTTAATTTTGAACACTCCAGTTAAGGAGTACTCAACCATTTTTCCCACCATGCCACATATATATGATAGATATTTTACTCGGGCCGCAACAAGAGGATAATGGGAAGGGTATATAAACACTGTTAGACAAAAACAACAATATATGAACAAAGTAAACTTAATTAAAATATAAAAGCTCATTTTTTTTGCTTTTACTATAATAATATATTAAAAACTAAAAACATATTTTTTTTAAATCCGATGTTCTAAACCAATTATTTTCAAATTTTGGGCAGAATTTGAATAATACAATTCTTCAAACGAAAAAAAAATTTGTGCGATTATATTTAAAAAAGACGAAGTTCTTAAATGTTTTATAAAAAAAAAATATTTAAGGATTTTTTGAAAAATTGTAAAACAAAAGTTTTAGGCATTTTATTTTTTAACTGACTAATTCTAAAAGAGTAAAACCTGAGCTTTCTTAGTGCAAAATATCAATTCAATAACACGAAAAAAAATTCTTACGGAGCGATTTAGAAACCATTTTCAAGAAAACGCATTGATTTTCACTCATTATAGAAGAAATTGTAAAAAAATAGAAAACATCAATAATGTTTAAATAAAATTATACCGTATCGTAGCAAAATAACTCATCTTTCCGAATAGGTAATTATTTTTTGTCTCAGTTAGATAGAAAGAATAAGATGGTTTTTGAAAAAAAGTCGAAACATCTGAACTTCTTTAGGCTCAATCCGATAAACTGCTCGGCAGAAAAAAGCTAACAGAGGTAAAAGGTTTTTAATTACGATCTTATTAACTAATTGCGATATCAGAATATAAATGATCAAAATATACATTGTCATCCAAACTAAACGTGTATACAAAATTTCAGCTCAATCTTGTGAAGATATCAGCTTCAAAATTGAGTTCCAAGATTCCACCCGAAAAAATTACTTTAATTAATATCTACAGTATTGAAATTCGTAGGTAAACAAATGTATGCGACTATACAACTAGGTGTATTTTCTCACGAACCGCACGGTGCAGAAACTAGCCGAAGGTACCAAAAGTTTGTGAATGATCCGACGAATTTCTTTTGACCACTTATATTCCGAAAGTACAATTAGTTAACTAACCGAAAGTGCAATCAGTAAAATAGATATTAATTAAAAACCTAAAAACGCATAATTATTGCCATTTTTTTTCTCGCCAGGCGGTGAAGTTCCAATTTTTCGACCGTTATTTTTTTTATCCCAGACGTTTTTAAAACACGATCATTTTTTTTATAAGACTCAGACAAAAATGAATTACAGAATCGGAAAGAACATTTACTTCGCCACGATATGGTGTAATTCAATTTACAAAATAATGATATTTTCTATTTTTTACGATTTTTTTCTAAAATGAGTCTAAGTCCATACGTTTGTATGAAAATGATTTCCAAATCGTTCCTATTGAAATTTATTTTGCGTTAATGAAATGACATTCTACACTAATAAAATGTATGCTTTTTTCTTTTAGAATCAGTCAAAAAATAAAAAGTCAAAATTTTTTTTACGATGCTTAGAAACAACGCAAAATTTTATTAAAATACTTAATATTTTCTTTATTTATAGAAAATAATCTCATGAAACTTTTTTTTTACGTTTGTAGAATAATATCTGTAATCTGTACTAAGATTGAAAAAATTGCTTAAAAATTACGACTTAAGAAAAAAAAATTCTTTTTTCGTTTTTTCCCCTTTATGCGAGAAATATTTAAGCATTATTTTTGTTACATTTCTTGTTTAAAAATTACCGTTGTTTGCAATCGATATATGAAGTATGAAAGCGTTAACTTAAAAATTCATCCCGAAAAAAATTGTAACTTAAACAAATAACGCAATGCGAAATTGAATATATCTGCTTTTTATTTCTTTTTTTCCGAAGATCTTAGAGGAAGATCCGAAGATCTTAGGTCGCTTAGAGTGCTGGATTAAAAACTTTTGTACCTGGGTTCGAAACAACATCATTGCTTAGTTTTTATGATTTCTTTAAAAAATACTCAAAATTTTATTCGCGCAATTAATAACTTTGCTAGCCATTTTTTAATTGGAAAGATATTCTATTTCGTCACGATATAGTATGTTTTTTTCTTTTAGAAAACAACGATAATTTACATATTATATGATTTTTTCTAAAAGGAATCAATATCGATGCGTTTACATGAAAATGATTTTTAAAAATTCATACTTTAATAATTTATAGCTAATGATTTAAAAATAAAATGTGAAAAACTTTTTTACGAATTTTTTTGTGCAATTATTCAATACATTTTGCGCCACTAGATGGCTACATGCGTCAAGCTGCTTAAGAATCGGTGAATGTTCACTTACTCGAGAGCTCTGATAGCGAGAGGGGAAGGGGAATTTTTCCATGACAATATGTTATGCATCTAAAATTTTTCGTGAAACGCAGGGGGAACCTTGCTGGCAAAGAAAATAAACAAAAAAATTTTGAAATAGGGAATTTCAAGTTATACAGACGATAAAAGCCCGAACAACATCGGGATAAGAGGAGGAGAGGGTGGAATTCTTTTTGAAAAAAGAGTATTAAAAGGGCTGATTTTGTGAAAGAAAAGGAAAATTAATAAAAGGGGAGAAAGGCCGTACAACGCCTGGTCATGCAGCTGATCTTTGAACTAAATGCGATATCGGAATATAAATTGAAAAAACATGAATTGCTATCCAAACCAAACGTGAATATAAAATTTCAGCTCAATCAGTTGAAGACATCAGCTTTAAAATTGAGTTGCAAGATTCCACACGCACATTTTACATTGCAAGTTAAAAAAAGCTTGTAATAATAAAAATAATATTTTATTTCCATGTAGCTGAAATGTATATTATGTAACACTGATGCTGAATTTTAGTATCAAAAATTTTAAGTTTTTCGCTTTAACTATTAGGCATGGAATTTGTAATACAGAAATGCGTCCAAATATTACAATGATTAATCCGAATCCTGATTTGCCTTGCCTCTCCATTCTAAATACAGGATGGTCCCAAAGTTATGCTACATACTCTAAGGGTAGTGACAGATTATTATATAACTATTATTTTTTTCTATAGGAATGTATGGGCTCAAGCAGCGAGGCGCAAACAGCGGGAATAAAAAAAAGACAAAAATGGAATAGATCAGTTGGTTGAGCGGTACCCTGTACAGGTAATAGATGTCTAACCGTCCTTCAATATGATGAATCTCAATAGGGGTAAGCACCATGAACAATTGTGCTGACATCTACGATGATAGACTTTATGTATGCCTAAGATGCAGACATACGTTACATGAACGGCCGTGCAAATGGTAACTGCAGAACTGCACTACGAATGTACCACACTTAGTTTTCTGATCGATGAATGCCGGACCACAGCATTTTTCGGGGGTAACATCGTTGACTTCGTGGATTACGTTCGTTTCACGTCACTAGAAGTGGTGCTGGTCGGTGAAGAGGTAGGCTGTACGCAGTCGAAAACTCGAAGAAAGCATCTTCAACGTTGTGGCTGATAGATCACAATCAAGTACAAGAGCTATTGCTCATCACGTGTGAGTCATCAGACCGTTCGTAGAGTATTAAGGGGATATGGTAAGATGAAAGCAAAAATGTTTAATGTAAGGATATAAAAAATTTTTTTGGTTGCCTCCTTTGTGTATATACTGTGTAAAACATATTTAGTGTTCAAAATTTCATAAAAAACGAGCTATTTAAATTTTTTAAGGAAAAAATTTAAATTTGTGAAGTGATTTTAAATTGCTACTCTACTTTATAAGTACTGATTTTTTTACCGATTTTTGTCACTTGAATTATTCTATTGTGTCCCCTTAAACGGAAAAATCGATTGCAGTTCTTCCATTTTCAGCGAATACAATCTTTGAATTTGGCAAACTATTTTCTCTGACTGACGGTGGGTGGTACAGCAATATGCACTTGAGCTGGACTCCATGTCTTATGTGCTGAATAGTTTTGAATTGGTATTGTAAACATTACACATGTCAGCGACGCTTTCAGTAAACGCTTAGTCTTTAAGGGGTCACATACCTTTTAAAAAGTTGAAAATGGTTAAAAATAGTGAGCTCTTTAAAGCTCTATAATTTTTTTTATTATTGTTTCCTGGAATTTAAATTTTGGAGGAATAAACAAATAGATATGGTTGAGTCCTAGGAGGACCCACTTTTGGTCGCCAAATTTTTTGTTGCCAAATTTTGAGCGATAAAAGTTACAATATGGTAACCCTTCCATTTCATCCAAAAATTTGGATTTTCAAATCACCGAAAAAAAATGGAAACCCTAAAAAAAGTGCAACGTTTTTCGCCTTTTCCGAAAAAACGTCTTTTTGACATTTGACTTCGCTTGAGAAGGTTCCACCGGTTTTTGTTAAGAATGGATTGTGAAAGGAAATTACTTGAAAGTGAGGCTACGACAGGTTTCTTTGTGCTCCTGGGCACAAAGGGGAAGAAAGAGACGTTAGAATGGTGTAAGAAAGCTAATTTAATTGATTCTCGTTATGAATGTCCGAGGTGTAAAAAAGAAAAGCGTTTGCAAGAGCGAAAGGGAACGGTTGACGGCTACGAATAGCGTTGCCGCAGCCAGTTGAAAGATAATCCCCACGACGTCGTTCGGAGTGTGAGAAAGGGCACTTGGTTTAGCGAAAGCACACTTGCTATAACTATTATCTTGTGTTTGACGAGATATTGGTTCGGCAAGAGCATGAATGCGTTCGTGGTGAATGACGATCTAATGGTCACAAGTTGGTGGATGACAATTTTCATGAATTCCTTGCATCCATCACAAGGGTGTATCCACCAATGGAACATGACGAAATGCAAGCGTAAGGTAAGTGCCTTTTAAAATTTTTTAAAATAATTGATTTCATGTATTTCTTCGATTTTATCTTTGCGAAACGCCCCTTTCGTTCTTTTTTAAAAATGTAAATCATGTTCTATACACTGGTTTTAGAATGCTTTTTTAAAATGAATTTCATTGCTTTTTCTCCGTTTTTATCTTTTTATAATGATTAATTTAATGTATTTATTCGATTTCATCTTTGCGAAACGCCCATTTCATCCCCCCCCGCTGACACATACGCTTCCCAAGAGTTTTTCGTCATTGACGCCTTTTTGAAAACCTTCAATTTGGCGCTTTTTGGCGAAAGATTTTTGGCGCCAAAAACACCAGTGGGTCCTCCTAGGATTTTACCATAGATATTACTTTATTTAAAACATAACCAACAAACACAGTGCTAATTAGGATAAATTTTTAATTAGATAATTACAAAAAGAAATTTGTTTGCTTTTCGCAAGTGATATGCATTACGCGCAGCTTTATAAAAAAAGTTACAAATATTTTTTGATGAAATTTTTGCTCAATGTTGGAAATTGCGTTATCTTTAAAATGACGCAGCATGAAACACTGATTTAAAATTTTTAGTAAACTATAACAATTTAAAATTTAACTATAAAATTTTTAAAAAAATTTTTGCTATTTTATATTTGTAATTTTAAATTTTTTCATTAAAAATTCAAACTGGTTCGTTATTTTAAGTACAGATATGATCAGAATCTACAGTAAAAATTTTATCATTTTCCATGGCACGGTTTTGAAAATATCATGCGCGTAATGAGTAAAAATGACGTTCTGAGAAAATTGACATCAAACGTAAAATTTACCTCAGTTTTATATATATATTATTCTGGTTACTCAAACAACAACTAAATTTAAATTAAAACTAATGTGAAGTTTTTTTAGTCAATAAACTTCAATTTATTAAAATTATTATAACTAAAAACATATATTATACCAATGCAATACAAGCATTGAAACGATATCAAAAGCTACAAAATAATCAAAATGCAACAAAGTGATTCACATTTCTCCAAAATAAAGTTAAAAATTTATAAATATTACTTAAAAACAATCAATACCTTAATTTTAACAACAACTTATTATAAATATTAAACAATTTGTGATATGAATGCAGTGTATTACTATGATTCTAAAATTCGCCACATGCATATGATGTTCCCTCTTTTTCAGTTAATTTCTTACAAGTAGTTTTAAATTGCATTCTTTTAGCCTGTCGTACTTCTTTTGTGCGGAGATTAAAATGTACTTCTGCAGTCTGAATTCTTTTTATATCTACATGTGTAACAAATTTATGTGCAAATTGACCAACAGTCAGACCAAGCGATTGCATAATTTTTAGTCTGCCTTGATTGCCATCATTAAAAATGACAATTGCCTCATTTGTAGATATGTCAACAATCTTTCTACCACAACCTAAAGTTTTTGGGCATAATTCCCATATTAATGAGTTAATGGATTCATTATTATTTTGGGTTTTACCCTCTAGACATTTTTGTAGAAGTTTAGGTTGTGATAGATCATTAAACACAGGTTTTATGGCATCCATTACTGCCACTGGCAATTTGTTACTGTGTCTAAAAGTTTCCACACTGCCCTCTACTACTTGATTTTGATATTTACACCAAGAATTAGGACCTACGGGACAAAAACTGTGCAATGGTTCTTCGTCGCTTGAACGTATATGGAAATATACAGCCCAAACAGCTTTTCGCATATCTGACAGGCATGTTTTATTTTGTCGGATTGCATTTCCATAGTACGTTGTAATTAAGTCGATCGTTCTGTCGGTCAACCTTCCCTTTCCCCCAATCGACTTCCCATCACTGAGTTTGGAGCTCATTTGTTTTAATTTTCGTAAACGAGTTCCCATTCTTTTTTGAACATGTCCAACACATTCAATTTTTGAAACTGTGATATCTTCTCCATACGGATTGGATGCAGTAATAGATGAGAATGTTTTGGAATCGCCATCCCCGATGTAAGATGTATATCTCACAGAACGATGACTTAATGAACGCTGAAATATACGAACCATTCCCACAGTCTCCATCATGCACCATTGTGGTTCTTCAAACATTCTTTAACGTGAAGAATTTTCCACTTTTTGTAAGCAGGTGACCCCTTTCTTCGTTTCCAAAAATCACATCCTTTACAGAAAGAAGACATCACTTCTGCATCAATACACTTTCCTGTTTTGTCTCCTATAACAGCACACACACCAACACGAGAAGAATAACCACGGGTTTTCTATGTTCCATCTCCACTAATTATTATATCGGAAGAATTTGTCAAAGTTACCTCTTCCAAAGCTGCACTTTGCATTGAAGTTTTTGCGACTTCTTTACTACACAATTGTAGTTTGTTTATATAATGTTATTATAGGATTTTTCAGCAACTGGAGGAGGAAAGTCCATGACACCACAGAAAGTTGTCATTGCTGCATGACCCTGTCCAATTGTCCTCATTGCGTATACAAAACGTCTGTTTATTTCTGGAGTATTTTTTCTTTTACCCAGCATTTTTGAATTTCTAAACGAACACAAGTCTTTACAGTTCTTGCATTCAATCGAAAAAACACTAGACAAACCTCTAACACATTTTTCTGATAGTTTAATATCACGACCACATTTTTTGCAAGAAGCAAAGTTTTGAATGTTTGTAAACATGATAGTTTTATCAAACACTCTATAGCCATCAAAACAGTCATCATGTTCAATAAAAGCTGAATGAACATCTGGCAGCCGAATCTTTTTCCAGATGCACTGTTGTTTAGTGATTCATCCACACTGTGTATAGCTTTGCATCTCGTATGCATATTACCAGTAAACTTCCTTTTCTTAGGACGTTTACCAGATGGTCTTTTAGCAGATTCAGTCGAATTCATCCTTCACAAGTTTATAAAAAAATAATACTTTTCCTAAAACTTATCTTAGAATAAGATACGGTATGAAAATCAAAAACGAGCGAGTATAAATTCAAGATTCACTTTATCAAAACAAAGTAGAAGTAGAAGTTTATAAAGTTAGTAGAAGTTGTAGTTAATATTCAGAACAACAAAATAATAATATTTGAGGCTTAGATTCAAGCATTTGATAATAATTAGAATGAAAATATTAGAAACAGAGAAACGCAGCTGTCACCAGCGACATGACAGCTGTCACCCTGGAGCCAAAATGTAAACAATATGTAAATCGCCTTTTCTACTCTTTTTATTTTCTTAATAACGTCCGTTCTATTGGGAATATCTGCATGCGATTTCTTTTAAAAAACTCAGAAAGGTTTACTCTATAAAATAAAATAATAATAAAAAAATTGATTTTCAGGAAATTTTAAAAGGTATATGACCCCTTAATTTCGTCTCTTATTTTTTGTCTTTGCGCCTCACCGGGTCACTTGCACCCATATATTCGTATACAATAAATAATTGTTACCATGTCCTTTCCCAACCCTTAAAGTTTGTACGATGAATTCGGGACCACTTCGGAATAGTCTTTTTTATAATGATCAATATATCCTTTTTTTTTAAAAAAAAAGTGTGGTGTAAAATTAAACTTCTCGAGATAAAAGAGAAGGATCTGAAATTGGATTGATGTATTTTTAATACCTCTAAAATTCCATTGAAGATTTGATCTAATTTTTACTAAAATCATTCTATAAAGCAAAGGGAAAAAATTTCTGAGTTCGGTCGCCAATAGCTCTCGTGCTGATTCATAGTATAAAGGTAATATAGATCTGACTCCCTCAATCTAAGGCTACATTTGGGCTACAGGTAACTGACCTCTTGACTTTTAATTTTAATCAAGTGACGAGGACGGTATCTGAACCGGGAGCAGTATTCACTTTCTTATGTTTTACACAACGCCAAATTTTCATTGCATAAGAGTCATAAAAATTAAATTCAAACTTCTTCGATACATCCAAGTTTTATTTTTTAAAAAAATCTCAAAAATCCACACCTCAGCAAGCGAAAAGGGAGGGGTATTAAACAAGATTGATTTATTCTTAATGTTTCTACAATTTCATTGCAGATGTGGTATAGTTTTTTATTAATGTTTTCTCTAAAGCATTATGATGCTGCTGTGGCCTAGTGGTCAAGGTTATGGATTCGTGACTGACGTATCATGAGTTCGAGCCTATTGTCGCTGAAGACCACTGTGTAGAGGAGCTGAATTATGTTAAATCTATCGGGGGATCTCAAACTTCCTCACGTTAGTGGGGTGTGGAAGCTAGGAGACCGGGGTACCAACTCAGGTGACGTCTTCATCACTTGACCATGGTTCTGATTTACGTCACCCTAAGCCAGTGTTTCTCAAACTGTGGGGTGCGCTCCTCTAGGGGGCGTGGGTGTATCGAAAAGCAGGAAACCAAAAATCATTTTTTAAAAAAATATTTATATACTGAAAGGAGCGAAAACAATTCACATTATGACATAATATAAAATGAAAGACACATTTACACTCTTATATTATACTTATAAAAGCACCAGTACTGCACAAAGTATTTGAAGATTAATTTAACAGTACTACGTTAGAGAACATGTTTAATAATTACTAGTAACCCCCCTGTATAATTATTCATAAACTATTACATTTATCTAAATAATTCGTATGGTTTATAGTTAAAGTCCTATTGCAGTTTTACGTTGAAGTATATTATTATTGAATTCAATACTTTTTTATAGCTTTAAGGGGCGCGATGAAAATTAGGGTTGAAAATTGGGTCGCAAGAATAGAAAATTTAAGAACCACTGCCCAGAGCCTTAGTGTATATGAAAATGGCGATATTAATATTCACTCACTTATAAAGGAACATGAAGAATAATGGTAATGGGCCCATTTTTGTTCTTAAATCAGTCAGATATACAGGATAGCACACCTGAGCTGGCAACTTATATTCTGACATTTTACATCACGTAAGTGGTGCACACAAGGAGGGTGTCATAGGGGTCCGGGCACCCCCACAGCCCTTGATTTTTCACCGATTGATTTTAATCCTATGTATATATTACTTTTGTATTACTTACTTGTATATTTGTTATCAATAATTAAATTTATTAATTAATACTAATTATTTTTCGAAAATTAATTTTGTATTGTTTTTGTACCCGAAACTTGAAAAAATCAAAAGAATATGTTGAGCGGTGTATTGAAGCATGGTACCAATTTTATGGACTTTCAACCCTGGACCATCCCCTTGAAAATTTTTTGTGTGCGCTGCGGCATCATGTCAATATTCCATTGCAGAAGAATCCTAATAAAGAAAAAACTGGAGCTTCTATATTCCGTTGGAGTACAATAGAAGTGTAAATATTAAAGTGGGGTATTGTCTATTAAAAATAATTTTGAGAGAGTCAGTTTTATAAAATTTACAGTACAATAAATAATTTTAGACTAACCGTCAAGTTTTAACTTTTTTATGTCCCACGCACCCACAACCTTTTTTTCAATTATTCTACTACTCGGCAGCACAGCTCTAAAGTGGCGTAATGGAAAATATTAGGGACCCCCTGTTAAATCAGGTTTTGACTTTAATGTTTTATAAATTAGTTAAATACGTACTTGTTCTCAAACATGCCATGGTACCCTTGAATCCTGCCTCCTCCATCTGAGATACGGGTTGTACGTTATGCAGCTACTACCTAAGTACTCCTAAGTCAACTAATCCGCATTTTAATCAAATATAACTCAATCTGAAATAAAATAAAATAGGCACATGAAACTTATATATTTTTTTTTATTTTCAAATTAATAGTCCACAAAAAAATTTGAAGTAATATAAATTTGAAAATATTTGCTTTTTACAGAATATTTAGAAAGCTTTTATATGAAAATTTTTTAATACTACTCACGAATATATTGAAAAGAAAGGTACATTCCCCTTATTGTAATAGGCGCATTTCGAAGGATAAGTTGCTTCTTCTTCCCTAGGAAAAAATTCTTTTGACAGTGTGGGTAAGCTAAAGTAATAAATGTCATTTTCTGCAAAGTACCATCGGGAGACATAAAGGTGGTGGTAAGACACTTACAGCAGAGGGAGTTTGGTACGTAAGAGGAATAATTGAGGATAATAAAATATATTATAAATTTAATGTTTTTGTCTATAAATTTAGATAATAGAAAAAAATATTTCCTCTGAATCTTTATTATGAAATGTTCATTCATATATATAATAGATACGAGGAATTATTTATAATGCTACATCTATCTATCTATCAATATATATATATATATATATATATACTCATGTCCATAAATTAAGGATAATGAAGTTCAGAAAAAGAAAGAGACAGAAGCCAAACCAATTTGACTTATTTGTAAAGTCTATTTATTAAACAAAAGGTAAAGAGCAAAAAAGATGCTATAAGTTTGACATAATTAATAAAAATTGCGATTATTACTCCCTGGAGCAAATTTCAAAAAAGAACCTATTTACAAAAAACAGTATAACATGGTTAGTATGATGGTTAATACGGAGTATGTCTCCCGGACGATGCAATACAGGCCTTACAACGCCTAGGCATGCTGAGTATCAAATTATGAATCTGATCTTGGGGAATATTATACCACTCATTAAGCAATGTCCTCCGAAGTTACGGTGGAAGGAGGTTGATGGACTGCAATTCGTCGGCCAAGCATATCCTCCACATGCTCTACTGGATTCAAGTCCGGTGAGTATGCTGGCCAATCCATACGGGTGATATCCTCCGATTGAAAGCATTCGTCTACAATGTTTGCACGGTGAGGACGGGCGTTGTCATCCATAAAGAGAAATTCAGCACCTATGGCGCCCCGAAACAAACGTACATGTTGTTCCAGAATGACATCCCGATACATGTGGCCTGTCATCGTTACGCTCTGAACATGCAGGCCAGTTCTGGAACCAAGAATACTTCCTCCCCAAACGAGCCATCCTAAACCACAGAAACGGTTTCGTTCAATGGTGTTCTCTTGGTGGTAATGAGTACTTGGCGCTCTCCATATTAAAGTCCAGCGAGAATCAGACTGCAAACTAAACCTGAACTTGTCTGAAAACACCACACAAGACAACTGTTGTGGTGTCCACATTGTATGCTCTCTACTCCAGGTTAATCGCAGGCGACAGTGAGTTGATATAAGGGGAACACATCTGACATGCCTACAAGCATATAGACCAATGCGCCCTAAGCGTCTGTACACGGTCTGCCTTGAAACTGTCGTACCGGTAGCTGAAGAGAGCTGATGAGACAGGTCTGATGCTGTACTCTGTCTATTTCTTTTGGCAGTAACTGCCAAATACCGGTCTTCATTCGGAGTTGTAACTCGGGGGCGACGTGTGCAGTAACATCTACTCACATTACCATCATCTTGGAATCATTGCCAAAACTTTGAGAGGACACTCTGGGTGATTCCAAGTTCCCCGGATACTTCCAGCTGGGTACGTACAAATTACAATCGTCCAATAATTTTATCACGTAAAAAATCATCCAAATGCTTCCTTTGTGCCATAATTATGCGGTTATTGCACTGAAAGGCTTTTAAAGCGCTTGTGAACAATTTTACTTCTTTGCCACCATTCCTTAAATACCCCACTCTTACACTCTCGTCATTATGACTTACTAATCCGCGCTATCTGGTGGTTTCCTGTGATTTGCATATTGTTCTTCAAGATGTGTGTGATTATTATACAGGTGAAATTTTTATTTTAGAGTTCAATTTCTTCTGTGTGATTCTGAATTATCCTTAATTTATGAACATTCAATTTCTTTATGTATATTATATAATTATCCTACATATAATTTATAACATATAATATATATATATATATATATATATATATATATATATATATATGGCAATTTTGAGCCAAATTTGTAAAGAGTGGTCCAACATTGAGTGTGGCTTGTGAATTTATGTGAATTAATCGTCTTTAATTGGCCTTATTTTTTGATAATGCGAGAATTTAAAGCAATGATTACATTTTTTATAATATTCCATGTTCCTCATATCATAAGTTTGTAAACGTACTTGTTATTTTAAATAAGATATTAGCAATATGAGGTTGTTATGTTGCATATACGATGCATTTAGAAACTACCATTGCACTGCAGCAATAAGGAAGTAAGCGTGTAGGAATCTGTCCCCTGTACTTGGTGGAAGAAGCTACATGGTTGAGAAATGAATGAAATGAACTTTATTATTATTATTTTTTCATTTTATAAGACTACAATTAATAATTATGTGTGTGCCGTGAAGATGGTACAGGGGATCTCTCTCCATAGGACGAGGAATGGCAATGAGCGGTATTTACGCAGTATTCACAGTCACTTGATCACTCGTTTTACAAACCACTGAAAACTTACTGGCGATTAGCCCTGAGCTCTTAGATTTACAACAAGCCAAGTCGTTAAGTGCCAAGACTTCAGTTTGAATCTCTTCAAATGCGGCTTGGAGCAAATCAGATCAATAGGAAATGGTAGTTCTGCGATTTTAGCTGCTGACATTTACCCTTATAACCCACACGCAATCCAATAGCGAAAAAGCATGCGTTTGCTATTTCTGATGGTTCCAACAATAATATAGTTGTAGATTTCCTATTGGTTTATGGGACATACCTCCATCAGAATTTGCTTCTACCAGCAGAGCTAGTGGCAGTGGACTGTTACCATCTGTTGCCACCAGCTATACAGAACAAGATATTTCCTGCGTAGAAGCAATTAACCCTATTTCTCTGGTTAGAAAAATAAACCATACGGGTGTAAAAAAAATCAGAACTCCTACCTCAATCATAGTGGAGAGCAACATGTGAAAAAGATCCGAGGAAAGCTAAATCTAGGGTAAGTTCAAAACAAACAACAGTAAACCTACAAAAAACCAGAGTAAAAAGAGACGTGTTAGCTTGTTCAGTTGAAATTTCCCTATATACCGGTTGTGACAGTTTTGATGCGGTGTGTTAAGGGGGTACTTTTATAGTAAAAAAAAGTTCCAAGTGTGACTGGGTTCAATGCTTCGAATCCAACAAATGAGCAGAGATTAATTACAATGATAATAATTTGTGCTGAGTGAAATGTTGTGTAGGCAATATTTTACTGTTATTATGTTTAGCAGACTAATTATTAAAAAAAAAATTTTTTAATTTTCTCTAGTTATGGTTACTTCACATTTATTTTGGTAATGTTTGACTTATTTTTTTATTTACTGTGGTGTTGTTGCAGCTTACTCCATGACTGGTGGCATCTTCCCTATATATATGGCGGAACATGCCGCAGTTAAATGAGTTCCTTTAACATTGAATTTCTTATTTATTTTCATACTAAACATAGAATTAACTTGTCTACATAACCAATTGAATATTGAAAAATTAAGTGTATTTTTTTCATGGTCCTGTTATAACAACTTTCATTGTACTAATCGAAAAATCCTTAAATGTGGCAACTTCCCCTGATTCCCTTTGTGTTGTACAGAATAAACCTGCTAAGAGATAGTAGTTTTAGCAAATAGACTCACAACAGTGTTGATGGGCTGTTAAAGAGAAATAAGAATTATCTTTTTTAAAACAATTCTACCTACAAATTTTAAATTTGTAAAACATATTACTTCTGTTGCGTGGAGATCCACTAAGAACAAGTTTTGAAGAAATCGACACACGAGGAACTTAAGAGGGCGATATATATACATAATTAAAAACACTATAACCCCTCCAAAATCGCATCAATTTGCGCCATCATTCCATAAACCTCGCCAACAGTAGTCTCATTCACTACACGTCACCGCCACAATTATGAAAAATTGCAAATTAGCATATATCTGAAATATCAAAACTGACTACTGTTGCAGATCTTTTCCTAAACTAACCAACTACATTTACTCAACACTACAATTACTGGTAAATCACAAATACGGATTACACTTCACTTAAAAACGTATAAGTAAACAAAAAAATCAACCTATTCACATGAAAGGTATTACCAAGAACTATCGCAACAAAATTTTAAACACTGAAGAAGATACAGTTTACATACAAAGAAATAATTATATGAAAAATCACCAATTCTAAGTAAACAAAAGCTTAGAAAAGAATTAAGATCTTTGATACAAACATGTTCTCTTAACCTTTACTCACTATCCATATTCAGATAGTAAAGATCAAACTCTCTAAAAATATCTCACTATGAATATCAAACTTCTCAAATAACATTCTCGAATTAATTCTAAGAGTATACATCTAAACAGCATTCTAAATATCTAAGTCCATATTAGAGACGGTTTCCTAGCAAAGTATGAAAATTCCACTTTTAACTGAATATGAAGGTTACCATATTTGCATATACAACATTAACAGAAATTTTTTTTGTATAAGGATACATTAGGCTCGATTAATGTCCAACTTAAAAACAATGTGTTTGATTTTACCTCCATACAATGTTTGATCTTAAATAATGTTCACTTGAGGAGAAGGGAAAACAACTGTAAAGTTCGCGAAAGTAGAGTACATCCGCGCCGGGTCAACGACCCCAGTTGTTTGTCCTTTGTGGGTTTTTGCCCCTAAATTTTTCCATCGCCGTCCAGGAAGAGAAGGGAATGCTACTTCTCTTTCTTCCGTCCCAGAATGCGTGGGGTTCGGCTTTATCTCACCAAATGATTACTCTCGGTTTTGCAAGTAGTTTAAAACCGCATTTTTGACGTTTCTGAAATTCTACCTCACTTTCACTCAATTTATGTGTGTGTATAACTTTCGTTGTATTTTGATCCTCTGTCTCTCGCAATGATCGACGTACCTTCATAATACCATCTCGTTTGATAAAATCCGGCAGTTTCAAAGTAAGTTTTTCTATTCCTTTTTTTTATCATGCAAATATTTAATTTTAAAACTCCAATGTTGAGGTACAAGTACATTGTTGCTTGAGGCTTGTAAATTCACTTTTCATTGTAATTCGAAAAATGTCAAACTGCTGAATTTTTTAAATTTTCTCTTTGGCAATTTTAGCTCTTGTTCATCAATTTCGTCCGTCTAATCCTCGGCAGAAATTGGCGATACATTTCATGAGTCTCTAGATAAAACGTTTTCTTCCTGAACAGCGACAAGCTGTTCTACAACATCTGTATATGCACTAATTATTTGGGCTCATTCTCTTTTAAAAACAAGAATCTTCTCGATTGCTTGAGGTACATCCATTTCTTCATCTGATTTTTCCTGTTCTTTATTAAACATTTGATGTTGCTCATCCATTCTTTTACATCTATGTTTCTGAAAGCGCTTCTGTTCTGATTTCATTCTCATTCAATGTTCTTCTTGAACATGTTTCATTTGTTTTTCCACAAGCCAACTTTCTTTCTTCAATCTCATCTCCTCTTCCAATGCTATTATTTCGTTCATTATTTTTCCATCTTCAACCTTTCCTCCCAAGTGTTTAACTTCCTCTTCAGTCTTGTGTCCAGCCTACGCCTTAGCTTTGATTCTGGCCTCCTCTTCAGGAGCTCACCTTCCTTGAGTCTGGTCTCCATCTCTTATTAATGCCTTGCTTCTCTTCTTCTAGTCTCGTTCTTTGTTTTCTGTCTTGCTTCTATTCTGAGTAATTCCAAATTTTTTCCCTCCAGGCGGCGCTCTTCTGTTCTCTTTCTGGGCTTTTCTATTTCTTCTTTATACTTTTTCCATTTTCATTCCATGTTCCACTTTTCTTTTTCTACGCGTTTCTTCTTTCATTCTGTCCTCTATCGTAGTGTCTAAGAAATCGTAGATGAATTTTTCATCTTCTAAATACGCTTTGCATGACAACAATTTCTGTTTGAACTCCAGAAATCCCAGGTCAGTGTCACGGTTTCCACCCACTTCACGCAAAACCATTATCAAATCTTCTTTTATTACATGTTCAAACTTTTTTCCTTTTTCTCTGGGTCTCGAAAGAGAGCATGATGCAAAAATTCTGTATTAATTTCTTAATTACTGCATAAATCAATCAACTACTACATATAATTTATCTTGATTAACATATTTCTATTCATTAAATACAATAATCAAATGACAATCAAACTCAAATGTCCGCCGGTTTAACACACTCTCCAGAAACTATATTCTTCTCTTTTACACCAGACCACACCTGCGCCTAGGTCTCACCGAACAATATGTTTTGTATTATATTTTAAAAAATCATTTTACAACTCTCCAATCTCAAATATACAGTAACAACATATCTTGGCAAAGTTTTCAGCAAAAACTTCGCTAATATATATATATATATATATATATATATATTAGCGAGTAGTCAATATATATATATTAGTATTAAGTAGTCATACTCTGGTGTTGGATCAAGAATCGATTGGATTGACATGGTTGGATGTTATGAGCAAAATATGTGTATTTGATATATTAAAAATGAAATGTCGTGCAATAAGAAATGGATCATATTCTTGATGGGATACTGTTTGGTGAGTCTTTAATGATTTACTCTATTCACATTTGTGAATATACTGTATTTTTAATGATTTACTCTATTCATTTGTGAATATACTGTGTTTTTAATGTGAACATTCGGTTTTTAGAAATTTTTAGTTTGAACTTTCGGATTTTTTAGCTTGAACTTTCGAATTTTTTAACTTGAACTTTCAGATTTTTTAACTTGAACTTTCAGATTTTTTAACTTGCACTTTCGGATTTTTTAACTTGAACTTTTGGATTTTTAAACTTGAACTTTCGGATTTTTTAACTTGAACTTTCGGATTTTTTAACTTGAACTTTCGGATTTTTTAACTTGAAATTTCGGATTTTTTAACTTGAACTTTTTGATTTTAGATAATTTTTGATTTGAACTTTCGGATCTCAAATATTTTTTGATTTGAACTTTCGGATCAGAAATTTATTTTTTTTTACCTTTACAACTATTTTAAAGATGGGTGCATCATCTTGGAAGTTTGAGGGTTCACTTATATTATGTGCTAAACTGTTTTTAAATTTTAATATTGCAATATCTTTCGGAATGTGATGGCGAATACTTTTATTTTTCAAGTATAATGATTTAATTTTAACTTTTTAATTTAAAGTATAATGGTTTAATTTTAACTTTTTAATTTTTAATTTTTTAAATTTTTTTTTTCTGAAATTTGAAAATTTTCCAATTAAATTACCAAGTTGCAATAGGGGAAGGTTGGCGCCATCAAACTAGTTTAACCCCACTTATCGGTCCTAAGTCCGAGATTGCACTTGGATATTTTATAAATTTTTATTTTATTTTATAATTTTTTAATTTTGTTTGAAAATGATAGAACATTATCTTTTATATATTCGCCATTGATATTCTGAAGTGTTTTGGTATTTTGGGATTCATATATTTCAATTTTTAAATTGATAATTGTGATTGTTTTTATATATTTAAATATTTTTCATTCATATGATGGGCTGCTTTGGGCCTGCATGTGTATGAATTTAAATGTCTATAATGTCTTAATGATTCGAATATAAATTTTAAGACCAAAAATATATAGTTGATTTTGATTTTTAATAGAGACAGAATTTTAGCTATTGATAATATATTCTGTTTAAATTTGATTACTTTTTAACTATTGTGTTTTTTGAATTTTTTATTATGTTGTTTGTTTTTTCAATGTTCGTTTTTAAAATATATTTTAATGGTATTTCAATGTTTATTTTCTTATATACATATATATAAAAATATATGCTGTCTCTGAGTCATGTGCTGTTGAGGGTTTCACGAAGATCGATTTAACATTTATTTTTGATTCATGTGTTTGACATGAATATTAATATGTTAATCTCATGGTGTGTGAATTATTTTGAGACATGAGGGTTTAGTTCTGAGTAAGTGGATAAGGAGAATATAAAGTAATTTTTAATGGAATTTATATATATATATATTAACTCAAACACATAATGATATTAAAGATTTATATATTTTTAAAGACTGGCAACTTGGCTTTCAATTTTGATTGTCATTGCTCGGTGGTACAATATGATGGTGTTTGTGCTATCGTCAATCAATTACCATTAGAGAGAGAATGATATTTTTTGGTTATGATGGAATATGATAAAATGAGACAATTACATAAGAGTGATTTGGAGGAATATAGAAGGCGCAGACAATATGAGACAGCATGCAAAAAAATTATAAATAATATAAAAAATAAAAAAACATTAGCTTCTTGTTCGCTGTTTAATGAGAAATTTACGAAATTAGGAATACATGATAATGAAAACATTAAGAGATATAAAACGCGTATTATTTGGAATACTGGTTTTGTAGGAAATTACTATGATGTATCGAAGTGGAGAAATTATGAATCGAAATGTAATTATTTTAAATATGACGAAACATTTGATAATAAGTATCATAGTGATTCAGATCATTTAAAATTGAGATTTAGAAAATGTGGGGATAAAAGATGCAAAACCTGCCCCATGATGCAACATGAACAGAAGAATGAAGAATCAGAATTTAAGTTCTGTAAAACATTCAACTGCATTTATATGTTGACATGTGGTGTTTGCGGCTTTAAATATATAGGTCAAACATCAGAGCTATGAACCTGAGAATCAACCAACATAGATCCGACATTGGAAAAAATACATCAACAAAAAATATAGGAAGAATAGAAATACAACATTTTAATAAACATGGCTTTGAAGATGTTGCGTTAAATATTATTAAAATTGTTCCAAATAAGATAAATAGACTATGGTATGAAAACGTTTACATTGGTATTTATAATGCTATGTATCCTTACGGATTGAATGTAATATGGAATAATAAGAATTTAATACAGGCAGTGAAACAAAATGATAAAGAATCTATTTATAATAGTAGAAATAATAGTAATAAGAGAAAAAGAGTTGGTAAGGTTGGACGCAAAAAGAGAGAAAATAGAGATATAGATACAGTTAAAAAAGAAGTAAATATTTTATTACAAGACTTTGAGAATAGTTTTAGTGTTGGAAAAATAAAGTATTTTTTATTTGGACTTAAAAAAACAGGAAATAATAATAGTTTTAAAATTATTAAAAAGTATTAGATTAAAAGATAATCATGGATCACACTTGGTAATGGATTTATGCAAATATATTACAAATAGATTAAAAATAAAAATAGACTCTAAGGAGGTTTATAATATAGAATATTGTACTTTGCTATACATGAATAAATCATATAATGGGATACAATTTTCTGAAATAATTGGGAAACACATGGATTTATTTCCGATGAAAAATGTGTTAATAAAACGAGCGTTCAAGTATAATAAAAAAATTAGTAGATCCATTT
>BMAU01002670.1:0-27500 GCA_019973935.1 Trichonephila clavipes | reverse complement strand
ATGTCATCTATATAAACCAAAGCTCCATGGTGTAATAAATCTCCTAGGACTTCCTGTGCGATTGATTGAAAAGCTTTAGGCGAGTTTTTTAAACCGAAATATAATCTGTTAAATTGATATTTATCACCGTCGGGAGTAGAGAATGCCATCTTATGCCTGTCCGCAAAGTGTAGTGGAATTTGATTAAATGCTGACTTCATGTCTAACGCCGAAAAATAGTTTGAACCTGAAATTTGATGTAAAATGTCGTCCAATGTTGGAATGACGAAGTCCTGAGTCAAAGCTATTTCGTTGAGTTTCCGAAAATCTAAAAGTAGGCGCCATTTTTCTTTCTGTTTGACAAACAAGGCCGGAGTATTATACTGAGAATTAGATTTTGAAATAATCCCCTCCTTTTCTAAATCTGCTATTTGACGTCGAAATTCGTTTCTTAAATTAAATGGAATCTTATAAATTGGACATTTAATGGGATAATCATGTTGTAAACGCATTCTGTGATGCTCCGTAGCGGCTGCGGATAATTCTACCGTAGAGCGAGCGAAAGCACTTTTGTGCGAAATTAAAAGTTGAAATAATCTGCTTCTGATTTTACTGTCCAAACCTGAAAGGTTGAAATCTTTTTCCGTGAGTGGGGGTAAAATATCTTGAGAAACGGGAAAATCAGAAGAAAAGTCTTCGTAAATATTGACTGTAATTATTTTCATGTTTTTGTTAAGGGTGATTATGTTATCTGAATCGTTTCTAATTTCTAAGATGGTGTCATTTGTCTGTGGATCAATATTAATTTGCGAATTAGTTAAATGAATGTTTTTATTTTGTAGCTTTGCTGAACTCTGAATAGTGGCCAATGGCGTCGAATTAGGTAATGTTTCAACATGTATGCGAACATTTGTGACCGAATGGGGACCCACACACGTTTTGTGTTTTAAAAATCCATGTATAAAGTTACTCTGTACCATACGCGCAGGGAGTGAATAATGAATAAGCGGAATTGAAAAATTATTAATTAATAAACGGTTTTTTCCTATGTCTAAGACTGCGTCCCATACTTTCAAAAAATCGTATCCCAAAATAGCGCAATAATTGTCGTTAATCTCTTGCTTTGTTATAAAAAAAATATGTTGAAATTGAAATTCCCCCAATGACAATTGTATTTCATAGCAACCGATAATTTCTACCGTGTCTCCGCTTACGGCTTTAATCTGAATTGAAACATTAAATTCCCTAAAGTTATCATTTTTTATTTTAGTGAAAAAGGAATTATACATTAAAGATACGGATGCACCTGTGTCAATTAAAATTATAAATTTGTGGTGTTTAACGTTAGCCTTCATTATTGGTAGATCGAATATATTGTCTCGAGATTGAATCGGAGAAAACCGCTCCTCTACCGAATGAAAAAAATCTAAATACGGCTTTCTCCACGGGAGTTTAAAGTCTCATTCCTGTGATAACGTTGAAAACCCCTATTCCCAGAATTTGTGTGTGACCCTCTCAGCGAATGCCTGGGGGCTGCGTAATTGTCGCGGAGAGTAGATTCTCTGAAATGTACATGTCTCCTTTCTGACCCGGGGAGATTTGAAAAATATTCGCTAGCGGCGTTTTTCCGGGGGAAGGCTGGTAACGAGCAGCACGTTCGTCCCTCTGTCTCTTTCTACATTCCGCCTGTCTATGTCCTTGAATTCCGCAATAAAAGCACCTGAAAAAGCTCTCCCTTCTGTTAAAATAGTTCCCCCTTGATTTACGAGCTGTAACTGCACTTGCCTCTTGTAGACGGCCGACCCTTAAATTTATTTCTTGTAATCTATCCGCTAATGCTGAAAGAACTGGATTTTCCGTTTGTGCGGACGACAAACCCGTTTCTCTCTTCGCTAGCTATTTGGTTTAATTTCATATTTTACTCTTCTATCAATGCCGCATTGATTGATTCGTCTAAATTCAAAGGATCGCGAGAAAGCACGAAGCGGCGTATGTCATTTCTTAAACCACTTATGAACCGAGATTGTAACAGTTGGTCATTCGCATTTCTCACCGCGGTATTTTGAGCCGAATTCCCTGACTGGAAAATCTGTGTTCCCAGTTTATTGATGCGTGCTGCGAATTCCTGTACGCTCTCAGAAGGACCCTGGATACATGATGAAAAAAACTGGAGACGCGTTGATAAAGGTACAGCTTTCTCGAATCTTCCAATAAGAATTCTTGCGATGTCGTTATATTCTGTCAATTGACTGTGGGTTGGGTCGGATAAAAAAATTCCTCAGCTATTCCCGCTAATTTTAATTTTAGAATTTTTACTTTCTCATCGTTTGACCACTTGCCTAAATTCGCAACATCGTTTATTTTTTCTAAGAACCTACGTATTCCTAACGATTCACCTCCGTCGTACATTGGGATTAGATCAATTAGATTAAATTTCTCGGACGCCGTTTGCGTCATTAAGGGGTCTGATTGTCGTGTACGTGGCATGTTTTCTTTTTAATTAATAGTTAAGACAAGATTTCTAGCGAGTTTAATTCACAACGAAGACCGTTAAATTAAAAAAAAAATTCAAGCACTCGTGCAAGGCAAAAGAAATTCATGAACTCTTAAATTTAAATAAAACTTTTAACTAATCGGCTCTCGCGCAAATACATGCATAGGGGAAAAAAATTCACATCAATATTAAAAAGAAAAAAAAAATTAAAGAGCACCAGTACCTGCGTCATCTCTGCACCTTGGACTCTTTGACTCTCTTCCTCACACCAAATCTGCAAGAAAAAAAATTCACAGTATCAAATTACATAAAACATAGTGGCACACGAGATGAAAATTTGTCGTGATGATCCATTAAGAAACGTTTACAATATCAAGGATGTAAAAAAAATTCAAATAATGGTACAAAGAAAAAATTTAACATCCTGGTCATGACACCCGATAATGCGACGCCGGTTTAACTTAAGTTAAATTGATTAATTTATTTCGTTAGATCCATTTTAAATAAAACCCGGTTCTAAATTTCAGTTGGCGTCACACTATAGCTTAAGTTTAAACATTAGATCTTTTAAAGACAAATAGAACAGGACACTAAATTAAAAGGCCGTTCTTTAAATTAACACTTAATTTATTTACAATAAGATTGAAATTACGTTAAATTTATAAAGAGATACATAGCAGAACATTACTTAACTGATAGAGATCGAGAGAGAGAGGAGTCATGACGGTGGTGCCCGGAGAGTCCCCAACTGCGGTATTTTTAGGGACGTGTCAGACCAAGTAGGTATGTGAGAAAGCCCCGAGAGAGTCAAAAAGTGCCACAATTCGGGGTGCATTAGCTTTTATTCCAAGGCAGTTTGCTCCTGTATTCTGGATCGGATTCTTTACAGTCATTCAATCAGTTTTTCTGATTGGTCTAGAGTCAGCGGAAGGATATCCTCTCCCGGTCAATGACATCCCCAAGCGCGGGAAATTCCCAAAAACACCCCATATCATGATGTATTTATTTTGGCAATCCCAACTTTGTATTCGTTGAATTGGCAATCATGTGCTTCATTTTGTATAATGTCACCAATAGGTTGCAATAATGCGTAAGTACCTTTAATTCTGTGCATTACTTTAACATTAGACTGGCCGCAACATACCAATTTGGCGTGATTTCAAAATCATGCCAAAAATGAGTAGCTAACCAATATGAAATTAATATTATGAGTATTGTCTTAGCCTGTTTTATCTTTCCCTCCAGTAATCCTTAATTAATTCAATATATAATTTTTGTTTTTTTAATATTTTAGAACTTACATTTTTTTTTGGTTATTTTGTACTGCAAATATTGGTTGGCTCCTATTTTAACCCATCCCCAGTTTTTGAACTTTTTTTGTCGCCAAGCAGGGTGATAAGTTCGCCAAGCTATCTACCCTTCCTTTTCATTAAAATTCCATTGACCAATAGGTTCAAAATTAACGTTGTGACGAATCTATACGGAACTTTATCACTAACCTTCTGAACCGACCTTTTTAGGGAAATTTAATTCCCTACCTATTTCCAATCAACTCCAAAGAGCGGACAGGATTACTTGTTATGTAGATTAGATTCAGTATTTAAGTCAAACGAAATAGTAAAGTTAGAGCAATAGGAGATAGATATTGAAGCATAGAGTTATAGTGATTTTGAATTGAAATATTGTAGTTGAAGATAAATTAATCTCATGAAGAATTGAGATTCCGAGTGGTAAATATAAAATTGTATTTAAAGTCTCATTAAAGTTTTAAGAGTGAGATTAAAGTTAAATGTTCATTAAGAACATTATTGAATATAATTCTGGGATCTCTTATCGTGGTAATTTCTGCGTGATCGTTATTTAATGAATTGATTAATTAGATTATTAATTAATTGAGTTAATTTAAAGAATATTATATTTAAAACCTCATGATATTCGTATTGTTGTTGTTAATAAGTCTTTGATTCTATTTGGGAAAGATAATCAAATAAAGTTAATTATAATAATGGCTACTGGTTCTTTTATATCTCATAATTATTCTAGTTCTCAAAGTGAGGTCCCTAGGGACCATTACAATGGCGCCCAACGTATAAATTCCGAGAATAGAGTCGGATCCAGTTTTAGAATCATTCCAGAACAATATTTTTCGGGGATTGAGAACATAGATGATTTTTTGGAGAATATTGATCATAATCTCGCGTATTATGAGATACCTGCACAACTGGCATGTGCTTACTTGAAAGGTCATCTCAAAGGACGGGCACTCGACTGGTTCGAAGTTCTAGGTTATAGAGTCATTGGTTTGAAAATTGTTCATTCATTGTTAATTTTTGTAAAATATACTTAAATAATTTCTTATTGTAATAATATTCTTAAAACAAATTTATATACGTTTTCTAATCTAAGTGACACTAAATATAATAAATATTATTCATTTATACACTTTTTCAAAATAACGGCTCCAAACGTAGTCGGATACCTTAACGAAACAAAGCAATCTGTTGTGCAGGCCTTTCACATGAATATATATATACGAATCGGGCTCCAGCTAGAAATACAGCAAGGAGTTTGTTGAATATAATTTGTTGAGTGAATGAAATGATACTAGAAAAATATTTGGATCATGATTGTGATCTGCATATTTTATCGAAGTATCTGAAGTTTACTTTTGTAGATTAATTTATTTTTAAGAAGACTATTATCATCAATACTTAACCAGCTCATGTGTCATTCAGGTTAAAAATTACGATTTGAAATCATTCAAAAATATAAAACCTATATTCAATTACATTTGTATTGCTAAGCGTGATATTAGTAAAGGATGAGTTAATAATTTAATTGTAGAGAGCGAAAGACAGAGAATAATGCGAAAAAACCTTCAACTTATATTGTTTAATTGTCTAATTTTTATGTGACCTCGTTAGCATAGAGATCAAGGTAATGGATTCGTGGCTGGCGTGACATGCGTTCTTTCCCAGGACCGCTGAAGACGCGCCGTGTAGGGAAGCGATGCCCGTTAAATCGGTCGAGAACTCAAACGTCCTCCTGAATGTGTGGTAGTTTGGAGAGAAAGGTGTCAGCTCAGATTTCATTCTCGTCTTTTGTTCAAGGTTCAAAATTATGAGGTCCTTTGAAATGGCCCTCGAGTATATAGCGGAACAGTGCGATGTTAATATTCACACATTCACACTCTCCTTTTATTTTGTGTGCGTGTCATTTTTATTTATTTATTTTTGACGATTTTTTTAAAAAATATATTTTTTTACTTAAATTAAGTATGAAGAAATTTTATTTTCTTATTTTTGTGCAATAGTTGATTTATATGACTACAATAAGCACATAAACAAATATTGTTATATTTATTTCACATTATTTACTTTTTATAGCTTGTTTACTAGGAATATTTGGGTTTAAAATATTTGTAAAAATTCTTCGCCTTTTTGAAATATAATAGGTTACTAATTAATTTATAGAAATATCGTTTGTGTTTCTAATACAATGAAAATGATTCATGATGCAAATAATTTCACGTGAAAAAGCAACATGGGGGAAAAGGTTATGACGAACCTCCACATTCATTAAAATCTGTAACATAAATTAGAAACTCCTCGGAAGAAGGTGGTACTTAGAGTTTGAAAGTCCAACTGTGATTGGATTGGTTAAATTAATTGTACCATCTATCTCCAATCAGAACTTTCAATAGAACATAGCAATAAAATTTAATTAATGCTGAAAAAGAGGCGGTACAATAAAAAGTAAAAGTCAGTTTATGACAATATTGGTTAAAATAATTGTGCCTTATGTGCAATGAGAAGTTTGATTTAAATCTAAACAATAAAGTCGCAAAATCGTCTAAAAGAAGGCGGTACTTTAAAAATAAAAGCGGAAAAGAATGACTGTATTGGTTAAACTTAAGAATACTGAGTTCTCTCAATCAGCGCTTCCACTAGAATCGGAGCAATTCAATTTAAGCAAAGAAGGCGGTACTTCAAAAATAAAACCAATCTACGGTGACATTAAGGTGATTTACTTCCAATCAATACTTTATTGCACAAATTAAGTCAGAAAATAATTAAATCCCTTAAAGAGGACAGAACTTTTTAAGTAAAGGATTAACTATTTGATTCGTTAAATTAGTTATGGCTTACATCCAATTAGCTCGGTCATCAGAATCAGAGAAATAAAATTCAATTAAGTAAACAAGGCGGCAATTTAAAAATAAAAGTCAATACATGGTATTAAATAAAATATTTGTGAAATGCCACCAACCAACGCTTTGTTGAGGTAAATAAAATTTTAAAAAAATATGATGAATATGTTATTTTAAATATAGAGAGTTGATATTTGTATATATTCATTCAAATAATTGTGGCCAGTGGCCCACACAGGAATTTTTCAAGGGGGTGGGGGATCCAGGGTCAAAAGTCCACCATTCTCGTATCATATGCTTCAATACCCCCGATCATATTCTTATGTTTTCTTCGATTTTCGACAGCAAAAAACAGTAAAAAATTAATTATTGAATAAATAATTAGCATTAATTAAAAATTAATTATTAATAACAAATGCTTGGTTAATTTGTTGCGTACTACATACATAGAATTATAATCAATTGAAAAAAAAATCAACGGTTATGGGGAGGAGGGGTTCCGGACCCGGGTCCTCCCCTTCTGCACAAAACATAAGGGAAAAACGTCCACGAATGTAAAAGAAAAAAATGCTGCTTCCCCGAGACAATGTTCCATGCCACAAGTCCAAGAAAATAATGTCTGACTTGAATGAATTACTCTTCGAATTACCTTCCATCCAACGTACAGTCCAGATCTCGCCTCCAGTGACCAATGTATTTGCAAACCTTAAAAGAGTGTTCTAAAAAAAAAAGGTTTGGCTCTCGAGTGAAGAAGCCTATTTTGAGACCAAAAACAAATCGTTCTACAAAAGAGGTATTGAATAATTAAAAGATCGCTAGACTGAATGCATCACTCTTGAAGGGGAGTAACTTGAAAAATGAAATTCAATTTTGCCTTAAAGTTGTTTTCTTATTAGTTATTTTATTAGTTTATTTATTATTGAAATTTTTAAATCTGGTTTTAATATAATTTACTCATTAACATTAATTTGGGATCCAAGTGTCCATATTCATGCATTTAATTTAGTAGCCAGGAATGTGATCGCATTTTTGCACACAAAATGTAAAAGCCTAAGCTATTGAGATTATCCGAAGTCGCATTACATATTCTGAGTTTGATATGTTTTTTTTT
This sequence comes from Trichonephila clavipes, assembly GCA_019973935.1. Lineage (NCBI taxonomy): Eukaryota > Metazoa > Arthropoda > Arachnida > Araneae > Nephilidae > Trichonephila > Trichonephila clavipes. The sequence continues at coordinate 19,766 of BMAU01002670.1, read as the reverse complement.
TACTTTTTTTTGTTGCAGCCACTCATATTGAGAAGAATTTTTCACTTAAATGCATTGTTCCTAATAGCATTAAAATGTTTATAGCTGTGTAAGAAATCCTGCGTATTTTGTATAAATTTGCAATCAAAAATTTAGGACCTGGCCTTGCTTAAATTTAGAATTCAACTTCGATTCTGATTACATGTCGATAATTTAGTTGTTTCCTCTACTTTATTATAGATATTTTATTTCACAAATGCAAAAAAAACGCATTTTCTATTAGAAAACTAATTAGTTTTGCAAGACTAGTATAAAACTATTTCATGGAATCCGGTATAGTAAACAATAGAATATTCCCAATCTAGTTAATATTATTTTATTGCATCATAATAAATACTAAAAAGTGTTGCAAAATAAAGTAATATGTATAAATAAAGTTTTCAATTTTAATGAATAGGATGAGCTTTAGATACTAATAAGTATACAAGCTTCATACAGAACATGAATCCATTTTGCATACACTTTTGTAATCTTTCCGATTTTTATTGAGAACTGTGGAAGCCCTGGACATGGTTCTTGAAAACCTAGGACTCTAAGGAACACAGTTTGAAGATCACTGAAACCTTAAGTACTACTCCATTTAATCTTGAAGCAACGTTATTATTACATGGTGCCCCTCACGTAAAAAATGAGTCACCTGCAAAATTTGAATGGGGGCATCACACAGCTGAAAAGTTGGCTTCTTTTTGCGAATGGGATAAACGGGTTCCTATGCACGCGTGCAACCTTAAAATATTGCGAGGTTTTGTCTAAGGTCATCCCCCCGACAACTTTGACACCATGTGAACCCCCTACTCTCCGAAGGAGCAGGATGAAAAGTGAGGATAAAGAAACCGACAGCTACGATCCCGAGATCCTTGAGAGGGCAGAAAGAAGTCCGACGCAAACCTTCAAACTGGACAGATGTAATCTTCTCCCTCACAGAATTTCGACTATAATGAACTAACCAACCTTTGAATAACTTCAAACCATGTACTGTAATTAATAGGTGTAACGCATAAATAAACAAATTATTTAAACTATTAAACAACACGCTACCGTTATTTTTCTGACACGTCACAGCAGCTTCGATAATTCCAGTTTTTTTCCTCCACCCCGTGAAACAATTCCTATATTCCAGAAAAGGGTTTTCGAATCTGTTTTTTTAACGGCAACTAACCCTCAGCGAATGTATACTATTCGAGCCCTTTTGGAAGAACACAAACATTTTTCTCTGGCTTATACATCTGGAATTGAACATTTAAAGGAGATTTCTTCCACTTTTCCCCCCATTTTTTCGGTAAACCTGCATTCGTTCGGATAAATCAATCCAAAATGTGTAAAATGGCTCCCAAAGTGAAAATACCGGTATCCCGAAAACTTGTTTAACAAGATAGAATGTTTTGTTGGAGGAATTTATTCTGTGCTAAGACTTATCTATGAGAGAAGAACGTAGAGATATGGTTCACCCAGAGGAAAATAGATCCGCCCAAGCACAAAACTGAAATTGAGTATAAATTCTATTAGCTGCTATATATATATATATATATATATATATATATATATATATATATATATATATATATATATATATATATATATATATATATATATATATATATATATATATATATATATATATATATATATATATATATATATATATCACGAATGTAGAATTGGAGCGGATCTCTGGGCTGCAGCATGTGAAATAAAATTGCTTAGAATCCAGATAAACCATTCAGAAGACACTCATTTTTAATGTTTTTTTTAAATTATTTAATCTCAAGTTTTCTGGGTAAAATAAGCTTAAAATTCATTTTAGAAAGAAACACATTCAAATGACTCTCTGTATAGTCACTCAGCCTTCTTCACACACACTCACACAGTTTCTAATAGACAGTTTTATAAGATCATAATAATGTAAATTGTTTCTATGTTTTATGAACGTGATGTAATGGAAACAATGGAATATCAGAACGGTCTACCAAGGGCATATTTATTTAATGTAGTAATTTTATATATTTAAATAAATAAATCTGAAATAAATAATAATTTTTTTTTTGGCAAAAAAGTTTTCTTTAAATTCAATTCAATGCAAAAATATTTTCAATAAATGCTTAGAGAGGAAAAATTTGCAATTTATAAATCAGACATTTTTAATGTTTAAACTTATTTTTCTTTGGATGTACCGATAATTGTTACTCATTGTTAGATAAATGTCTTTAATTCCATAGTTCAAATAATATTAAATGAAAAGTTATTATATATGAATAATGCAAGCTAGTTGTAGTCGTTATTGAGAATATAAGTCAAATTACCTAAACCATTCTTGAATACAAAAAGAAAAAAACTACCTTATACAATTTACCATCTAAAATAAAAATTATTTTTTGAACCTATTAATATCCCAAAGGATATCTGTAATACAGATAAATAATTTTAGTTTTCATGAAAAAAGTTTCTTTTTAAGAATTTGTGTAAAAGAAAATAAACCAAAATGAAATTTTTGGCAAGTTTTTCCAATTTGGGAAATTAAGCCATTAATAATATATTAATTACATTTAGAGTGCGTTATTTTCCTACTTCATTAAATAAAATAAAAATCAATGGGATGTCCCAGTTAAACTTAAAACGAATTCATCGAAAAGCAAGTTCTAAGATATTTCTCAAACACAGAATTTGAAAACTTCCTAAATAATAAAGATCCATTGTTCTTATTTAAATGTTAACTGTAAAAATTAGTAAATGAACATGTTTATTTATTTACTTTTTTTTTTAAATTCTCTTAATCAGGAAGATGACAAAAATTAAAACCGTAATTTTTCTAACGACTTTACATTTTTTAAAAATGTTTTCAAAAAATATAAAACAAAAATAAGATATAATTTTTCAATAAAAACCTTAACAAAATGATCCATATTAAACATACCAGAAAGAATGAATATTTTCAGAGCAAAACCTAATAAATTACAATATTCTGACAAAAAAATTGTATAAATTTTTAATACAAAAATCCATTCTAAATTTCCACGACATCCTAATCCATTTAAAACAGATTGTTTAAAGACGAAAAAAAATTGTACTTGTGAAATATGTCGGCAAAAGAATGTACTTGATAGTCTATATATTCAAGTTTCTTATTTAAATTTTTATATTTTTTTTATTTAAGTTTTCGACGCAGTTTACTCTTATATTTAAAGTTCGTTTATGTAACAGGAAGGAAATTTATTATTATATATATTTCAATTCAAATACATACATGTAAAATATAGCGAAATTTATACATACTTTCACGTTCAAAAGAATTTTGGAAAATAATTAAAATTATTAATGAAAAATATCCTAATTTTTGTCATTTCAAGTGGAATTTACCTACATCGCCCCCAAAAGCATCATTTTTAATTTACAAAGCATCTTAAAAATTCACTCGTAAAACACCGACAAATTTCAAGTATTGCATCGAAATTCAAGGAAAAAATGAAAGTGTGACTAAAATGCTTCATTAAAAAACTTTCGAGAAATGTTCCTTCCATTAAAGCAATAAAACTTATTTTTCCAAATGTCATGTCCTAAAACGCGTTATGGTATACATGAGAATACAACACTCTGAAAATAAATTCCATCAAAAGTATAAGTCTAAAACTTCTAAATTTAAGTCCATGATTGTTCTTCTATCAAAAGAAATATCTAAAAATTATAATCTGTCTGTCAGATTTTCCGCATACCTGCTTAAAACTTCTTTAACTGATGATTTATAATTGAAGACCATCTAAATTTTTTTTTAAATAAAAACATTCTGAACTTTAGACAGAGCTTACATTATAGTATAAATTTCTACCTATAAATGTAGTTAGATCTGAAGATACAAAAATTAAGCTTTGCAGTTGACATGAATACTCGGATGTTGTCACCATTGTGGGAGAAAATGTTATTGCACACCTCACAAACATGAGGCTTTAAATTTGGTAAGAATGCGCAAATGTCTTTTTAAAGTACTACTTCGGGAGAAAGCTTTGAGGCATATTTCACAACTGTGAGTATTTTCCTTGGTATGAATACGTAGATGTTTTCTTAAACTGCTACTATCAGAAAAACTCTTGTTGCATAATTCACAAATGTGAGGCTTTTCCTTGGTATGAATACGCAAATGCTGTTTTAAAGTATCATTTGGCGAGAAAGCTTTGTTACATATTTCACAGCTGTAAGGCTTTTTCTTGGTATGAAATGTTCCTTTAAAGTACTGCTCCGTGAGAAAGATTTGTTGCACATTTGACAAACATGGGGCTTTTCCTTGGTATGAATAAGAAATTTCTGTTTTAAAGTGTCAATTCGTGAGAAAGCTTTGTTGCATATTTCCCAACTGTGAGGCTTTTCTTAGTATAAATGCGTAGATGTTTTCTTAAACTGCTACTATCAGAAAAACGCTTGTTGCATAGTTCACAAATGTGAGATTTTTTCTTGGTATGGATAAGAAGATGTCTTCTAAAAAGAGAAGCTCGAGAGAAAGCCTTGCTGCAAATTTGGCAAGTTTGGGTATTTTCATTGGCATGATTAATTAGATGTGTTTTTAAATCACAATTGTATGAGAATGTCAGCTTACATATTTCACAAATAAAAGGTTTTTTTGTTAGTATGAAGGAGCAAATGAGCTCTCATTTCAACATATTGAGGGAGAGTCACGTGACATATGTTAGAAATATGAGGCTTTTCATCGGAATGAATATCCACGAGTTGATTCAACGTGTCATTTCGAGGAAGGGCCATGTTTCTAATTTGAAGAAGAAAGCTTCCCCTGTTGTTCTATCCGGTTAATACTTATTTAGCATACAGCGAAGAAACAGATGACATCGCTTTATCTATGAATAGCAGTTTAGAATTATATTTTCGTGTTAATTCGCTTCATTTCAACGCAGTACTGAAATTTAAACATCAGAGTTTTTACTTTATTTTAAAACTAAAGCCTAAAAAGTGAAATCATTCGGAATATTACAGCATTAAAAGTATTAAAGAGGTGTCGTACTTTTCCTTTTCACTTTTCTCAAAAAAGAGGATTTGATGTAATGGCACGTGCGTAAAAGCACAATCAAAATCTGAAATATACTTACTTATTATAGAAAATTATAGACCCTTGAATTTGTTTTGATTTTAAAAAGTGTCACTCTTAGAAACAACACGAGGGCTTTCCTCGCTGGATTTCGTTATTTCAATACGTATTCGTTAATACGATGACATCTGAGTCAGCACCCTTCTTCCCACGCCACGCCACTGGCAGGAGATTCAGTTACGACACATTTCACGTGCATCAGCCCCTCTGCATCGCGAGTTTTCAGTGGCACTCTACACTATATTAGGCTTCTTGAGAGAGAGAGAGAGAGAGAGAGAGCATATATATATATATATATATATACACTGCTGGACAATTGCTAAGGACGGATAACACTATCATCCATAGCAACCACAAAATGAAAGGAAGCAAAATGTGGAAAATTAGAATAAGTGCGGGATATTAGTAAGAAGATGTATATGAGTATGCAAATTTTTTTTCCACGTCTGTTCATCACGTGATAGCGTTGATAAGAGCTTTAAAGGTTTTGACGTTGTGGAAAGTTGTTGTTTCAAGTCAAAGTTTTACAGGAAAGATTTAATAGACGAACTTATAATTTTTGGCATGTCTTCCCGACATCATATAAATGATTTTATGCGTGGCCGAATTATTGGAAAGATCGAAGAAGGGCGAAATATAACAGACGTTGCCAGGGAGTTCGACATCGCTCACAGCGTTGTTTCACGGTTGTGGAAGTCATTTAAAACTAGTGGAATGTGTAGTAGACGGCACGGGGGAGGTCGTGTTAGAAGTACGAGGCCTGCAGAAGACAGATATATCGTCCTATCAGCAAAAAGGAACAGGCGCACCACAGCTCAGCAGGTGGCAAACCAGTTTTCTTGATGCCTCAGGAAAGCAGATCTCTCGAAAAACTGTTGCCAGACGTATGAGGGGAGGAGGACTATACTAACGCCGACCTGTTGTGTGTGTCCCATTGACCAGACAGCACCGTACTGCCCGTTTGCAATGGTGTCGTGAGCATCACAATTGGACTGAACAGAACTAGGCATGCGTACTATTCTCAGATGAGAGTAGGTTCAGTCTGACATCGAAATTGTAGACATCAACTGATCTGGCGCGAGAGTGGTACTGCTTATCGTCCAGAAAATAACCAGGAAAAGGACCGATATCCGACATGCAGTATCATGGTGTTAGCCGGCATCATGATCAATGGCCGCACGCGCCTACATGTGGTTGCGAATGGGACTATGACGGGCCAATGATACATTGATGAAGTTCTACTTCCTCATGTTCGTCTTTTCCGTGGTGCTGTCGGTGATAAATTTGTTTTTATGGACGACAACGCAACATGTCATCGAACACTCGCTGTTCACGATTGTCTAGACAGCGAGGGTATTCAACGTCTCGTATGGCCAGCGCGTTCTCCAGATCTAAACCCCATTGAAAATGTGTGGGATTCTTTGGGGAGGCAAGTTGCTGGTCAAAACTTTCCTCCGACAAATAAGAACACCCTCATTCCGTGCACTCACAGAGGAATGGGATAAATTGCCTCAACAGCTGCTGGATAATGTTGTGCAAAGTATGGTACGACGTGTGGAATATTGCATCACACTCCACGGTGGACATATCCCGTACTGATACCTTTCTTTAAGAAGCTTGCTGAGTTTTAGATGCATTGTTCTATTTCTCCGTACGCAGATCAAATGAACATTTTTCTCTTTCAGATGTTTCACAGCTTTTCACAATAAATATTCTTTATTCTAATGTCTGAACAGTGTGGCAACTATATTTTATCCTACTAGGTCTCATGTCTCGCTTAATGTTCTGCTGCATAGGAATTTGTGATCCGTCCTTAGCAATTGTCCAGCAGTGTGTATATATATATATATATATATATATATATATATATATATATATATATATATATATATATATATATATATATATATATATATATATATATATATATATATAAGTATTTGTAGACACTAATATTGCTTACAGACACCAATCATTCCCTGATTAAAAAATAAATCCAATTAGGTGTCTATTGTTTCGTCCTAAGATAACGTTATCTGAGCAGAATATATCAATTTATAAAAATATGCTCCGAAACGGAGGGCATCAAGTCCTGCATAATTATGATAAGGAAGGCTACAAATTCTTTCTTGGCTGGATCCTTCAGATTATAAAGGATTCAAATGTAACTTCATTGAACCCTTCCGATAGAAGAGCGGCCGATGACATGAAAACTCAGTCGATTGTATTTGGTCACCACCCACCGTCTCCGAACCACATATTCACTGTCTCGACTAAGGCAGGCCCTAGCAGTTTTGCCGCTCATCTCTGTCCAAAGCAAAAATTTATAATTAAAAGAGATAAATTGTTTACATAGACACACACCAATAAAAATTCATTCTTGCGAAAATAAAGGGATATATTCATATCTTATATAAAATAAATGATATATATATATATATATATATATATATATATATATATATATATATATATATATATATATATATATATATATACTAAATCTTAAAAATACAAAAAAAATTTGAAATTAGGCCATATTTACTTGTTATTATTTCAAACGAGTTAAATGTAAGATAAGAAATCGTTCATGTCATCGGGCCAATTTCTTCGAAAAAGAGATTACTGATGGTGAGGATCACAAGAGTTATAGAATTTTAAGTATGTACACTCAAGATTAAAATAGAACATCTCCTGCGTCCTTCTATCTACTAAGAACTCTTATTTACCCAGTCCCATTTTGGATAGCGAACACCGGACATCGTATGAGTGAAGAAAATGTCTTTTGTGACCCCACTCCTGGATTGGGGGAAAGTTACTATTGAAACATATCAATTTTCCTTATGTAACATATACTCCAGCATTAAATCCTTCGAGTTTAAATGCATAAGAGGACTAACATTAAACATACAGAGTACAAAATAAGGAAATAAGATACGTTAAATGAAATACCGAATTCGCACCCCATAATATTTCCAAAAATATTTTGTAACAGAAATTTTTTCGACAGAAAAAAATACTTTCTAGATTCCATCCAAATGCCGCCCTTAAAATTTTTCTTCCCGGGCATGGGTCCGGTTTGTGCGGACCTAGAGCCACCCCTGGATCGACTCACAAGTATTGGCAGACGTAAGGACGGTCTCTCATTAAATGTTCAAAATGGCAAAAGAACCATCGAATTGTTATGGGTGCAATAATAGCCTTTCGACGAAAATTCACCAATCAATGCATTAATAATCCATCTCTGTTTCATCTCGTTCTTTCCTAATATTCAGAATTTGTCATCTAGAGGGGTTAAAACTGGGTTTGCGTGCGTGTGTTGATTCGATGGAATTAAACCACACATTACGATTTGTACATCACTTATGTCGTGAATTCTTTATTTATTTATTAGTATTACATTGTTTATTTACAATGGTATTCTTTACATTGTTTTTTTTCTTTATTAGTACATTTCTTAGACCAATAGTATTACGAGATCTATCACCAACAGTTCTGGTGTTGCTTCAGAGTAAATGAAAATCAAATCTAACAGAACACTTGTTTGATTCTGTATTAGATTAACCCGCGGTCACTCGCGCCTGTTTTTGCTACCGTCGTTACTCGCGGGATGTAGAGAACACCCCAAACTTTTAACACGAGTATTTAATTATGTAAATAAACTAGAGACCTTATATGATACATATTTATAAAGTACAAGATGTTTTTTGTATTATACAAATAAACTTGTTAAATTTATTGCATACAAATGAGACTAACATTAATTTTAACTAAACATACAAAATTTTCATTTTAAAATACATATTTTTATATTTTTTCATAAGCCAGTCAAACGTATATACCAGTAATAAATATACTTTATAATTAATGCGTTAAGGATAGTAGAAAGTAGAAAAATAACATTTTAATCATTTTTCAAACATTCAGAACAGACTGTATATATATGCTTAATTTCTCGTGGGTTTCTTAGTCCACCGGGTAAACTTTTGAAGGTCCTTACATTATAATCATTCGAGAAAGAGGTATTGAATATGGCCTGTAGGTTCAATAACCTAAAATGTGCAGCTACAGAAAAATTCGTGGTTCTGTGCATTCTTTTTAGAATCCTGGGAGGATTTTCTTGTTGCTGGGGTGTACAGAACACCCCGCGCGAGTGATCGCGGGTTAAAATGAATTAAATAGAGCTTCCGTCGCCCAACCGACTATAGTGGTTAGCGACACCAACTGCTGGGCCGTAGGGCCTGGGTTCGAATGCCGGAGAAGGCATGGATGCGTGTAAATGCATAGTGTCGTCGCGGCATGTTTGTACAATAAACAGCCGCCGAGTCGCAAGTCCTCTCGTGAGGTTGGAGGAAAGGGAAGAGAGGTGGAAGACCCTCCCCCAGGATGTTCTTCCTCAAAATTGTGGTGGTACCGAACCAAAATGTACTGTCATCTGCATGGTGCTCAACGCTAACGACAAGTGTACACTCTTACCCTTTGCCACGATGAATTTCGCAGACCTTGATTTAATGTTCCTGTCGATCAGGTGGCATAAGTAACACCAACAAATCTGCCGTGGTTCAAAATCCTTTACGTCGGCGTGATGTGGAAATTTGGAGAGTGGAGTGCAGATCTTGTGTCGTTCTCGTCACTTGACTGTGGCTCAAAATTTGCGTTCCGTCACAGTTGTGTAGAGAAGCTTATTTTACTTAAGTAAATATAATAAACCCCTTCCAGCTAAAATGAACAATTTAAATCTGGTTTATTCAAGTGGAAAGCATAAAAAAACATGTCTCATAACAAGGTAACAACGAAAGTATTTTAAAGGGGTATTTATGCGACTTTTCAATAAAGAATCTTACTGAGGGGGAAGTTTCTTTTCTTTTGAAGGATACTTCTGCCACCACTTCAATATTTATATATTTATTATAAAAATAATTAATACGCACCAAGAGAGAGAAATTCGGCAAAGAGTTTGCTAACGAACGAAATACGGATTTTGACAAAGCACTTATATAAATTCCGTTTCTCAACAAGTTACACTCAAGCAGATATACGCTTATGCATTCGTTGAGCAAGATTTACTTCTTTGTTTCGAAGCAGATTTTTTTACATTTTTTTCAAGTTTCTTCAAGAAATTTGACAAAAAGTGCAAAATTTCTTTTGAAGACCAATGTATTAAAGTCATATATTAAGCCCCCTCCAAAAAAAAAACTATTTCATTAAATACGTAAACAATTTCGTAATCAAAAATGTTACATTATTTTAGTACAAATTCTCTTAACAGGCTTTTTATTACCCATTTACACAACTTAAAAACTTTTGAGAATAATTTACCTCAGAACGTAGAAACTATGCATTATTAAAGATTGTTAAAGGCTATTTCTTTTTCTATCAGAGAAATATATAAAGAAAAGAATATTTGGCGCTTCTCGTGAAACATTAAATAAAGTAACTCCAGTGCTGAGGCTATCAATTAGACCATTGGGACCATTAAAACAATATGTAATTTGGAGGGAAAACGAAAAACCACATTGCTTAATTAAATTACATAGTGAGCATTATATTCTCAATAAACGTAGCATTTAGGTATAACTGAAACGTGGTGTGTGTATTAGACGTTTCATTATATGAGTATTAAAAAGATCTGTAAATGGGGGAAAAAAATTAAGAAATTAGAACTTCTTAAAAAATTTCTTAAGATATGTGTGTAATAGCTAAATCACCAAGAAAAATAAGAAAATATTTCTAGAATAATATTGTAAATAAAATTAAAAATAATGTTATATACAAGCTAATGATTATAATAAAAATCAATGTTTTTGTTTAATCTGCAGAAATAAAAAAGGGAAAGAACAGAAGAAACATGTTTTTTGTCATCATACATATTTAAGCATTTATTTTTTAATTTTAGTATTTTTCCATCAATTGAGTGTTTTGAAAAAGGAAATTGAAATCTATATTAAAAATTCAAAAATCACCCATTTGATTTGTGCTGCCCTGTATTAAAGTTTCCAAAAACGATTAAAACCCCAATGAAGAAAAACGAATTTTTTAAAAAATTTACATGGTTAATTAAGTAAATCGTGACTCTTTTTTCTTTATGAAAAATGTGCTTACGATGAAAAGTTTATGTCACAGGATACAATAAATCGTTCAAGTTTGTGTAAAATGTCCGTGTGAAGAATGTAGATACGTATCGCTTATTTTTAAATACCTCTTGAAAAATAGAAGTTATACCTTTGAGTATAATCTTTTGAGCGATAAAGATGTCTTTCAACAAATTAAATGAAATATTATCACGTTTTATTTTACTGAACGAATTTAAAAAAAGAAAATTGTACATTTCAGATTTGTACAAGCTAAACAATGCATGGCGCATAATATCATGGCGCCCTCTTTGAAATATTTTTGAAAGTAAACATGTAGACAAAATGCTTTGATTTCAAGAGAAAGCATTTGTTTTAGACAGGGGTCTACAATTTGCGGCTCTTCAATCTGTAAGAATTTTATTCCCTGTATGGATTATTAAAAAAATTATGTTTGCTCATTTTATTTACAATTATTAAGCGAAAACTTTTCTGTTATGTGTATGTACGTTGAAATATTTGACTGGCTAAAAATTGCTACTATGGTGAAAACAATTGAAGGGACAAATGGGTTTTTTGCAATGAAAGAAAAACTATCTAATCAAATAAAAACAAACCCTGCCGAAATATCCAATATAAAACCAATATATGGGAAAGCAAAAATTGGCACAACCTGAAACCTAAATAAGGAGACTGATAACTTGTCTAGCACAGCAGCTGATCGACATCTTGAAAGTTTGAGAAAAACATGTCAAACAGGGTGTATGATTACCTCTAGCAGCTACACAGCTCTCGCATCGGTTTTTTATACAGTTTACCAGGGCAACAGCACCAACACTTGCACCAAGGCACTTTTAAAATCATCGACGGTCGCTAAAGCTGGTCTCCCAGTTGCAATTGAGTGTGCAAGGACGTCCTATACGTGTTCGACAGGATCAAGATCAGGAGACATCTCAGGTCACTCCAATCCTTGAATATCCAAGGCAAATAGCGTAAATGCTCAAAACCTTATTAATGTCGATGATCAAAGATGTACATAATTAAACACAAAAATACACAAATTCTAAGCTGCGTTTTATTAATTTATTAATTTTTTAAATATCTTCACGAAGGCAATGAATATAAATATCTTCATCAATTAATACAACTTTCTTTTTTACACTTAATGTTATATTCTTAGAAAAGGTGCGACAATGATCCCATTATGAAACTGGATGAAGTAACGATAATTAAAGCAATTAGTGATTAATGCGTTTTATCAGTTGTCCAGAACATATATAAAAATGTTAACAAAATAATATAAGGTTTATCTTGAACTCCATTTCGTACAATGGTCGATTATAGGCGTCTTAAAGGAATGTATACACAGTCGACTCTCGATAATTCGAATTTGAAGGGACGAATGAAAATCTTCGAAAAATCAAGAGGGTAGGAAAAACACTCAAAGTACACGAAGAGAAATTTTTCCTAACTCAGTGGGTTTCTGCCCACTGTGAAGTTCCAGGTAAGGAGAAAGATGATTTCTTGGCTAACAAGTAATATAAAAAGCATTTTTTTAGTCAGTTCCTTCTTTGACTAGATGAATAGGAAGAATTTTATTAACAATTGAAAATTGGAATAAGATTTATTTGTAAATTTATAAATATATAGGGAGAGATTGAAATAATAATAGAAATTGAAAAAAAAGCATGATTTGTCTGCATTGTTGTAACAATGCAAACCGGTTTGGCTAATTTAACTGAAAAACAGGTTTTCGACGCCCACTTTTGTCTTTGTTTTAACAGTTACATTGTTACAACAATAGGTGTTGAAAGCTTGGAGCGCCTGATTCCCGAAGGAGTCTAAATCTCCAATCAGTCAATAGTTGGGGAGTGACATTAATTTGATATATATAGTTTGCCCTTTTTTAGTTTTAAGTAGTTTTATTTATGGTTTAGTTATATAAAGTTTAAAATTTAATGATTTCCAGTACAGGTTAACGTGTGAAATCTGGAAGCGATTTGTTTTTATCATGTAGTGAATTGTAACAGTGCCTACCGAACTCTGTTTCCCTTGCAAGCAGAGAAAGTAGCCGGCGGAAGGAGGGTATATCGGCGCGGTAGGGGAAAGGGTCGGCAAAAGCCGTCTCCTTTCCTACTTTGCCGGGCGTAAGTGAACGAAAACGAAAATTAGATTTAACGGATGCCAGCGAAATAAATCACTTATACCCAAATTCGTGGACAGAAAGTTTCAAGGAGAATAAATATCTGAATACACTCCCCCGCAGGGGGAGGCTGGAGGAAGAAAACGGCCGAACGAGGACGAAAATAAAAACGTCACGAGGGCGAGGAATGGAAGAGCGCAAGGAAGGGGGTGCTTAACAGCCCCAAAACGCGTTCGAGGAGCACAAAAAACGCAGTGGAAATGGAAAATGCTGCTGGATTTTTTTTCTTTTTGTGGGCGTAAGTGACCGTCGGAACGGCCGTATTTAAAAGTCTTAGCGTGAGATTTGCTCGACCAATCAGGAGGCAGCAGCTCGCGTGGGGGGCGGGGTCAGGCGAAATTTGTCATCATTCTAGCCCTGACTCTCGTCCGAGCAAGACGTGTTATGGAACACCAGGTCTTTGACCAAAGCAATAATTATGCAGGACCTCGGTCCGATCTCTACTGAGCAGAGCTCAACTGATAAACCATCCTCCAGAAAAGAAAAGGAGATCTATCTAGCTCGCCTAGACTATATCAAGATGATGCTCCAAATCGAAACCGATATACCCAGCCCGACGCCAGATATGAAGCTGGCTTTGGAATCAGAACTGAAGACATTGGAGGCCAAGATCAAATCCCTGGAAGGTAAGATGACTGAGTTTTTACCTCGCCCAATTGCCCTTAGTCCTCAAAATAAAAAAACCAAAAGCGGTCAAAAGACCTGCTGCTCCGGTAACCAAACCGGCAAAGTCTAACAAATCTAAAAATTCCACTGATTCGGATTTTGTTTTCCCTAAGAAAACAGTTAAAAATACCCCTCTAGAAGAAAAGAAGGAAATTAAAATTAAAATACGTTTGAAGCACTAACTGCCGTCAAGACTGACGTCGAGGAAGTCACCCCAGCCTATAAAATCAAACCCATCTTTATGAGAATTTTTGATTCTTATAATCTGGTTCTCCAAGATTTGCACAGAAATTACCCCACAGCTATCAACACCCATACCAAAGGATACATAAAAATTAAAGCCCAAACCGAAATCGACCATGACGAAATCATTAACTATTTAAAAGATAAAAACCTTGAGTTTTTTGTCATTGAGCCCCCACTATCTAGACCACTTAAATTGGTCATGAAATGTCTACCCGTTGACATTGACCCGGAGGATATTGAGAACGACTTAATATCCAAAGGAATCAAAATAGTTAAAACCACCCAACTAAAAAGATTTATTACGAAAGCTCCCCTCCCTATCTACATGATAGAGATAGCACGTGATGAAAATGTCAAAGACATATTTCAAATACGTAGCTGTCTCTACATGCAAATTAAGATTGACCCCTTCAAAAAAGGAAATAGAATTACGCAATGCTATAATTGCAATTACTTCCATCATGCAACCAGTAACTGTAATATGAAAACGCGATGCCTGAAATGTGGTGAAAACCACAGGACAGGTATGTGCGCTATTAAAGAAAAAACCGCAGACCCGCTCTGTATAAATTGTAAAGCTAAAGGCCATATGGCCTCCTCAAGCCAATGTCCCCTCTTTCCCAAGCCTAGAAAAGGTAAGGGAAAATCCCCCGCTAATAACTTAAAACGTCATACAAATACCACCCCAGTAACTCCCGGATTACTTTACTCACAAGTTCTTAACTCCAATTCCAAACACCAGATGTCAGCACCCGGATTTGCCTCATCGGCGTCAGAAAAGTCTGAAAATATCAGAAATAACTCATCTAACAAGGAAACACTTAATGTTCCACAAAACGCTTCAAATGATTTTGGCTATTTTCAAGCCATCATAGAAATGCAAAAGATTTTTATCCTTTTTCCCTCTCTTCTCACCGAAATGGAAAAATCTAAATGTACCGACCCAACTGAAAAACTAAATTGTCTCCTAAGAGTAGTCTGCTCCTCTATTAATAACGTGTAGATTTTCTTTAAAATTACAAAATCCTCATCTTAAATTATAAATGTTTTTCTTCTATTTATTATTTTAATTCTCTCACTGCGATCCAACTTTGTTGAATTGCAGCTCTTCTCTGATTGGCTAACGATACTCCGCCTACTCTGGGCGTTATGTTTTTCTCAGTTATTCAAGCTCTTAAAGAGCTGCACTTCCTATTATATATTTTAAATAAATTTTTACTCCCTGTAAAATTCTTTTGCATATATTAATGTAATTCATTTTAAATTCAAATCCTTCTTATAAAGGGCAATTGTAAAACTCATTACAGTCATCTACCATTCCATGACAGGAGATTGGGGCCGACAGGCCTAGGTGCTCCAATCAAGTTCGTCAACGATCTATTTGAAATTTGTCAAAAAAGTTTTAATCTTTGGAATTGGAGAGATGAATTTAAATTAGAATATTTCTAGGTCTATTAAAATTGGGGTCTGGGGTGTATTTTTCGATTTTTCTAAGGGTTCTGTTATCGATAGTTTCTATATCATTGTAGAATTTTATTGCAAGTTTCTTGATAGTTTCCCGGATAGTTTTGATGTGAAGCGCAGGCCTAATATCTGCGTTTCTCATAAACCATCGGGCATTCATGAGGTGTCTTATAACGACGTTTTGAGATGCTTCTAGTAAGTTAATATTTGA
Organism: Trichonephila clavipes; assembly: GCA_019973935.1. Classification (NCBI taxonomy): domain Eukaryota; kingdom Metazoa; phylum Arthropoda; class Arachnida; order Araneae; family Nephilidae; genus Trichonephila; species Trichonephila clavipes. The sequence goes on along the minus strand of BMAU01002670.1, from coordinate 3,780 downwards.
AATAGCTGCATACCCCCAGACTGGAGAAGCATATAAGATCACTGGTCTGATTATAGAGGTATAGATAAGCACTCTATTTTTTAATGTCAGTGGTGAATTCCGAGCGAAATAGGGGGGATAGATACAGGCTAGAGCTCGGAATTTTTGTTTAATGTGTAGTATGTGGTGTTTAAAAGATAAGTTTTCGTCAAGGATGACTCCTAAGTATTTTACGGATTTGGACCATGGAACCGGGTGATTCTGGATGTGGATTGGCGGTGGTTTTCGTATGTTGCGTCCTACGGAGAAGAATGCTTCAGTTTTCGTTGGGTTTATGGAAATTTTCCATTTATTATACCAGTCCTCTAGCTCCGCTAGATGCCGGTGTAGAAAGTGTGTAACGCAAATTTTATTTGCGCTTTGAGCTAGGATCGCTGTGTCGTCTGCGAAGAGACAAACGGTTGTGTGTCTTGTCTTTGGAATGTCATTGATGTAGATGTTGAATAGGGTAGGGGAAAGGAGGGCCCCTTGCGGGGCTCCCGCTTTTATGTTTCTAGTCGTTGAGTGCGTGTCATTTACTCTGACCGCAAAGTTTCTGTTTGTTAGGAAGGATTTTATTATCAGGATTAGTTGAGGGGGAGTATTAATTTTAATGAGTTTATAAATTAAACCCACATGTGCCATACACGGTCAAAGGCTTTCTGGATATCCAGAAAAATAGCCCCCGTGTACTTTTTGTCTTTGCAGCCGGTTTTAACGTACTCGACCACCCGGAGCAACTGGTGCGAAGTGGATAGACGAGGACGGAACCCGTGCTGTTGGTGAATTAGTATGTTGTTGTTAGTAAGGTGAGCATTGAGTCTCGTGAGAATTAATTTCTCAGCGAGCTTGCTTAGTACTGGCAGGAGATTTATCGGTCTATAGCTGTCAGATAAGCCGCGCGGCTTACCTGGTTTTAGTATGGGGGTGACAGAAGCTGTTTTCCAAGAGCTTGGAAAATGGCCGGTAGTGAAGATATTTGAGAAAATATTTGTTAGTTGGAAGATTAATTGCCAGATTAATATATATATATATATATATATATATATATATATATATATATATATATATATATATATATATATGAGAGAGAGAGAGAGAAATGGCTAATAGTGTAGGAATAGAAAAAGCTTGTTAGTTTTTCGTCCTTTGTGATTCCATTATATTAAAAATCTTATTAAAAGATCAATCAAAGCCCGTGCTCAGGAAGACTTCTACAATCATGTTTCCCACAAGTCTTGGAGGAATGCATCCTGAATTTGCGTAATGACCCAAGGCGTAGAGTGGTTGCTGAATTCCACCTAAGCACCGGACATGACTGCCTGCGAAACCATCTATACAGTTTTCTTTCTATCGTCTATATCAACTATTCATCTATATAGTTGTTCTTTCCCCGATATGCACTCTGTCTAGCTCTGGAGAGGTCATGGACTCCACGCATCTTCAACACTGCCCTGCTCCGCACAAGACGTTTCTCGCAGAGAGTTACTGGTAAACTATATTTATGTTAGATTGATAAACTGTTTCAACTTTTTTTTGAAGTGAAAGTTTTTGCCCTCAAGAGTGAATGAGAAAATTGCCCTGTTTTGTGTAACAGTGAAAGAGCGCACGGAAGTAGTCTTCACCGCATACCCCCGAATCGTCGCCATGGTAAGAAGAAAGTGAGATGAGGCAAAAAGGGAAGAGGGAACACTGCGTGATTTGCATCATATCGGTAAAAAAAAGGGGAATAATCATCCACGTCTCAGACTGGTCAACTTTACCATCTTCCGATTAGGAGTCAATTTTCCCCCAGACCCGGGGACATTATCAATGGGTCGTATCAGTTGCAGTGTGAACATGCATTACGATGTAGACAAAATAGCTCTCGCAGCAAAAGCGTGCGTTTTTGAAATTTTCTTTAGATTGTTGGCTACATGGCGATGTGTTCGTTGGCTAATTTTTTTCTTTAATTTTCATTTCCGTTGCATTATTAATTCTGGTCAGAATGCCTAAATCAAATGCATAAAGAGGAAAAGAGTTTCGTGAAAGAAAAAGAAAAAAAAGAAAAACTAGCAGAAAAACTAGTCAAAAAACCGACAAAGAAACAGAAAAATAGTGCAAATTCATTAAGTACTGCTGCCAAATCTCCATCAGAGTACAAATGAGAGCATGGAGAAAAATATTGCACAATACTCTCTTAATGCCGAATGTAAGGGATGAGAATGATATTGAGAATTTTCTAATGACAGCACAGATTTATATGGACTTTGTGAATCCCCTTCTTCCATGTGCCTTTAACTACAGAACTCTCAAGTCTAGTGTGTGTTGGACCTGATGCATGTGAATCGATAATAAATTCGCTACAAAGACTATGATTAAAAGACAATTACGTTACAAAGACTATGATTTCCATGAAAATGCGTGGCCACGGTAGCACAGTGATCAAGGCATCAGATCGTGGATGGCGTGTCATGAGTTTGAGCCGAGTACCACTCAAGACCTGCCGTGTAGGGGTGCGATGCACGTTAAATTTGTTAAGAGCTCAAACGTCCTCCCGTTAGTGTGGTGTGGTAGTTAGGAGAGGGGGGAGTGTCAGCTTAGGTGCTTCATTACGAAATATGCCGCCAAAAGCCCTCATGTAGCTGAACAGTGGGCCGTTAATATTAACTCACCCATAAAAATGCTCAGAAAGATTTTCAAAAACTATTCTTTGATAATCCTTTCGGTCACGGATGTTCGATTTGTGATAGATTATGGCTTAGAGATGATTTGAGACCACCTGTTGCTGAGCAGAAAAAATATTTTACCGGAAAATAATTTAGAAGACATTAAAGAACATTACACAATTACGACAAAGTTTAAGTAGGAAAAGTGTACCAAATTTATCAAAATATAATAGTTTGTATATCCAAAAATTCCAGCATATCTTCCATCTTTGGATTTGGTATCAGAAAGACTCAATTCGCCACGAACACTTTTCATGCAAATTAGGGGTTGAGACATGTACACGGTCAATTTGGAATATTAGAGCAAATAATCAATGTTCCAACGTTGCCAAAAAAATTTCACTTCTATCGCGTGGCGTTCCACGCACCATTTTTTTTTTGTACTTTTTTTTTCCTTTATATTTGATGTAACTTTTCATAATCTGCCATTAGAATTTTTTTTAAAAAAGTATTTTAGCGGTTTAAGAAAATTTATATTAATGAGCCAGTTTTTATACATTTTTCAAAAAACATCATTCACTAAAATTTTTAGGTATCTCCATGAGTTTATTAAGTAGGACATTTGTTAAGTTTTATTTCTTAATTCAAGACTCACAAGATTCTACCACTTACCGTCATTTACGTATTTAAACTTTCATATAGGCAGAAGTAATTCTCAAACATTTTTACATTAAATTCAATTCAAACAATTAGGGAAGGTCAATAACTTTTTCTTAAAAAATACAGCAAAAAAAAATATTTCCGAAAAATCAAAAGGTTTAAATGTTATTTCTATAACACTTTTAAAAGCTGAGAAATATGGAAATGGTTTTTATTCATTGTATCAATAAATATATTTAATAATCGTTTCGTAAAGTAACGCAACTATGGTATCAGCAATTGAATGTTTTCATAATCCTCTTAGGAAAATTTAAAGGTCCATCGCCAAAAGCCGTCGAGTAGATGACCGGTGCGCGTTGATATTCAGACACTCAATCAATAAAGGATCCAGCCATTGAAGAATTTGAAACATTCTCGAAGATATTCATGCAGGATTGAAGGGCCTCAGTTTCCG
>BMAU01002669.1:0-49776 GCA_019973935.1 Trichonephila clavipes | reverse complement strand
CTCCGAAGTCAACGAGAACCAAGTCCAACGAAGTCGAAAGTTCAGTTCAGTTCAGTTCAGTGCAAACACTGAAAAAGTGGAGACCTGAAGTCGAAAGTTAGCACAGAACTACAGGTGTACAGTTACAGTTAGAATTATAGGTTTTGTAGGATAGGGAGTAACAAAGGCTATATTATCCCCTTATCACAATCATACCATATTTATATGATGATGGTTAGTGGTTATTATTCCTTTTTTAGACATTATTTTCTCCAGTTAATAGGTATCAAAATATTTCAGGAGCTATAAAAAAAAAGCCTGAATTTGTTTTTATTCAATGCTGATTTCTGTAAAAGTTGTCTGAAAGTGATAATACTTCGGGAATCTATTTGTAATATATTCCAGAGATCCTTCCTGTGATAGGTATATTTTATGCAAGTTAACAAAATATGTCTCAAATCATTGATTCTATTACAAGTTGAATAAACAGCATCATCATGTAAATTAAATTTATTTAGAAGGCTAGGCATTATTGCCATTCTGCTAAAAATTCGTACTCCTAGAATCTCCTCTCTTCTACTTGCTATCCAATTCATTATTATATCAATGTAGATGGTATGTTCCCCAAAATTTTAAAGAGTTTACTGCAGTAGTAGCTTTGGTTATTTTTCTGTTGTCTTTTTTGGTAAAGCAATGGATTAATATCTTCTGTGGCTACACAATCAGTATTTGCATCAAATCTCATTACAGCTCTTGTGGTTTTATCCACTTGTTCATTTAATTCACTCGGATTCCAAAAAAAATACTAACTGCGTATTATCTTGTGAATAGATATATATTTTAGAGGTCAGCCTATGGATTTCTTTAGATGACTTGATTAAGAGATTTTGTAGTGCAAATTAAACTGAACTATCAGATAAAATGAGCACTTTTTGAATAAATTCCATGAATTTGTTCAAAGCTTAGCAAATAGCCAGCGCTTCTGCCGTGAAAATGGAATTGATCGGATTAATTTTATAAGCGAATGGACCGCTAGCACCCGCTATTGAAGAAATATGTTGGTTTTAAGATGCATCTGTAGCCATTTTAAAATATTCCCGATGAGTGAGTGAGTGAACGTTAACGTAGCTCTATTCAGCTCTTCGAGAGCTTTTGGAGACGCACCTCGTAATTTTGAACTGCAGTCAAACGACGAGGACGACACGAGAGCTGGCACCCATCTTTTCTAACTACCACACCACACCAATGGGAAGACGTTTCAGCTTTCGACAGATTTAACGCGCATCGCTCCTCTACATGGCGGGTCTTCAGCGGTACTAGGCTCGAACTCATGACACGTCGGCCACGAGTCCGTTACCTAGACCACTAGGCTACCGAGGCCAAAATATTCCTGGAACTTGTATTCGATCAATTCGTTAAATGAGCTATTAATTACGGCGATCGATAGATTTTTCACTTTGAAGCTAAATTCTTTTGTAAAAATCTCGCAGGGAAGTTCTGTAAAATAAATCAAGTCTTGGGATAGTAATAATCTGTTCTTCGACTAAATTCATACTTTGAAGATTTTTCTTATCTCTCTCTCTCACTATTTTTATCATCTCCCAGCAATGCTATGTTTATTGTACTCGAATTTAGAAGATGCAATGGATAAAATTTTCTATTTGAAGTTTGAGCAAGGAAAAATTTTTGTGCCAACCTTCTAATTTTTCCAGAGAAAATTTCTTCCCCTAATTTGAAGAGGACAACGTTTTGAGTCCATTGGGGATTTCCCAATGCAATTCTGAGAGCTTTCGTTGGAATAATATTGAAAGATTTTAGTTGATTGTCTGACTATTTATTTATGATGTGACATGTATAAAAAAATGAACTGAAAATGCTATTATTAATTAATTTAATAAGATTTTCAGCTCTCGGGCTATATTACTTGTAAGCCATACTTTTAAGGGAGTTGATCTTTTTAAATGCTTTATTTTTGATTTATTCATGAGTGTGGCATTTTGATTCCGTTTTGAAAACTATACTTCTAAATATTAAACAAAGTATTGCCATGGAAGAGGGTCCCAGCTAATAATATATTATTAAATAGTGGATCTTTTTGTTTGAAGTTAAGCAATAGTACTTTTGTCTGGGGTTAGGTTTAATTTCCAGTATTTACACATTTATTTATCCTTTCTAAAGTATTTTGTAATGTATGACAAATAATATCAAGCGATTGATGTGAGCAATAAAGAAAAATATCATCCTCATGTGTTGAATATTCGACTCCAGTTTCCAATGTTTCAAAAACATCATACATGTAGGTAGTGTATAATATTGGAAACAAACACTGCCTTGAAGGAGACCTTTAAACAATGTTTTTTTCGAGTGAAAGGCGACCCTCGAATTTTCAGCAATCTGTAAGACAAAAATTTATGCATCCAAAGTGCTATTTTCGAAGCAATACTAATTTGTAAGCATTTGTAAAGGAATCCATCTCTATACAGTGGTACAAACAATTGAGGATACACCTTATTTTTACTTGATAAATCCAAATTTCAATCGAAATAACACATTAACTAGAAGTGCAAACGTGTTTTTATTTTCACACGTAACAAAAGGGTTAATTTACAGTAAAAATAACGAAAATCAACAAAAAAATATCTAAAATTAAAAGCTTCACAAGTATTTGGAATAAACATAAGTAGATCTTTACCTCAAAAAATTGAGGATACACCAATGAAATTTGTGCGACATATCACATACAAAGACAGTGTCAATATTTGGTTGCATGTCCTTTGGCTTTTATAATGTCCTCCAAACCTCTTGGTACCGATTCGACCAATTTTTTGGTGGTATCTGGAGATATTTTATCCCATTCTTCTTGTAACACTTGCTTTAAATGGGCTTTGTTCCTAATTTGATGTTTTTGGACCGCTGTTTCGAGTGTGGCCCACAAATTTTCTATGACATTGATGTCAGGAGACTGTGGTGGTGTGTGTAGTTGCTGTTTACAATGAAAAAGACACCACATTTTGACATTACGTGCAGTATGTTTGGGGTCGTTGTCTTGCTGTAAAATAAAATTTCCATCTAAACCCAATTTTTTTGCACTTTCTTTAAGATTGTTGTTGATTATATCTATATAAAGCTTATGATCCATTATATGCCATCTATAAAAACTAAATTTCCTACCCCATTTGAAGCCATACAACCCCAAACCATGATGGAGCCACCACCATGTTTAACTGTAGGACGTAAATTTTTTGGATCCCAAGCGGTGTTCGACTTTCTCCAAACAGTGCGACGGCCATCACTTCCACAAATGTTGAATTTACTTTCGTCACTAAATACAACTTTCTTCCAAAAGTTACCTGTCTTCAATTGATGAGTTTTTGTAAACTCCAAACGCTTTTTCTGATTTTGTAAGCTTATGAAAGGTTTCTTTCTAGCTACTCGACTGCTATATCCAGCATGTCTAATCACATTTCACACAGTTTCAGCACTTACACTTCTGCCCATTATTCGAGAAGTTTCTGCAGCTCTAGTTTGACTGCACTTAGTTTAGAACCAATCTTGATAACTTTCAAAACTTTCCTTTTGGCTACATCACTCAGAATACTTTTCCTTCATCTTCCACTTTTATTTTCAATTAATCCATCGCTTTTAAATCTTCCAATGATTTTCTGGACACACGAGTAGCTTCTACCGACAAATTTAGCTATTTCACGATAAGATTTTCCTTTCTTAAATAACCTTAATATAAATTTCCTTACATCAATACTGGTTCTCTCCGAGGACCCATTTTCCATTTAAAATTGTGATTTTATAAATTCACATAACCAACTTCAAAAGACAACAGTAGCAGTCGAAAAAGTTTAAGATAAAATTGGCCAAACCTGGGTTATTATAGTAGCAAGCAGAAAAAAATCTAGTGGTAGTTAAACAAACGTTTCATTGGTGTATCCTCAATTTTTTGAGGTAAAGATCTGCGTATGTTTATTTCAAATACTTGTAAAATTTTTAATTTTAGATATTTTTTTTGTTGATTTTCGTTATTTTTACTGTAAATTAACCCTTTTGTTACGTGTGAAAATAAAAACACGTTTGCACTTCTAGTTAATGTGTTATTTTGATTGAAAGTTGGATTTATCAAGTAAAAGTAAGGTGTATCCTCAATTGTTTGTACCACTGTAAACTGAATCATAAGCACTCTTAATGTTTAAGCTAATCCCCACGAAGTATTTCTTATCCAACTTTGTGTATGTTATTGCTTTATAAATTAGGTAAGTTGCTGTTTTGCTATCGTTAAAGGGAACAAATCCATACTGTTGACGATGAAGTGTTCGTTCTGTTTTTTTTCAGAAACAATTCGCGATTGGGTACAATTCTACCAAATGTCTTAGAGAAAACCGATGTTAAAGCTTTAGGTCGATAAGGTCTTTGGTCTTGTCCTTACATAATTTGGGAATTGGAAGGATTATAGCGTACTTCCAAGACTTTGGGACTGTTGAATTATGGTATAAATGTTGAAAGAAATTTAAAATAAACATACGTTTACTTTGGTTCAATGGTTCCAGGAATGTAGCCGGGATCTAATCTGCACCCAGAGTTGTGTTCCTAGTAGATTTTATAGTCCTTATCAATTCAGGTAAATGAAAGGGTTTATTGATTAAAATCCAGTTCTTATCAAGCTTTCAATATTGGCGGCCCAATTTTCAATCATTGTTTTCATCGCCCCCTCCCTCCCCATCCAATGGCAATGTATGGATCGCAATAATAATATACTTTGACGCTGAAGCTAAAATACGACCTTAGTTATAAACCGTACCAATTAACAATATGAGTATTAAATTATGCATATGTTACTTTCAAGTAATAAGTATTTTTTAAGTTACTTTCAAGTAATAAATATTTTTTAAAGTTACTTTCAAGTAATAAATATATTTTAAGTTACTTTTAAGTAATAGAGTAAGTATTACTTTAATTTTCATATAGTTCGTTTTGTTTTTCTTCTTTTCAGTAAATTAATAACTTATTTTTCGAATAATTTTTTATTTTCAATTTTTTATATGTTTGCCCTCCCCATGTAATGTTATCATGTCCCCCTTGGGGATGCGCCCCCCAGTTTAAGAAACGCTTTATTAAGCTATTGTCTTAGGCAAAAAAATCCAAAAGAAGGGCTCATGGTTCGAATTATTGGATGCAAAAAAACTCGGTAAAGAGTGTTGCTTGAATCCGAAGATAAATAAACCTACTGCGAATTTGGAGAAAAAATTCAGTGTTGATTTGGGATTATTCTTTATAGAAAAATTTTTTCAGGATGCTATAAAAGATTCTCGGGTTGGAAACACTATTACAGACTGTATCCCAGTAAATCTTTTTAGCTTTTTTTTGTTTGAAATCAGAGACAACTGAAATATTGCTTGTACAGTATCCATAACTTTTCCTGATTGCCTTTTTCCGGAAGTATTTCTTGAGTTTGTAAAGGTTATAGCATGCACTATTACTCCAAAGAGAGAAGGTTCTAGTAGAGATTTTTATCTTTCGAGTATTATTTGAAATTAACTTAACTCAGAGGCGCAACAGCCCATGAGGGTGAAAGTCTACTGCACCCATATCAGTATACACTGGTGTGAAAAAATTAAGGACGAGACGGTTTTTTCAATATAACTTTGTACAAAAGCTTTCCAAATCAACACATTTAATACCGTAAGATCCCCAATGCGTAAGGACATGCGTAATATGTAAGCAACACTTACTAAAAGAGAAATCAGAGGGATAAAAAGAAGCTTAATTGAAAAAGTAGCATGGAGCGCAATGCGACTGAAGGCCGAAACATCCCTGTGATGGGTGTCCAGCAAGAAACATCTGGTCTTTAGTAGGGGATATGATCTCCTCTGACTGCTAGGCAGGTTTCACAGCGTCTGGCCATGCTGAGAATGAGGGTGTCAATGAGTTGTTGAGGCATTGCTGCCCATTCGTCTTGCAGCGCCAATCGAAGCTCCCGAATCGTTACTGGTGGTAAGGTAAGAGCTGCCAAGCGTCTGCCTAGAAAATCCCATACATGCTCAATGGGATTGAGATCCGGAGATCGTGCCGGCCAATCCATACGTTCAATATCCTCACTCTCTAAGAGCTGTTCGGCATCTACTGTGCGATGACATGGTGCATTGTCGTCCATGAAAAGGAACTGCAGACCCATAGCGCCTCTAAAACGACGCACATATGGAAGAAGAATCTCGTTACAATAACGGGTCCCGTTGACTGAACCTGCGTCGAAGATGTGAAGGTCTGTACGACTACCAAGCATGATGCCTCCCCAAACGAGAACACCACGACCTCCATACCTATCCCTTTCAATGATGTTCGATGGGTGATTGCGGCTTCCCCGCTCTCTCCAGATGAGTATGCGATGAGAATCGCTACTCAAACTGAATCTGCTCTCATCTGTAAAGAGTACTCGTCCACATTCATTGTCTCTCTAATTCCGGTGTTCCCGGCACCACAGGGAATGCCTTCTCCGATGGGCAGGCGTTAAAGGTACACACCGTACAGGGCGTCGTGCAAACAGACCACTACCGTGCAGTCTTCTGGCCACGGTAAAACGCAATATCGGTCGTCCAGTCGCCTGTGTCGTGTGTCTAGCGATTTCTCCCGCTGTCTGCCGCCTGTTTCTTCTGGCCTGTAAGACAATGTACCGGTCATCTGCGGGTGTGGTTCCTCGTGGACGACCACTACTGAACCCCCGGATAGCTGTTCCTGTAGTTTGAAATTGTCTCCAAAGTCGTGAAAGGATGTTGTGAGCAATTCCGAACTCTGCAGCCACACTTGTCACACTGCGGCCTTCCTCCAACTTCCCAATGATTCGACCTCGGGTAAAAGCATCCAGATGTCGTCTAACAGATTGATTATTCGCCATTTCTCGCTGAGGCAGCAACTCGGTGTGATTTTAACTGCTATATGGCGTGCAATCTCTTGGCCAGAAATACTGATCTTACACCGACAACATGCTTTATATACTACTCAGACACTCCCCCATTACGTCTACCTGCATATCTGCGCATGTGCTACCGTACATCACCTTACTTAATCTCCTGATTGGTCTTTCTGTCCGCTCTGCCTCTTCGTTCAGCTGATATGCTAATTTTTCGACTTCGTCCTTAATTTTTGCACACCAGTGTACGTGACCTTGGGCCCTAAAGTTCATGAGCAAATGTTCCAGTCAGGTGGTCCGTCTGACGGGAAAACCCACAGTGTTAAGTTCCCAAGCAAGCTTGGTACTCATTTATCGACCCACTAAAAGGATGAAAGGCTGAGTAAACTTTGCCCAGCCCGGGGTTTGAACCTCGGACCTGTTGTGTGGAAGCGCGATGCACTAACCACTCAGACACTGGGCTTAATTCTTTGAAATTATATTATCAATATTATCAGAGAGGTTAGGATTGTTATAGTCCATCTTAAAAAAATTTTATTTAGCTTGCTTTATTACTGATGACCAGTCCACACTTTTTGTGATTCGTAGCGGGTTTTAAAAATTAAATACTGTGATGACAGGTTGCGACCCAATATTCAATGATAATTTTCCTCACCAACCCTTCCCCTCCTCTCCATACAAATAACAATGTATTGTACTCAATAATACTATACTTTGACGCTAAAGCTACATTACGACTTTAACCTTTTAAGACAACCCTGCACCCTTTTTCAAAAAACATTTGGGGTGCCAGTTACAGTAAAAATAATTTGTGTTTTATATTCAGATTATATTATTAAGTTGATTCTGAAAGCAAAAAGTCAATCTGACCAGCCATTTATCTTGCAATTTTAAAAAATTAAGAATTTTTGAAGTTTTTCAAACCTTTATAAAATGTGCCCAATTTTGAAAATTTTTTAGTAGTTTTAAGTGCTTTATGTTTCATAGATTATTGTGAGCAAAAGTTAGCATGGATTTGAAAATCTGTTCCCCTGCTGATTTTTAATAATTATTTTTCTAATTAAATCTGGAAAAACACGAAAATTTTTAAAATATTAATTTTAGCAATTTAAAAAAAAATTAACAAAATATTTTCACAGAAGTTTTGAAACACGAAGCCTTTATGTACAACATATAATGGAAGCTAAGAATCACCAGGTTTGTACATAAAATTTAATTTTTTTCAGTTTCAAATTGGGGAAGTTTAGCAAGTTTTAAGACAAGTTTTAGCAAGCACAACAAGAGCTCAAATACCATAATACACGATGCGACAAATAAGTTTTAAGATTGTATCCATAAAAAGAAATTACAACAAGAAATTAATTCCTGTTTTGGTTTTTTTATTCAAAATAGGATCCTCTGGCTTCAATGCAGTTGTTATAGCGATTTATTAAGGAATCGAACGACAGTTATAAATCCCTTTGTGGAATGTCCTGCAAAGCATGCATTGAAGCTACTTGTAAGGTCGAAATATCCTCAAAATAACACCCTTTTAATTTCATTTTAAGTTTTGGGAACAAGTAGTAGTCACAAGGTGCTAAATCTGGTGAATATGGTAGAAGGTTCAACGCATAGACATTATTTTTCGTCAAAAATCAATGAACAACAAGGGAGTTATGACTGAGTGCATTGTCGTGTAACAAACACAAACTGCTTTCAGTCCGATATTATGAACAAATGCATCAAATTCTGGCCATCAAACGCTTTAAAACAGTAACGTAGTACTGACCTGTAAATTGTTTGTCTAGTTGGAACAAATTCTTTGTAGACAATACCCCTAGCATCGAAAAATATAATAACCATTGTTTTGATTTTTTAATGGAATTTTCCTTGTTTTTTTGGCTTACGATGAATTTTCTGACTTCCATTCCGCACTTTGTCATTTTGTTTCAGGGTCATATTAGAAACACCAGGTTTTTTTATCACCTGTAAGTTGCTAGTTTGATATCGAGAGTAATAGCGCCGAGTTGTTTATGTTCGCCAAGATGGTTGATAACATTACAATATTGTTACCTTAATATTTTTATCGTCTGTCGATGTGGTTGCCATGGGGATAACGTATATTAGAAATAACTTTTATTTGGTTTTTTCCGCTGTAACCCTTTTAATTTCAGACGATTTTAATAAAAATTTCTAATTTCTGTAAAAATTGAACCATTTTCAGAGTAATTTGTCTAGTGTTTGTTTCTTCTGTATAATTCTGTACTATTTTCGAATATAGATATTTCTAAAATGAGTGAGTACTAGAATATTCTTTTCTTAGGAGAATAAGCGTTGTGCTTTTAATTATCGCTGTAAATCGTTTATTTTCGTTTTATTTTACGTTTTAAAAATGTTTTCTTACGTTCATTTTTCGATGCAATTCGTTGAAGGAACTTGCAGTGCAAGTTCCATATTGCAAGCTTTCACTACTTTGTAATTAAAATTCTTAATTAATTTTAACATACATTATATAATTATTTAATTTATAATTTAATACAAAAATGCAATTATTGCTTTTTTTAATAATCATCTAATATTCGTTATTTATAATTGTTTTTTTAACATTTATTTATAAATATTACATATTTTCTTATTTATTTATAATTAATATTATTTATTTATAACTATTACTGTTATTCATTTATAATTATGTTATTTATTTATAACTGTATTTGTTGTTTAACAAAAGCTATTATGTTATTCATTTATAATTATGTAATACGAGTAATCTTATGCATTTTTATTTTTTTACAATTCGCTGATTATTCTTTTTTATAATTCCTATTAAATTATATTATATGATTATTATTTCTGATAACTGTTATTAAATCGCACTACATGAATATTATATATAATTACGATAAAATAATATTATAAGAATATTATATGCTGTTATAATACTATTCTTACTACATGTTACTTTTTATTACATATTATTGATATTCATTATTTATTGTTTGATCTAGGTTATTCTCAATCTCTTCCTATATCCTTTATTTGAAATACATTTAAATGTATTTCAAAACAATTCTTTAAAATTATTGTGTATCATTAAATTACTGTTACGCCGCCATTTTGGATTCCATTCCCACTACAGCAAACGCTGCTAGGCGTGATCTTATAGCGCCAAGCAGCGCTTGGCGCAATTACCCCCGATATCAAATTAGTTCGTCCTGTAATAATGGACTTCAAAAAGTTTGGATCGTTTTCAGTGGCTGAAATGATGTATCTTGCAACATGCACTTCCCATTGATTTTCATTCAGGGGATAAAGTGCGTGGAACAAATTTAGCAACACACTCTTTTGTTTTGCCCAAATCTTCATGCAGTAATGTTCGAATTGTTTCTTTGCAGATGTTTAAAGAGTCTGCCATCACATTCTTAATAAGGATGCACAAAATTTCGTACTTTCTCAATAATTTTAGGTGTTCTAGATGTGTGTGTGTGTGTGAAATTGGTCTTCCACACTACGCTGATAATTTTCTACCGCATCTCTTCCATCTAAAAAACGTTTGTGCCACACAAAAACGTTTGATCTACTTAAACAACAGTCACCATAAACTTGTTTCATGAGTTAGTATGTTTCTGAAGCACTTTTACCAAGTCTTGCGTTAGGATATCCGAATACGTTTGGAACCGTGATTTTGCAAAAGCGTGTAAATGGATAATATTTATGATATTTAGTGTCACTGTTAGATTAGAAAATGTATATACAAGTGTTTTAAGAATAGTATTACAATAAAAAATTATTTAAGTACAATATTTTGACAAAAAATGAACATAGAATGACCCATTTTCAAAATATTCTCCTTTTGTGAAAAATGTTTCTATTATAATAATATTTTTCCTGTGTATAGCTCAGATCTCTGTACAGAGGCTCAACTAGAATTTTTGAAATATATAACTTAGAAGTGGGTTTATCCATGTTTTACGACAACAGAGGGGAGAAATTTTAAGATCAAAACGCCGATAATTATTTTTTAATTGGTTATAATTCTGAAAATAATGTAAGTTTTTCAAAAATCGTAGATGAGCCTCTGTACAGAGGTCTGAGCTATATATAGGCAAAATATTATAATAGAAGCATTTTTCACAAAAGGAGAACATTTTGAAAAAAGGTTATTGTAAGTTAATTTTTTGCCCAAATATTGTATTTAAATAACTTTTTTTTGTCAAAATGTCCTTAAAACAATTTTATACATGTATTCTAATCTCAGTGACACTAAGTGACTTATGTATACTTGTCTTTCAACCGATAGGTTAAATGCCTCGGACGTATATATACGTCTTTCCGAAGTACGATCTTTTCTATGCACTACTGTCCATAAAATTATTCAGAAGGCTTTGGAATGCAATAAAAGCACTTTGAAAGTGTTTGCGAAGGATTTACTTATATCAGAGGATTTCCTTCCACCCCACCCCACCCCCAATGCATCACATACGCCTGCCTACGTGAAAAACGGAGGTAAATCGCGGCATTAAGGAGCGAATCGAGTAACTTTTAATCAGTAGTTAAGGAATTATTTATAAACCGTACAAATTATCAAGATAAGTGTTAATCTTTGAATATCATTTTGTATATAACAAACCCACGGGGCCACTGGTAATTATTGCT
Organism: Trichonephila clavipes; assembly: GCA_019973935.1. Classification (NCBI taxonomy): domain Eukaryota; kingdom Metazoa; phylum Arthropoda; class Arachnida; order Araneae; family Nephilidae; genus Trichonephila; species Trichonephila clavipes. The sequence continues at coordinate 38,249 of BMAU01002669.1, read as the reverse complement.
TATTTTTAACTTAGTATTGCTAAATTAATAATAAAATGCATTGTGCATTACCGATGCATTTATAAGTGTATTACATCCGTGTAAATGTTATTTTTTATGTTTTATTACATCAGAATGTATTTTATTTGTTTACTTTCAGTAAATTAATTTTTTTAAATAATCTTTTGTTTTCGAATTTTCAATATGCTTGCGCCCCTCTCGTAGAGTTATCACGCCCCCAGGGGGACGCGCCCCACAGTTTGAGAAACGATGGTCTAAAACATAAGCGTTGCTGTATCCAAAGTGACTTGAGGAGCAAAGGGTAAGATTCAGGAGAGCACCAAAGCCAACATTGAGTCTATGCATTGGAGTAACAGTATTATGAAGAATAAAATTAGAGAGAATTCGTTTGCTATTCCACAAAATAATTACTGTATTGAGAAATATGACTGAAGCCCTACACCGGATGATGTAAGTTAAAATCACCGAAGACGAAACCTGGGTCCGACAAGGAGTCAGAAGAAATTTAAGTAATGTAATATTGAGTCCCTGGGATGCATATAAATTTATCAGATAAAAGGAGCTGTAGTTAATAATGCTTTGTAATACTAAAATTTCGTGCGTATATTCCATGGAAGTTTGTCTGGCAGATACACTAGCTAGATAAAGTCTGCGTTCACCCATAACAAATCATTGAGCAAAGGTAAAATTTAATAGAAATATAGTTTTTTTTCTAACAAAATTTTATGAATTTGTTTACTATTATTTAAATGTTGAGCATGCAAGAATTAATTAGTTTTGAATTAAAATTACGTAAGATAGCGGGTTTTTTTGTGGCAAAGCACGCAAATAGTAGGCAGAAAAAGTCTGCGTTCACCATTTGAATATTCATGATTTCTGGAATTTTTATCAACAGGCGTTATAGGTTAACAGAGTTTTTTCATTCAGTTATCAAGTAAAATAGCGTAAGAAAGTTGTTACGCAATAACTTTTATATTTTTGTGAGGTACGAAGCAATTCAATGACATGCAAAATAAAAGAAAGGAAATTAGTATCAGTGAGCTTAAAATCATTATGAAAATGTGGAAGGATGGAAAAAGTCGTCGGGATATAACCGTATCCGTTGTATGGCAGTATTCATCTATCTAACGTGTTATTAATAACTTTAAAACTGCAGGAATTTACACATCGAAACCTCGTTCAGGTCATCCATCTAAACTCACGATCAGAGAAAAACGAAGTATGCTATGCGTAGTGAAAAAAATCCGTGTTTGACTCGAACTCAAATAGCAATAGACAATCATGAGAAGTATGGATACTGAGAAAGAAAAATCTTGAAAAAGGCTGGATACTGTAGTCGAGTGGCTTGTAGAAAGCTGTATATTTCAAAGACCAATGGAAAGCTTTTGCAAAAGAGCATATACATATGCTTTCGGAGTTTTGGAGGACTGTGATATTCTACAATGAAGCAAATTTTATATCTTTGGCATAAAAGGTCATAAGTTGGCATGCAGATTACCTTGTACAGCTCTTCAAAAAGAGCACTTAGTACCAACGGTGAAGCACGGCGGCGGTGGAGTTATGGTGTGAGGGTGCATGGTGAGCAATGGTGTTGGCAAGTTGGAGTATATAGAATCAATTATGAACAAATGTGATTACCTTGATGTCCTAAAAAAGAATTTAAGGGAAAGTGCCATCAAACTCGGCCTTGAATCGTCATTTCGCTTCCAACACGACAACGATCCTAAGCATACCGCTGAAATTGTGAAGCTTTGGCTATAGTATAATGTTCCAAATCAACTGCACACACACCCACAGTCACCTGATCTGAATCCTATTGAACACCTATGGGATTTGTTGGAGCGTAAGATTCGTCAACACAATATAACTAGCAAGGATATGCTGAAGAGTGTTCGTAAGGACGAAAGGGAGAAGATAAGCGCTGAAGAAACAACTAAACTTGTTAATTCAATGCCGAAACGACTTCAGGAGGTTCTCGAAAGACGGGATTATCCAACAGCTATTAAATAGCTCACATTATCCTTTTTAAATTTTTTTATAGCTTCAACAAATACAGTGAGCGCAGACTTTTTCTACTTGATTTTTGTAGGTATTGCTACAAATCTGTCTTTATTTTAAAAGCTATGAAATCAAACCAAATTTACTTTTGTTATTCTCAATACTTGAAATAAACTAAATAAAATATATTTTTTTAAAAAAATTTAGATTCCAGTTTTTAAATTTTTTTTCGTTGTTTTTGTAAGCAATAATTCGTGAACGCAGACTTTTTCTAGCTAGTTTATATTTGTTGGTACTGCTATTAGCACCCCTCCTCCTGATCTGTTAAGTCTATCTTGTCTAAAGATTACCTTACCTGGGAATCGTATATATATATATATATATATATATATATATATATATATATATATATATATATATATAAAGTTATCATTAGATTTCAAAAAAGTCCCCTGTATTAACAAAATATCTGACTGCGAAAAGGGAGGAACATTTAATCAAATATGCTTGTTATTGATACTCCTTCTATTCCATTGTAGAAAATGCATAAATATGATATAAAAAAGGAAAATAATAGTTCAAAAATTTCTATCCTTCGCTAGAGGGAATAAAATATATTTATAGTTGAAGAAAGCTTATCTGCATTTGTAAGGGAGGGGGATCCAAAAGAGTCATGATTAAAACTGCAATTTGGATCTTCGATGTCTTAAAGTTACCCCCAATATCAGTATTATTAGATGTGTCGTCTATGTTGGGAATTGTACTTGGAACAAATGCGCGCGCGCGTCAGACTTCTATAATTTTAACTTACCTTTTTTTATGTTAGGTGAAGATAATTGTTTGCTTTTTTCTAAGACATTGCACAAATTGGTGAACATTGTTCCCATCATCTTTTGAATGAAGTTCATGATGGCTGCAGTTTGTATTTCTAATGCTACTTGTGAAAATTAGTTATGTTTTCTAATTTCTTTTCAAATTCCTGCATGTCGGGTCCTGGGGTTGCTGTTTTTAATGCTGTAGAATAACTTTCTGAATATATTTCCTTAAATTTTCGTCATGCTTCTCCAAGAGCTATGAGATAATTGCATTTGAATTGACAACTATTTTTTTTGCTTTAATAAATGTAGGTCAGTTGGGGGGTAGCCGAGTGATCACTCGTATGATTTATTAATTTTGTGGTATTCATACTCTTTTCGTTGTGAGACTGTCCACAACTGATGCATCTTATAAGGCTTGAACAAAATCGAGATAAGTGGGTGAAGCTAAAATATTTGTTACATTGCCGGGGTTTGTCTATACATAGTTGAACGATGTTTAAAAAACCAAAGCTTTACGTATTCTAGTATATTTATACCCAAAATGGTAATTAAAATGGGAGAAACTTCTGGATGACTGTTAGTTGAAATGAGACACTTTGTTAAACCTAATTCAAGATCACATTTGCATTTTCAACTCTGTTGTTACGTCTGCCAGATGTACAGTAATTTGAATATCAAAAAGCAGGAATCGTGAAGCAAATCCTTCCCATTTAATATTAGCTTTCACTAGAATATTTAAAATTTGATCTATAGGTATTATTTAATTAGCACACTTAGGGTCCGAGGTATTAATTTTTATTTTACCGCTGAGAGTAAAGTACATGTTTGTTATACTATCATATCTAGGTATTTTACTCTTTATTACAACTTGTAAGAGATGGGGATTCGATTTAGGGATGCAAGCTAATTTTTATGTATGTTCAAGTAAAATTGAGATTTCAGTAAATTTTATTGCTGATTTGCAAAATTAGTTCCTAGTCAGTTTTAGAGCTCTTAAAATATTTAAAATCTGCATCTGCTGTCCTGTTTCCTGTCATTATGTTGTACGAATCTCATCAATGTCCGTTATCCGGAATGAGGAGTGACTCAACTTGAACCTCCGTCAGATAGAATGAATATATAAAAAAATTGATTACTTTACCAAATTCCAGATAAGAAATGAAAATATGTCACTAGTACATCTTTTTTAGAGGTCTAACAAAGTACAGCCTCTGACAATAAAGATCGGTGAATAGTCCTGTAATGTTAATGTAAATAAAAAAATGAAAGTTACTTTACTGTTCTTGGAAATAGTCACCTCCCATAACTATGAAACGTTGAGATCTGCTATTCATGTCCTGGAAACTTTGTAAGAAGTCATCTTTTATTTTTATTGAGAACATTTATAACCCCGTGCAACATAACGTATCACACTGGGGCTTACATAGAAGTAAGCGTGAAGCACACATTTCAAAGAAGAGAAGGATTACAACACAAACATCCATGTCTTACTCGGGATTCGAACCCAGACTTTACGGCACCGCAGTCAGCGTCACTAACCACTATACCGGATGGGCGGCGAAGTCTTCATTTGGGATGTAATTCAAATGCCTCGTCACACTTCGTTGGATGTCAGGAATATCGTCAAATCTCTTTCCTTACAAGCAAGTTTGAGTAATGGGAATAGGAAGAAGTCGGAAGGATTGAGATTTGGCAAGTATGGTGAATGTTCAATTTGCTCCACCCCCTTTTTTACAAGGAACTGTTTGACGATATTGGCTGTGTGAGGGCGAGCATTGTTGTGAACAAAAAAAACCATCAACCTTGTTTGGGGTGTACTGGGGTCGTACCCTACGTAGACGTTTCCTGAAACGGGTCAAAACTTCAATGTACCTTGCAGAATTCATCGTTGTTCCCTCAGGTAGAAAGTCTTTGTGGATCATGCCTTGACTATCAAAAAAGGGGACATTTACTTTCTCAATGTTTTCATCACTGACGGTCGTAGTCAGAAACATTGTCCCGACCTTCTCGAAAACGGACGAACCACTCGTATACATATTTCATGGACAGTGTTTGATCTTCATAAACTCGTACCGGCATCGTATAAATATATTTCGGTGTCTTACCAAGCTTAAAACAAAATTTTAGATGGATCTTTTGTTCGTTCATTTTTCTGTTCTCAGTTAAGAGTCAACGCACTAAACAAGCACTTTGTAAAACAAGCTTTACACGGAACGCAAACGACACTCAACTGAACAATGGTGAGGACAGATGGTAACACTTGCCTCTACGCATGTGCAACTTTTAGTTTAACCAGTGTTGCCAGATTGGCCGTTCTGACTTCATTCACCGAACTTTATTGTCAGAGGTTGTACATTGAACAAGAGGAAAAAAGAGACAACGGAAAAAAAATTTATTAAGTCCAGCAGTCAAAAATTCGACCACCTCAGAACGCGAATTTTTTCAAATCCCACGTGTTTTTTCGAAAATCCACAAAGTGTAATACGATTAGCTATTATTGTTTACTCGATAATCACGTGACACTCTGTAAAAGATTGCAGCGCCCTCTTGAGATAAATCGATCCCATTAGAAACGCACAAAATCAAATTCAAAATTTTTTATTTATTATTGTTTGTTTTTTGCATTGAATAATTTTTTACACTTAAAATATACTTTTTATATACTTTGGGCCCTCTTTTTCAGTAAAGTGTTCATATACGATTTTTTTTCCCTGTCATTCTTACGAGCTTCTCTCACGGAAGATTATGGCTATTTCTGGCAAGTTACCAGGACGACTGGTCAACACTGCAAATGAACGGAAACTAGTTCAAGGACACGAGTCAACTCCACTGAGGATAAAAGGGGATATTGAAGATGTTTCTAGTGAATTGAACAATGGGGTTTAAAGGTGGCAATTCTTGGATGAAACGCCCAGAATTCTATTGCTCTCGCGGCGAGTTAGACACCTAATGAAACCAGTTCAAGATTCATGACCTCCATAAAATGTTTTAAAAGAGAGAATAACTTGAAATATGTTCAGAAATATTAAAAAATAGTAAGAAAAAATTGATTCCCTGAAGAAAAAGTTCATTATATAGAAAATGCATTTCGCTATTGGAAGTCTATTTTACTAAAAAAATCGTGAAATATTCTTGGTTCCAGGAAAAAGTTCACTACGTAGAAAAATTCGCAGTATAGAGGTTCATAATAAGGAGATTTGAATATACAAATATATATATATATATATATATATATAATATATATATATATACACACTCGTGGACAAAAAAATTAGTGAACCTAGAAATAATTGCGGGACCGTAACGAAACTTGGCATATTGGCATAAAGGTACTTGTCGGGGAGATGTGCAAATAATTAGAAATGCAGCGTGATTGCGTATTACGTATAGCCGGTAGAGGGCGTTTAACATTGTTTTCCGTGGAGTATAAAACAAGTAGACATGGCATTACACCGTTTTCGAAGACAGTATGAGCAGCTGTTGCAGTTTGAGAGGGGGAGAATCATCGGCATGATGGTAGCTGGGTGGTCAACTAGGCGAGTAGCTCTTCAATTAGGCCTCTCTGATTGTGTTGGGACCAGTGGATCCGAGAGATGTCATTTACACCAAGACCAGGTTCAGGACGCCCTCGACAGACCAGTCATCGAGAAGACCGCCACATCGTAAGAAATGCACGCGTGCTGCCAACTGCTTCATCAGCCACCAACCAGGCACAGGTAGGACCTTAGCTAGGGGCCCCTGTGTCTTTTCCAACCATACGAAGGTGCCGGGCTGAAGCACATTTAGGATCGTGACGGCCACTACGTGTGCTGCCCTTGACGCCCACCCATCGACGCCTCCGTTTGGAGTGGTAACGCGCACGAGGAAACTGGACTGCAGCGGAATGGAACCAGGTCGTCTTTAGCGACGAATCCAGATTCAATCTCAAGAGTGAGGACAATCGTGTTCGTGTGTGGAGACCCCGTGGTGAACGCCTCAATCTTGTCTTTACTTTACAGAGACACATCGCTCCCACACCTGGTGTGGTGGTATGGGGCGCCACTGCCTATAATACATGGTCACCTCTAGTATTGATCCGTGGCACCATGGCAGCCCAACGGTATGTCCATGACATCCTGCAACCACATTTTTTGTCACTCATGCAATGGCTCCCAGGAGCCATTTTTCAACAAGACAATGCTCCGTCTCCCACGGCAAGGGTGTCACAAGACTGTCTCCGCAACTGTTACTACCCTTCCTTGGCCTGTCCTATCCCCATATTTGTCTCTAATCGAGCATATCTGGGATCATTTATGACGGCGAGTTGGGCATCCCATGAGTTTGAATGAACTAGAGACAAGGTTACAACAAATATGGAACGAAATGTCTCAAGATATCATACGAAACTTGTATGCTTCAATGCCCGATCGTATCGTATCGTGCATTCGCGCTAGAGAGTTCAAACCTCAGCTTATTTAAATTAAACTTACATAAAATATTCTCGTACGATGTCTTTCTACCAATCATAAGCTCTATCCATGGAAGTCATGTGAGATTTTTGATCTTCCGGTGTCGTTTTCTATAAAAACAGAAACTCTCTGGAAAATCTCGCAATTATCCCAGACTCGTATAATCCCCCCTAGTAATGAATTGCATCATTCCCCTCGTGGCGAATGACCATTTTATAATTTTTCATTTTATTCTCATCAATGTTTCCTTTCTTAATTTTAAATTATTCTCAATCGGCAACCCACACAGACAAGTACTTTTTTCCAACCAATTTCTTTTCCATAACTTCAGTAGAGTGTGAACTCACTGATTCTTTTTGACCAATAGCAGACGACTCTCTCGCCGCTTACTCTGAAAAATTTCCATCACATCGGATGTCTCCTATGGGATTGAGCAACGCTTCGCATTCCGTTTCCCAAGGATGTGAAGCGTTAGTTTGAAAATCTCGCAGCCCGCTTCTTGTCCTCGTAATGTAGTACATGCGTGTGTCTTATTTGTGCTTTGTGTCGCTCATCTTTGTTTGTTTGTGCGAGTGTAAATGCATAGTTTATTGGAATATCTTTCAAAAAGATTGCCTCTTCAATAGCATCGATATTTCATCAACCATCTAAATAATGATCCGTATAAAAAAAATTCCTTACACTCATGATCTTATATATTTATAATATGTGTAACCTTTGGTGAGTGGTAAGTATTCTTCACTATTTTATTTCATGATTATGTGATAGGTTTTTGAGTTGTTGAATGGATGAGGCATCACTTTGGTACTCCCCTTAATTTTTCGACAATCACACACACACACACATATATAAAAAAACTCGATTTCATTTAGCGTTTCGACATCACATCAAGCAGAAAGCGGTGGACGATATAACAGGAGTCAGAAGCGGGCTGGCACTCTACATTACGGAGACAAAGAGAGATATTTTTCTGAGTCTTTTTTGGGTATTTATATGAAGAGGGAACCGGAAGTCTTGGAATCCGCATGATTTCCGTGGACGGAGACTATGATTGGTGAAAAGGTATCGTTTGATAGATTCTGATGTAATCTTACTTTAAAAAAGCAAGCTGGTCATTTTCAAGAGATGCGGTTACAACTATCCCGTTATGCGGGTAAGGTAATTAATTATTTACGCGTGATTCCTGAAAGCCAGGACCTTTACAAATTAAAAAGTTTAGAGAATATTTAGAAAAATTAAAGTGAATTATTACTTTACCCCCCTACACAAAACGCGGGTTGTGCGTCAGGGTCGTTGCCACACACCCGTATCTTGCAGAGGTACTAAGTATTAAATTAAAAATTTACATTAATTTAGAAAATTTCCCTTCACTTATTTGTATGTACTCATATTTTGTACTTATGGTTTAGTAATACATATTTGTTTTTTATATTTTTGTGCGATCTTAGTCTCCTTGTTGAAGATAATTTTTATGTCATTTTGTTTTAAAAACTTTTCATAAAAGGGAATGTTTTGAAAATTGGTAGTTCTAAGTTCATTTCTTGTGAAAATATGCATTTAAATAATTTTTTTATTATAGCATTCTTATAACAATTTTATACGTGTATTCAATTTAAGTGACACTAAATATTATTAGAATGTTCATTGTTCACATTTGCAAAAGCACCATTCGGAACATAGTCGGATACCTCAAAAAGTTAGAAATCATTTCTATCACAGCAGCTAGTTAGAATTGTCATCGATTCATGTCTGTGGAATTTGTTGTGCGTTTAATTAAAACATTTCTTTTTATAAAGGAATCTTAAAATATTCTTTTTACTTAATAGAAAACTTATTTTGTCTTACTTTTAATGTGCAAAATATTTTTAATCATGATGTGGTTTAAAATAATTTTTAAACATTTTTCAATAGTAATTGTACAAAAAAAATGGTAACATAATATAGCAGGTTTATACCAATGTTTAAACAGAGAGCTTCATTTTGATTGAATCTTAATTCTCAGTTTAAAGATATATCAATAACATTAATAAAAAAACAATTGACGGTATCAATCAGAACTTATAGCAACTTAATAAAAGAATACTGGGTGATCAACATTTTAAAGTAATCAAATTTTATTTTATTTTTTTTTTTTTCTATTTTCAAAATAGTACTTTTTTGCAATTGAAAAAGAATGAATAAAACAAATTTCTTTCTCTCTCATTATCATCTCTTTTTCAACGATTACAAAAAGTATATATCTCAAAAAGCAAGATTTGTAATATTTATATAAAAATTGTATTTTATACGTTTCAAAAAATTACTTCTGAATACTACAATATTTAATCTTGCAAATGAATAATTGTTTAATGACTATGCGAGTCAAAACTCTAGCCACATTTAATGTCTTCTTTAATGATATCAGAAGCCTTCTCAGCTACCATCGTGGTTGGAACCCAGGTATTACCACCAGGGATAATTGGCATTATTGATGCATCGACAACCCTCAAGTTCTTGACCTTCTTTACTCTAAAATCAGAATAACAAAATATGTTGTTAGACATTTTCAAAAAAGACAAATAATAAAATAATACTATAAAATAAAATTTTATATACTATCCAGCAACTCTCGATTTGTTATCTTATATATTTGATTCTAATTTTTCTTTAAAAAGTTAAGTGTAAAATTTATTTCAAAAATTATATTATTAATTTTTTTTAATTTTGATTTCTATAATTTTTAAAAATTAAATATTGATAATAAAGGTGCTAAGCAACCCAAAATGTACATTTAAATTAAAGTTGAAATTTTTTAAAAATTGTTAGAAGCTCACAATAATGGAAATGCATTTATAAAAAAAGTATATAAGCTTTTCACAAATATTCATATTTCAAAACAATTCATTCAAGACAATTGCAACCTCAGAAAAAAATGATTTATTTTTAAGAAATACCCAAGTAAAAACGTTTAGATATGTCATGCAAGTGTTTTCAAAAATTAATTATAACGTTTTAAATGTTTTTAAATCTTTTAGATAATTCTTTAAATAACTTTGCAGGATTCAAGCACCACAATGCACAATCATTGCGAGTCAATCATTTATTTATTTTGTGTAAGAGGATAGATTTGTCTACGCTAAGAGTCGACAGACCTTTCAGAAAAAGGTCTATTTGTCAGTGAAACCAAATAAGAAAGGTACACGCACTGGTCAATCAATTAGAAACCCATGATCTTTATTTTATTTGACCACTTTTTGCACGGATAACTGCTCTGGTTCGTTTGGGAATCGAGTCTACATGCTTATGAAGCGCATTTACGTCCAGATAATACCATGCATTGTCTGTGCAACTTTTTATATCTTGTAAATCAGATGGAAGACCAGAATGCGTACGGATGTGTCTTTCCACCATATTCCACACATTATCTATGGAGTTAAGTTTGTGACGGGTTTTATCGCGCCTTTCACTAAAATCCTATTGGGGAATCTTTGGGGCAAGAATGGTATTTCATTCCAACCAACTCAAGAAGAAAACACGATATGCACATTAGGAATGATTATATATATATTGGAGCTTTAGCATTCGAGAAAGAGGTGAAGGGGAATTTTAGGAAGTATTATAAGAGGCATATAGAAATGGGTTTGAAGCCAGAAGGTTGCCTGGTTACCGGATCAAGTTGGATTACAGCATTATATAGAAGATATAAAGATAGGTAGTTGTTCGCCATAGAATATCGGTAAGCGATGTAATATTAAACTTTAATGATAGAGTGGACTCTAGTTAGTTAAGGAATTGGCTATATATAGATATAGATTCGGTGGTCAATTTATCATAAAGACAGTGAGTAGGATTTAATGCGCTATTTGCTAAGAATTGTTATTTATGTCCTATCACTCCTGATCATTTACCTCTAAGACTTGTGTTGCATTGCTTAATATAAATTGAGATAATAATAAACTAGTTTTATTATGGAAGCTTTGAGTAGTCAATCTTTTATCTCTATAGACTTAGGTCGCGTAGATGAAGAGATGATACCCCCAGCTCGGGGAGAATCTCAAGTTTTGGGCAATGCGTTGGCCAGAGAAGATGTCAGAAGTCAAACTGATGTTCAGCAAACCAATTTTGAACACATCTGGCGCGATGGGCAGTTGCATTACCGTCCATGAAGTATTCGTTGCCATCAGGGTAAAAAAGGAATATTCTAGGATACACTTGATCTGAGAGTATATCTAGGTATCTCAAGGCTGTTTGTTTCTCTCGAGGATCTCTAGAGCACCACTTCCATGCCAGTAGAACATGCCCCATAGCATGATACTCCCACCGGATCCTTTCACAGTATATGACAAGATGAATTCCAGTCCCGGAGGGTTCTTATTAAATTTGACGTCTTCCATTAGTTCAAAATAAGATGTGACGTAATTCATCCGACCACATTACCCGTTTCCAATCCTCATATGTCCAGTGTTTTCTTTCCGACACCAATGCAAACGAATGTTTGCATTTCGACAAAAATGAGTGTCTTTCTCATAGGCACCCGACTATGCATTCCTATCCTCTGCGATTCTCTAGACATGGTTCAAGCCGATATCTATTCGGGAGAGTCTTGGTTGATAATTTGTGTTAGTTGAAGCACAGTAGTCTCCCTGTTTTGCTGTACAATTCGTCGGAGACAACACCGATCATGATCTAAGAAAACTGTGCTTGAACCGCTGTTACATCTTCTAGAAAAGGACTGTGTGGTTCCTGATTCCAATTTTTCAACCTTTAATATAGTCAGGGTGGCCGCAGTAGCCGAGTGGTCAAGGTACCGGATCATGGCTGGGCTTGTCAGGGGTTCGAGTGCAGTACCACAAAAGACCCACCGTGTAGGGAGGGGGCTATGCACGTTAAACCTGTAGAGAGCTCAAACGTGGTGTGGTGTAGTACTTAGGAGTGGGGAGTGTCTGCTCAGGTGTCGTCCACATCACTTCCCCTTGGTTCAAAATGACATGGTCCGTCGCCAAAAGCCCTCGTGTAGCTGAACAGAGCGACGTTAATATTCACTCACTCACTCACTTGATATAGTCAGGGTGTCGTCTTAAGACTTCTTGAAGTTTTGAGCCCTTACACAAATGTAGTCCCCGCATATGGCCCTTAAAAGTAGATGGTACATAGCATACGTTATTAAATACTTGCATAAACAATAACCCGAAACAAATAAATGTGTATGACTTATAATAGCACAAACAGGCACGACCAACTTCCGCCTTTTGACTGAATGAGTACTGGTAGTGCTTGGTGGTAGGCCTAGGCATGTATAGGGACGACGGACATCACAAGTAGCCAATTGACACATTGTTCAATATTTTCATAGTTTTCGGAGAATACAAGCAAAAAAAATTGGACAGTGGAAATTATTCAAATCATGATCTTATTAAGGCCTAATCGTAAACGGGACGAGGCATCCATTGTGGTCAATTTCCCTGGATATAGTTGATTTTGAAATCCCAGTGAGATTTTCTGTCTTCGAAATCGAAGCCACTACTAAATGGGCACCAATAATAAGCCCTTTCTCAAATGGTGAAAGATCTGTCATTTTCTCCCTTTTACTTTATTCACAGTGAAAAACGCTCTTAATCTTACTTATACTAGCGTCATAAAAAATAAAAATTGCACCCACGTCATAAAAAAAATTGCACACTCCATCCCTATCACGCATTTAAATGCAAATCTCAAAGGTTTCTAGTTCATTGTTCAGTGTGTGTGTAGCAGATAACTGTTCATATGCATACATGTGTGTACCCACACACAGAAAAGCGTATATATCCCCCTCCTTAATTAACCTTGTCATGTTCAAATTAATACTTTTATTATTTAAATAGTCTTAAGTGCGTAACCTTTTTTTATACCCTTAAAAACTGAGAACTATCAAAAATGTTTTTATTTTCGTGTCTCAACAACTAATGTCAAATTATCATAATGTTGAGAATTTAACTTCAAGCTTGATGAAAAAATTTCCGTGCCAATAGTACAAAAATACTTTATTCTCGAATTTCGCGCTTACACTAGTAATTCAAACTAGCTTTAGTCGTTCTTGCATATATAAAAGTAGGAAAATTTTTTAACCAATCACGTAGCACATACATTCCATTTTTTATGCAAAATTTATATTATTTTTTCTTGCATTAAGACGGCCATTTAAGTAAGTTTAATTTAGTTATCCCTTGATAAAGATACTGAATGTATCTTTTGTGTACAAGTCCCTGTATGAATATGTAGATATATATAAATTTTTACGGGGGAGAGGAGAAAGGAGGAGGTACAAGTTATTTTCATTTAAAACTTAGAACAGCGACTTTACATTGCTTTTGGTAGCTCTGTTCAGTCCTGAAAATAGCTAGTGGTTTTCAATTTTAAAGATAATATTAAACAATAATTTACAATAATTTTAATAAGCAAAAACATTTTTAATACATAAAACCCAAAGTTTGAAGAGCTGTGACCTTCCGACCTCTGGTCTAGGGTAATGATGCGTAAGCCCTTAATCTAGGAATCATAAGAAAACTTATGTGGATCGTCAAAAAAAAAATTTATTTTTGTCAATAAATAAAGTATGGCTTTTCTTTAAGATAGTAATTTTCAGTGCAGACCCGAACATAGAATCTTTCATAAACTTTTGGCAAGAATGTATATCTTTTGATGTGCATTCCTTTTTTTAAGTATTCTTCAATAGAAAGTTATTTACACCCATTTGCATAAAGAAAAGCGGGGCTTCTTAAAAGTATTTGTTTTATTCAGACCTCTAAAAAAAGACACATAACTACGAGTCCTTGGATAAGAGAGAGAATTTCACTTTAACTGAGTTGAATATTATTTTAAAAAATTATTAGCAAACTATCCATGGTCTGTGATAAAATTTTACACAAAATGAAAGATTGAAAATAAAAGTAGTTTGCGTACCCCAGCCCTATAGGGTATAAATGATATATCTTATATCTCGGTTTAGTGGTAATGTTAGGGGGGGTATAAAACTAGAAGGGAGTAATGCTCATTACGGATCCATCCTAAGTAATACAATGTTTAACAAGCATAATCAATTAAATGACCATCGATAATAACAAATCAGATCCCAAAATTATCAAATTGATATCGATAATAATAAAGCATATGAATCACATCACACCTTTAAAAATTCCCGTTACGATTCAACTTACAAATAAAAGGGTTATTTTTGTAGAAATGACTTGTATACCAGAATTAAAATTAAATTATGTCCTAATTCCTTTATTTCAGTTTTTAACTTACCGAAGCTTTGGATCTACGACTGTGGTAGGATCGTTGGGATCTCCCATTTTTGCGGTACCGACTTGGTGATTTTGAGTGACAATAATGGATTGTGCTATGCAGCGGAAATACTTGTCATCATCGTTCACGTCATTCTCACATCCAGGATATACTGTTCTGAACTGCCTCGAACCAATGTTCTTTAAAGGATCACTCAGAGATATCTCCTTACATTGCTTCATTCCTAAAAGAGAATGGTGTAACAACTCAATAATATTGTTACGAATTTTGTGTAAATAATTAGTATTTGGATGTGTAATGCCTTTATCTTACTCTAAATTAGATTTAATTTACCTTAAAATTGTAATATTCACAATCAATGCCGTCTCTTACGTTATAATGGCGATTCAATGGGATCTTGGCGATAGAGCCAAGTTGGCGTCATTTTTGGTGATCATGTTGGCGACCATTTTTGGCGAGTTCGGGACCCTCTGGATTCTTCTGGAAATTAGTAGAGAAATACACTAAATTCAAAACCTATGACGCAAGTGGGTCTTTCCCGAATTATCCGCGAGAGATATAAAATAGAGAGATGCTTGCCAAAAGTCAGTCAGTCTGGTTTTGACTAACAATCAGTTAGTGTTGTTTTGACTATTGAAGCGATTAGTGATTACTTCGGCTGTTGAACGAGTGATTGCTAGTGAATAATGTTTTATATACGTGTATTTTAGGCACTGATAATTGCGTCTGAGTGCTTTAGAAGGTGCGAAGACCTTCTGATATTTATTTTGTGAATATTGCTGTTGAATCCTGTATTTAAAGGATTGGATTTTCTACAATAAATTCTCATCGCTCTTAAAGAATTGCCTTGTTCTTTGCGACTGATTGACATAAAATCCTCGAACCCCGGATCTACGTAACAATATGAAACTATACTACTTGTTTCTCTGAAGAATAATCTACAATCCCTATTGGCTACTATTCTTCCGCGGTCAAATTCAAAAACTTGGTCAAAAGACGCTCCATGTCTTCCGCGATGCATAGGTAAACAGCTTACGCAAAAAATAAAAATTAAAAAAAACATGAAAAAAAATTGCTGTACTTAAAATCGCCGATCTGTTCTCCCCTTATATAGCACTTGCTGGTAGCTCTACGATCTCCCATGATGTGCATCTGCGCTATAATGCTAATGATATGCATATTTCAACTCCACCAACGCGTAAATTTCACATGGTTTTCATAATTTCTTTAGGGTGTTGCATTTTTGGGTGGCCAGAGGTGTATTATTAATTTCCTTAGATCAACAGCACTTTCTACCGTGTCATTATCATAAATTTACATAATCACATTCTAAACATCATCATCTTCTTCATTATTCCTTATAATGTCTTCATAATCGTTAAAATTATCTGTTTTTAGCATAGTTTTTGATTTCATCTTTTTTGGGAAGGTTACTTATAAAATTATCTTCTCTTCATGGCAATAAATAAAGTGAATAAAAACACTTTTAAAGTAATTATCTTCTTACCTGTCAGCTTATAATTGTTTTACAAGAAACAAAAATTATTACTACGGTACTTTCATCAAATTAAATCTCCATGAAATAATTTTTTAAAAAAAACGGATATATCATGGGTGAAATATATAGCACCCAAAATCAGTTTTTTCTTGGTTACGCAATTAATGAAATACGTAACAAAAGTGAACGCTTTATGACAATGGTATCCCTACTGCCATAAAGGATTTCAGGAAAAATATGTAATGCCGCTAATTTGATTAGTTTTTTTAATAATATTAGAAAACATTTTTTACATGGGGTTATTTTTCACCAAGGATTATCTTTGAGATTTGACGAATACAAACATCATACTTTAGGTTAAAATAAGAATAAAAATTTGATAATGGAATATTGAAAAAATTTTTTTTTTGAAATTACTTGTTACTGAATTATGTAATGATATTTCATATACATCTGCTAAAATATAAGTTTTTGTTTCAAATTTCCCTGATTTAATTTTAAAGTATAATAAAGTAAATACTTCAAGTATTTAGTTGCAGAATAAAATAAATGAATACTGAAGGAAGAAATATAAAAAAAATATCGAATAATAATAAACTTACCATCAACGACAACATCTAAGTCGGGGGACTCAGAGAAATAATTGGGGTCAATGACAGGAGGGTCATAAGGGTTAGCTGACTGCAAAGTGACCTCACCTCGGCTTTGTGGACGTAAGAGCTGGGACAAGCAAAAAAAGAACGGCTTGTTTTTGTATGGCCCAAAAACTTGTTCGAAGTACTGAAAATAATAATATTTTTGTTTAAATCAAAGCAACACTTTAAAAGTATATTTTTAAATTAGATCCAAGAAACATTCTTTATTATTTTTTAAAATATAAACATTTAAGAAATTTGTGTGTGCGCGTCAAAACCTTCGAACATATTTCTATCTTACCTCAGGTTTCACATTCAGCTGTGTTTGAGGTAGAACAGTGGATCCTTCAATCCAATACAACTCTAGGTCGGGCTGGTCAGGTGGTCCCGTGTGATTTTTTCTGTTAAGGAAGGCTATAACGTTATCCCCTTGAACAGATGTTAAAGGACCTAAAAAATGTCTTAAAATTATTTATCTTGAAGAAAGAATTTTTTAATTGAGTAACGTTCCAAAAAAAATAGTTTGAAAAAAGAGTACGTAATTCATACGGTAAACAGCTCCTCAAGACAGAACAGCCAATGTGACGTAGATTCAAAAACAGTTTCTTTGACAGCAGGATGAAGGGTTTCAAGCCAAACAATCCGAAAAAGTCTTCGTGAGTTATTTGTATGCATGTAGACCAATGGTGTGCATTGGTTGACAGCCAAAATTATGCAGCCCGAAGAAAGTGGAAATAATATAGATATTGGATAAAAAAAGAATATAGATATAAAAAAATGCTAAATATAGATATTGGATGCAAATTGATCGGAGTCAAGTACTGTTTACGGATGAGTCTGGATTCAGTTAAGAGTATAACGCCACACAGACGTGTTTCAGTATGGCGAGAAAGAGACACTTAAAATCATCCAATTTTCGTTCAAAAATTATCGCATTACAAACTAGGTGATTTGGGTATGGGTTGGAGTCAGCACAGGTGAAGGAACTGACCTATATATCATTCAGAATGACAATTTGATGGCTCTAAGGTATGCAAACGAGATCCTAAGACCCTTCCCCTTTCACTAAAGCCATTGATTCCTTTCTTTTAATGCAGGATAATGCAAGAAATCATACAGCTCGTCTTAAAGAGAACTTTCTTGAAATGGAAACAATACAGCGTATGGAGTGGCTAGAATGTTCTCCTGGACTAAAGCTTATTCAGCGTGCTTGAGACCAGTGGCGCAATATAGGAATTTTTCAGGGGGCGGGGTCCGGAGTCGAAAGTTCACCATTTTTGTATCACGCCCTTTTGATTTTGTCGATTTTCGGGAACAAAACACAGTAAAAAAACTAATTTTTGAGTTAGTTTAATTTAAAAAATTAGCATTAATTAATAAAATTAATCATTAATAACAAGTAATTAATTAAATTTTACGTACTATATACTTAAAATTATAATCAATCGGAAAAAAATCAAGGGCTTTGGGAGGGGGGTCCAGACCCCCAGGACCCCCTTGTGTGCGCCACTGCTTGAGACTCATTCTGTTGACGAATTCGGCGAGATCACTGCCTTCGCTTATTATCCGGGGTGTGAAGATTGCACTTCTTGAAGAGTAGAATAGTATCCCCCAAAGTCACATCGATAACCTCATCGCATCCACGCTAAATAGGTGTGCAGAAGTCTTAGCAGTTTGGGGAGACCATACACTATATTAAACATTCTGTATCAATTATAAACAATCAGTTCTTTGTCATTTACATGGAAACAAATTGTTGCCTCGAAGCATCATTTCACGTTCTTTGTACCATTCCAAAGAATTAAAGTACCATACAATTCTTTTTTTTTTTTTTTTTTTTGCTTCTTTTTTCTGTATTGCGTTTGTTACACCTGTACTCTCTATTTTATGCCCATGTGTGGCTATTGTACAACGGTTTCTTCCCTTTTTTTCCTACTCCCTTAATTGTTTTAACAATGTCGTATAGAAACGTATATAAAAATATAAGCAATGTATTTAAAAAAACTGAGAAAAAAACGTGAGATAAATTTGAATGGATAACTTTAAATTTATATTATATATTAAAGCCAAATGTGTATAATTCAATTAATATCTTAAGCAAAGAAAAATATATTCAGATATCTAATTATCGTAAAAAGATCTTTTTCAATTCCTACTATTAGCTCACTCTCTCCTTATATATATGACATGTTTCGAGCCAGAATCAGCCTTAAGTTTTAAAAAAGGATCTTTATTTGAGGAAATCTATACAAGTTCTGACGCTGAGAGGAGAGAGAAAAGAGAACGCAGCGGAAAACTAAGTGGGTTAACACTTAAAACACAGATGTGATAAATATCACGGATTTTATGGGTATACTCCAAAGTTAATGCTGACATATAGGGCTATTAAATATAATGATATGGAATTAGACATGTTTATTGGCTAGGCCATATCTTCGGAAGAAATAAATGGGTGATTAGTTTGATACTTCAAGATGAAAAGAAAAATATGAGTTGAGTGCTAGATAGGGAATTTAATTTTTAATCTAACTTAATTATCCTTAAACACACACACATCTAATATATGTATTACACTACTGGACAATTGCTAAGGACGGATAACACTATCATCCATAGCAACCACAAAATGAAAGGAAGCAAAAGGTGGAAAATTAGAATAAGTGCGGGATATTAGTAAGAAGAAGTATGAGTATGCAAATTTTTTCCCACGTCTGTTCATCACGTGATAGCGTTCATAAGAGCTTTAAAGGTTTTGACGCGTGTGGACAGTTGTTGTTTCAAGTCAAAGTTTTACAGGAAAGATTTAATAGACGAACTTAAAATTTTTGGCATGTCTTCCCGACATCACATAGATGAATCTATGCGTAACCGAATTATTGGAAAGATCGAAGAAGGGCGAAAAATAACAGATGTTGCCAGGAGTTCGACATCGCTCACAGCGTTGTTTCACGGCTGTGGAAGTCATTTAAAACTACTGGAATGTAGTAGACGGCACGGGGAGGTCGTGTTAGAAGTGCGACGCCTGCAGAAGACAGATATATCGTCCTATCAGCAAAAAGGAACAGGCGCACCACAGCTCAGCAGGTGGCAAATCAGTTTCTTCCTGCCTCATGAAAGCAGATCTCCCGAAAAGCTGTTGCCAGACGTTTGAGGGGGGGGAGGACTATACGCACGCAGACCTGTTGTGTGTGTCCCATTGACCAGACAGCACCGTACTGCCCGTTTGCAATGGTGTCGTGAGCATCACAATTGGACTGAACAGGACTGGGCATGCGTACTATTCTCAGATGAGAGTAGGTTCAGTCTGTCATCGGATTGTAGACGCCAACTGATCTGGCGCGAGAGTGGTACTGTTTATCGTCCAGAAAATATCCAGGAAAAGGACCGATATCCGACATGCAGTATCATGGTGTGGGTTGGCATCATGATGAATGGCCGCACACGCCTACATGTGGTTGCGAATGGGACTATGACGGGCCAACGATACATTGATGAAGTTCTACTTCCTCATGTTCGTCTTTTCCGTGGTGCTGTCGGTGATAAATTTGTTTTTATGGACGACAACGCAACATGTCATCGAACACTCGCTGTTCAGGATTGTCTAGACAGCGAGGGTATTCAACGTCTCGTATGGCCAGCGCGTTCTCCAGATCTAAACCCCATTGAAAATGTGTGGAATGCTTTGTTGAGGCAAGTTACTGGTCGAAACTATCCTCCGACAAACAAGAACACCCTCATCCGTGCACTCACAGATGAATGGGATAAATTGCCTCAACAGTTGCTGGATAATGTTGTGCAAAGTATGGTACGACGTGTGGAATGTTGCATCACACTCCAGGGTGGACATAACCCGTACTGATACCTTTCTTTAAGGTGCCTGCTGACTTTTAGATGCATTGTTTCATTTCTCCGTACGCAGATCAAATGAACATTTTTTTCTTTCAGATGTTTCACAGCTTTTGTACTTTTCAGAACAATAAATATTCTTTATTCTAATGTTTGAACAGTGTGGCAACTATATTTTATCCTACTAGGCCTCATGTCTCGCTTAATGTTATGCTACATAGCAATTTGTGATCCGTCCTTAGCAATTGTCCAGCAGTGTATAAATGTGAAAGTTTGAGAGGACCTTTGTGGGTCTTTCACGCAAAAACAACTGAATGGATTTTAATGAAACTTTACAGTAATATAGCTTATACATCAGAATAACACATAGGCTATAATTTATAGCATAGGCTATAATTTATAAAAATTTGTAAAAAGTGTCCAAAATATAACGATATTTGTCAAGTAAGTAGGAAAAAACTCTAGCATCTTCAAGCAAATCTGGCTTTCGCTGCAAAAAAAAGCCCACGTCAGCATATATCTATCTTTTGTTTGGGAAAAACTCTTTTTGTTTTGGCTACGCAAGGGGCTCGATTCTAATTAATTCCTGTGATCAGAATAATGCCTATTTTTTTATTTCAAATTAAAACTAAGTTTTGAAGGGAGAGGTTGTTATAAATCTCTCTTTATTTTAATTTTATTTTATGATTTTATTATGCACATTAGGTAGCAAGAAATTGATCTTTTTTTCAAAATAAATGCTTTTATCGGTTCTGGTACTTTAAGTAAATAAACTATCTCTTTCACACTGCATCATTTGGACAAATTTTCAAAATTTGTTTGTGGTTAGTAGTTAATTATAACGCTATAATTTTAATTGAATAGGCAGATATATAATTATTTTTATACTTAAAAACGCAATAACTACTGTACTGTATTTTTTGAAGTGTGAGAGCGGAATTTGTCGCACTGTTCAGCTACACGAGGGCTTTTGGCAACGGATCACGTAATTTTGAACCATGGTCAAGTGACGTGGACGACACCTGAGCTGGCACCACTTTCTCCTAACTACCACACTACACCAACTTAGAAAGAATATTCTACCAATATAATTAGCAGGAATATTTTTTGAAATTCACTCTTCTAAGATATATGGCAATACGGGTTCAATGATGAGTATTTTAGCGGAAAAAATAGTTTGTCAAAATTTAAGTGTCTTATGTTTTTGTATGTTAATGAAGACCTTAGAAAATGATTTGACTACTTATTTTAAGTGAACGGTATATGTAATTAATTTTACAGTGGAATATCTTTAATTAATTTATTAGCTCTAACGGATTAAATTTTCCAAAGTGGAGTATTTTGTTTATGTATATATCCCTTAATTTTAAATGTAGTGATCCAAAAAAAATATTGTATGAAAAAAACTGCAGTAAATCATAATGCGGCTGGATTAAAGTATTAAAGTGCATTTCTCCCCTGCACGGCGGGTCTTGCGAAGCTCTAATAAAGCTCGAGTTATGAAAGTAGTTAGGCATTTGTGCCAACTTGACTCTATCATTAACATTTCGCTGTGTTTTTCACTGAATCACCATTGTAGCCATTATAATTTAAAGGAACGGCGTTGCTTGCGGATATTACAATTTTAACATAAAATAAATACAACAGAAAGTAATATTAATGTATTACGCTTTCAGATATAAAATATTTACTCTATTTTTTAAGCGTTCATTATGCAAAACCTTTAACAATGTGTTACTTTTGCTGAGCAGAGATCAGCTTAGGGAGGTATTTTCAAAAATCGACCCTCAAATGTGTTACGGGGAGTTATAAATTTAAAAAAAAATCCTTTTTTTATCAGCTATTAGATCTACATACTTAAAATTTAACAAAAGTGTTTTATTTCTCTCTTTTTTTTTTTTTTTTTTTTTACCTGAGCTACGCAAAAAGCTTTTTTTGTTTAATTTGCAATTCACGTAAAATTAACTCATTAAAAACTTCTTTATCCTTCAATCTGTGTTGTTTAATTTTTCAGTTCACCCGTGCGAAGAACGAGTATACCACCTAGTATATATATATATATATATATATATATATATATATATATCTTGTTCAAATTTTCAATCGTTAATAGAATACTTTCTATTCATCTCAATATCTAAATATTTTTTTTTAACTTGTAGTGGAATGCACTTGATATTAGTACAGTTTTTCAAATATTAATTAAATAATTTAATTTAATTAATTAAATTAATTACCGGTTTTCAACACAAACATAGATTCGTCTCCATTGTTGTAACAATGTAACTGTTAAAACAATGACAAAATCTGGCGTCAAAACCTGGTTTTTCAGCCAAACTAACCAAACCGGGTGTGAATTTTTACAACAATGCAGACAAATCATGCTCTTTTTTCAATTTCCACTACTAGTTCACTCTCTCCCTATATATATATCTTGTTCAAAAATTTTTCAATCATAATAAAATACTTTCTATTCATCCATTCAAAGTAGGAATTGACTTAAATTTTTTTTTATATTGCTTGTGTGTGTGTGTGTGTTATATTGCATGTTTACTTAATTTAACATCATGATAAAAAACTGCGTCAAAGACTATCAGTGATGCGTTATTTGAATATTCCACTAGTGCTCAGATAATCAATGGTCAAGTGACGAGGATGACACCTGAGCTGCCATCCCTCTCCTAACTTCCACGCCACATCAACGGGATGACATTTGAGCTCTCGACAGATTTAAGGTGCATCTCTCCCCTACACGGCGCGTCTTTAGTAGTACTGGGCTTGAGCTCATGACATGCCTACCGTGATCCAATACCTTGACCACTGGGCCACCGCAGCCCTTCTTTAATTATGGAATAATTTTTTCGAGTATTTTCGTTTAATGGGGCAATCACATGCATTGCAAACTTCGTATAAGTATTTAAAACTTTAGAAACTTTGTCTATTGAATATAAATACGTAAGTTTAAAGTCATGTTTTAATAATGTAAGTTTTTAAATATATTTCATGCAAAATAAAACGGAATAATTCAATTAGAAATACCTGTTTTAGAAGTTATATAATCAAATATGTTTGATTTGTTGACCTGCTTCGCCCCGAAAGTTTCAATGTCGTCGTTCAATTCAAAAGAAACTACAGATGTACAATGGTCTTGCATGTTTTTACCAACTGGAAGATCTGCCTTGACTGGTATCTAGAATATATATTTTTAAAAAATTTTGGTAAAACTCTGAACACATTCGTCATAAAAAATGAGATATTTTAAATAATTTTAGAGATTTTTATCGCACGGGGATAAAATGAACACACCCACATCAATGTCAATGACTCGAAAGGAGTTAAATTATTTTATTAAAGATTAGTTAATTTTAATTAATTAACTTTTAAAATACACTTTCTACTATGATGGATTTTGATATTTATTTTTTTCAACGAATTAGTTAGGGAAGGTTCTAAGCGGATTATGTTCCAAAATTCCATTCGAATCTAATCATTGATTCTGGAAATATCCTACAGCACCCATTTAGAAAGAGGCTTCCCCTCAATACATTATTTGTTGCAAATAAATTTGATATCTTCCTGTTATTTTTTTAAAAAAGCAGAGATCAGCAATTAAATATTTCCAAATTTTAAGCAGCACCACGATTTTCGATCTCGTGATTTTAAAGTCTAAATACTTCCTAAGCACATTTTCGTATTTGTAAAACATTAAAAATAATTCCTTGTTTAAAATAATATTCTTCCACTAAACTTTTTGTGTTTTTATATCTGAATGAGTGAGGGAAAATTAACATCGTACTGTTCAGCTACACGAGGGCTTTTGTCGATGGACCTCGTAATTTTGAATCATAGTCAAGTGACGAGGACGACACCCGAGCTGGTACCCCCTCTCCTAACTACCACACCATACCAACGGGAGGACGTTAGAGCTCTCGACAGATGACAGATTTAGCATGCATCGCTCCCCTACATGGCGGCTCTTCAGTGGTGCTAGGCTCGAACTCATGACCGCGACCACTTTATATATGAAGAAGAAATCTTCAATTAAGACCAAATACATTGGAAGAGTGTTGCCTAGAAAAATGTTTCATGATCAAATGTTTGAGATACTCTTTTTTCCTTAGGGGACCCATTTTTTAAGTCCTCCCCATTTCAGAAGTTAAACGCAGAATTTTGCAAAGTTCGAAATATAGGCTAATTATAAAAAAAATATGTGTGCTTATGACGACATGATAGAAATGAAAACTTCTGATTTATTCTGTGCAAGAGCATCCAATAATTTGGATGTACTATGTTTTCTCTTACGACATTACCTCAGTTCATTCTTCAATTGCTCTGATAAATCAATTTATTTTTGTTCAAAACTCAGCGAAATGAAAATATCAAATTAAGCATGGACAAATATTTGTTAACATTCTCATATAATAAAATACTTATATATTCTACATTTTCCGATTACCTAAAAAAAATGACAACCAATGTTTGTTATAGTTTTCTTTCGAAATCGGATAAACTGATTATCAAAATGTCAAAATTTTAATTACATTTATCTTTAAGAAAAATGATTGATTGATTTAATATTAACGTCGCACTGTTCAGCTACACGAGGGCTTTTGGCGACGGACCACGTAATTTTGAACCATGGTCAAGTGACGTGGACGACACCTGAGCTGGAACCCCCCTCTCCTAACTACCACACCACACCAACGGGAGGACGTTTCAGCTCTCGACAGATTTAACGTGCATCGCTGCCCTACACGGCGGGTCTTTAGTGGTACTGGGATCGAGCTCGTGACCAGGCAAGCCACGATCCGATACCTATACCACTCGGCTACCGCGGCCGCATCTTTAAGAAAAGTAAATGGGTTATCACGTGTTAAAGAAGTTTAAAATGTACTCCAAATAAAGCATGTTAAGAAATACTTTGCCAATAAATATTACTATGCTAAATATCGATTAAAATATATTTCATTTCAATTATTTAGTATTTTACTAAAAGTAGCATAGACGAAATACACTGGTGTGCAAAAATTAAGGACGAAGTCGAAAAATTAGCATATCAGCTGAACGAAGAGGCAGAGCGGACAGAAAGACCAATCAGGAGATTAAGTAAGGTGATGTACGGTAGCACATGCGCAGATATGCAGATAGACGTAATGGGGGAGTGTCTGAGTAGTATAAAGCATGTTGTCGGTGTAAGATCAGTATTTCTGGCAAAGAGATTGCACGCCGTATAGCAGTTAAAATCACACCGAGTTGCTGCCTCAGCGAGAAATGGCGAATAATCAATCTGTTAGACGACATCTGGATGCTTTTAAACGAGATCGAATCATTGGGAGAAGTTGGAGGAAGGCCGCAGTGTGACAAGTGTGGCTGCAGAGTTCGGAATTGCTCACAACATCGTTTCACGACTTTGGAGACAATTTCAAACTACAGGAACAGCTATCCGGGGGTTCAGTAGTGGTCGTCCACGAGGAACCACACCCGTAGATGACCGGTACATTGTCTTACAGGCCAGAAAAAACAGGCGGCCTACTGCGGGAGAAATCGCTAGACACATGACACAGGCTACTGGACGACCGATATCGCGTTTTACCGTGGCCAGAAGACTGCACGGTGGTGGTCTGTTTGCACGACGCCCTGTACGGTGTGTACCTTTAACGCCTGCCCATCGGTGAAGGCGTTCTTTGTGGTGCCGGGAACACCAGAATTGGAGAGACAATGAATGGGGACGAGTACTCTTACAGATGAGAGCAGATTCAGTTTGAGTAGCGATTCTCATCTGGAGAGAGCGGGGAAGCCGCAATCATCCCTCGAACATCATTGAAAGGGACAGGTATGGAGGTCGCGGTGTTCTCGTTTGGGGAGGCATCATGCTTGGTAGTCGTACAGACCTTCACATCTTCGACGCAGGTTCAGTCAATGGGACCCATTATTGTAACGAGATTCTTCTTCCATATGTGCGTCTTTTTAAAGGCGCTATGGGTCTGGAGTTCCTTTTCATGGACGACAATGCACCATGTCATCGCACAGTAGCTGCCGAACAGCTCTTAGAGAGTGAGGATATTGAACGTATGGATTGGCCGGCACGATCTCCGGATCTCAATCCCATCGAGCATGTATGGGATTTTCTAGGAAGACGCTTGGCAGCTCTTACCTTACCACCAGTAACGATTCGGGAGCTTCGATTGGCGCTGCAAGACGAATGGGCAGCAATGCCTCAACAACTCACTGACACCCTCATTCTCAGCATGGGCAGACGCTGTGAAACCTGCCTAGCAATCAGGGGAGATCATATCCCCTACTAAAGACCGGATGTTTCTTGCTGGACACCCATCACAGGGATGTTTCGGCCTTCTGTCGCATTGCGCTCCATGCTACTTTTTCAATCAAGCTTCTTTTTATCCCTCTGATTTCTCTTTTAGTAAGTGTTGCTTACATTACACATGTCCTTACGTATTGGGGATCTTACGGTATTAAATGTGTTGATTTGGAAAGCTTTTGTACAAAGTTATATTGAAAAAACCGTCTCGTCCTTAATTTTTGCACACCAATGTATATACGAGGTAGGTTTTTAAAGTTCCCGGACTGAACCTATAACGTGGAAAATTTTTCCAGTTGAATGGCTACGATAATATTTCTGTGTTATTGCATTACTCCCCTTTTCTAAAAAAGGTTTGTTCCAAATCACTTGGTCGGTGGCTCGCCACGGCGTCGTATTTTGTAGGCGGATGCATTTTGTAGTCGACGATTGAAAAGAATTGCGTTTGTTGAGCAGATAAGGAATATTAAATTTTGTGTTCGTTTGGGAAAAAGTGCTACGAAGACTTACGAAATTTTGAAGCATGTGTAAGGCTGTGATACACTATCGTGAACGCAAGCTTTTGAGTGATATAGACGTTTCAGAGAAGGCAGGGAAAGTGTCGAAGACGGCAAACACTCTGGACGTCCGCAGGCTTCCCGTACCGCTGATAACATCGAAATGGTTTCTACGGCGGAACGAAAGAACAGGCTTCAAACAATCGGAGAATCAGTTGGCATATCCTCGGCCATATGTCAATGAATACTGATTAAGAATCTTAACATGCATAGGGTGTGTCAACATATCCTTCCACGCATATTAAACTAAGACCAATCTGTAGATAAAGATGTTCATCGCAGGCTGAATTAAAGGACATGGCTAAAATTGGATTCCAGAAATGCTTCGATGACTTTTACAAGCTATAGCGAATGTGGCATAACGTACACCCCCGTTTTGCGGGGGGGGCAGGTGTTCTAGGGGGACTATAGCCTGACTGTCGCCAAGTTCGTATTTGAGATTGGAGGCCCAAAACCTGATTTTTCAGAGGGACCCTAGTATTCTTCATTACGCCACTTACGCCCACACGGTCAAGGATCTTATTTCGAAGAAGAATGTGTTTCATTAGTTTATTTGGCAACCCAGCCCGGGAACTTTTGAGTCTACCACGTATTTTACAAATTTAAATTAATAAATGTTTGAAAGTGGATTAGCATGAGCGTAATGAAGTCGATTGAGTATGAAGTTCACAATTAATTATAAATACGCAATTTCATTTGAAGTCAAACATAAAAGGGTGTATTTGCATCATCTGTTTTTTCTTTGAAGGCAAAAACAAGTATTTTGTTGTCCATTAATTAAAATTTTTAAGAAAGTATGTATTTTTTTTACTGTATTTTGTTGATTCGCCTCACATTGGAAAATTTTCATTTAGTAAACTATCACAATCTCATTGTTAAGAGTCTAACAATAACACTGGATCCTTTGAAGAACAAAAAAATAGCAATTCACACAGTGTATAATATAAAATATAATAAAAAAATATATAAGTAGTAAAAAACTACATCTCTAAACTCTAAAAATACCATAATGATATTTTTATTGCCTTACTGACCTTTTAACAACTGTAGATTAACTTTCAGCCAATTTGAGGAAGGAACATGTCGCTAATTATTCATCAAAAATGGAATAAAATCATGGGACGTCATAGTCACATGATAACTACAATCACGTGTTTTCAGCCAATTGGTTCATAAATTAATGTGATGGCATGGTCACATGATAAATGCAATCGCGTGTTTCCAAACAATCAGTTCGGGAAATCTGCTATTGCCAACTTTTGCTTTTTGTAGAAACTTTCTTTTAACATATTTGTCAACAATAATAACTCACATTGGTAAGCACACAAAATGAACTTGAGTAAAAAGTATACGAAAAATAGAGTTTTTTTTAATTTTGAAAAACACTTTGAAAATATTTGAGCATTTTTTTTTACCCAAATATTCAATTCAATCTTAAATTTACAAGTGGAAAAACAAGTATAAGTGTAATGTCTGTTTTGAATTTAAAGGAGAACACGTGATTGTTTTTATCACGTGACCAACATGAACTTAACCTATTGTGCGTTTTCCTTGATATAACATGGGTATTAATTACATTCTTTACATTTTTGTCCGAAAAAAAATCGTTGTTTTGACAGTTAAATAGTTTTATTACATAGATTACTCTCTGCTTGTAGTTAGATAACAATATTTCCTACCGAATAATAAGGAAAGAAAATGAACTATTTAAATTATGTTGAAAGGGTTTATATATATATAAGAGTGTTTTTTTCTAGGTATAGAAGCTTAAGTTGGCATTACTTTCCAAGATAGCGACCGATTTAACAGCTGTCAAGTGATTTAATCTCAGTTTGGTTTGGCAATTCATCAAAACGATCATCAAGCAAGGCGTAGATTCGTCGAATGGGCCCAAAACGAGATTGCCGTTGTTCCCGATTTTCATAAGCGAATTTTGTTTAGCGATGAAGCGCACTTCTGGTTGAATGGCTACGTAAACAAACAAAACTGCCGCATTTAGAGTGAAGCTAATCCACAAGTGTGTGTCGAAACACCGTTACATCCAGAAAAACTGGATGTATTGGTGCGCTTTATGGGCTGGTGGAATCATTGGTCCGTACTTCTTCAAAAACGATGAACGTTACAGTCAATGGTGTTCGGTATAGAGCCATGATTACTAACTTTTTCATTCCTGAATTGAACAATCATGATGTCCAGGAGCAGTGGTTCCAACAAGATGGCGCAACATGTCACACAGCTCGTGCCCCAATCGATTTATTGAAAGACACGTTTGGTGACCGCCTAATTTCACGTTTTGGACCTGTGAATTGGCCTCCAAGATCTTGTGATTTAACACCGCTAGACTATTTTCTGTGGGGCTATGTAAAGTCATTATGCGGATAAAAACCACAAACGCTTGACCATTTGGAAAACAACATTCGCCGTGTTATTGCCGATATACGGCCACAAATGTTGGAAAAAGTCATTGAAAATTGGACGTCCAGATTGGACTACATCCGAGCCAGCCGTGGCAGTCCTATGCCAGAAATCATATTTAAATGTAATGCCACAAGATTATCTTTCAAATAAAAAAATTCATGTCAATCGAATAATACATCGTTTTATTGCAATTTAAAGTTCTATACCTCCAAAAAAAACACCCTTTATATATAATTAAAGTTTATTCAAAAGACTCTATGTTCACGCCCCTGCCCTGCCTCTCGAGTCTCGTCCATATTTTGATATGGTGATAAGTTTAATTATGAATATTTTTACCCTTTTCTTTAAAAAAAAAAAAAAAATTACCCTGTGTTTCCGCAATTCTTCTTTCGGACCAACCCCAGAAAGCATGAGAAGTTGAGCAGTATTGGTAGTTCCAGCAGCCATAATAACCTCTTTATTTGCTCTCACAAACCGTGATCGTCCTTGAAAATCAAACATAACTCCCTTAGCTTGAAGATCGTCGATCATGACCTGAGAAAAATAAAAAATGAAAAAAATGAAAGATGATTCTCGAACTATATATGAAATTGAGACAGATTAGCTAACGAAATATTGGAAAAAACTCCATCTATATATAAATTATTAAAAAAATATATTAAAAGTTTTCAGCACCAAATCAGAGTAGAAATATAGAATTTACTTTTCTTATTATATTGAACCAGCCAGCGCTTCCCGTCTTTCTTATTATAAAATCAGCTTTAGTACTGAAATGTTTGATGAAATAAATATACTATTTTTGTAAAAATTGAATCTTTGGATTAAACTTAAATCCCGGGATGTGGTGGGAGATCCTCATGTAGTTCGAGATGAAGATCTCGTACTTGTTTAAAATTCTCGGAAGGTTCCGAACGAAGCATCATTAGAGAAGCCATTGGATCAATACTCAAAATTATTACAATCAAGAAGTACTAATAGTTCATTTTTTTTTCCTCGATGGCTTAGAGGAAGCGTACCGTATCGTAAGACCAAAGTTGCGGATTCGATCCCGGCTGGAGTCAATACATTTTCTGGATGCAAAAATCATAGGCACGCATATTATATGATTAAGTGGCATGTAAAAGATCACATGAGTATCAATTTGGCTCTGGTACTCTAGGCAAAATTAAATCATGGCAACATTTAGCATCTGACGGAAGCTTGAATTGAATTAAAATTCGGTAGTGAGAGCCACTACTAGATGGTGTTATTACTTTTAATTGGCTCTATGCAACCCAAAACCTCTGACAGGTCAATAATAGGCGGAATTCTGAATTCCAGATACTGATGCGACGATAGGGCTGTATGTTCCTAGGACACGCTTCAATATATGGCAATATCATCCACAATTATCTAACCCTCTGACTGAAATGTATACTTTTTATATAATATATTCAATAGTGATTTTCACTTGTATCGAGGCGTTGTCCCTGCTAAAAGTGCCAATTTGGCAGGACGGAAGAAACCACAAGTTGGAGAGGAGATAGACATTTTTTACTAAGTATAAAATTATAAAGAAGACAGTGAGATTTCCGTTGATTTGATTTTCGTTTTGACTACTTATATGGGAAAATTATGCATTTTGTAGTAAAGTAAATATTTCGCATTTTATTGCGTTCATTAAATAATGTCCTATTTATAAACGCGCTTTCTTTAAATATTAAAGGGAGAACTTTTTAAGATAAAGAAGTCTTTTAATGTAAATAATATATTTTTTTTATTTAAAAAAGCTGTTTTGTAAAATTTTCAAAGAGGATGAAGTTATCCTATAAAAGACTTAATTAATATAATTATATTTCAAATAACCTTACTGTAAAATTGGAGCGAATACCACACCCAACAGCTTGATGTGAAAAACTAGTCGTAGAGTCTCTATTTGAGATTTGAATATAGAGGATACTAAGGTTGAAGAATCCCTCTGGGGAAAAATAGAGCGAGGAAAAAAGAATTTTTGGTGTGAAATTAATTATTTTTAGCCCAATTGTTTTGATTTCTGGGAAATATACTTAAAACAGTATATTGTTTTTACAGGAAATATACTTCAAACAGTATATTTTCTTTACAATAAATATACTTCAAACATCGTTCAACAGGAAAGTTATTAAAAAGAGATATTAAGTTTATATTTTTCTTTCAGAAATAAATATCATTCTTTCTGGTGTTATTCATTCTTTAGAAAAATCTAAACACAATATCTACCCTCTTTCCATTTTAATAGACTCATGAAATTTTTCAATTAGAGCAAAATAGGGATTTTTGCCTTCAAATATCCGCTTTTCTAGACCATCGTGAAAATTATAAACTCCCAATACATATCATTAAATGATTTCAGTCCGTAGTAAAACTTAATACAAGAAATCAAGTATTCGCTTTACCTATTTGACGGTAAAAACCCTATTTTCGAATACAGACCTT
The DNA here is from genome assembly GCA_019973935.1 of Trichonephila clavipes. Classification (NCBI taxonomy): domain Eukaryota; kingdom Metazoa; phylum Arthropoda; class Arachnida; order Araneae; family Nephilidae; genus Trichonephila; species Trichonephila clavipes. The sequence continues at coordinate 5,995 of BMAU01002669.1, read as the reverse complement.
TTTTACAAAAGCCCCAGAAACAATATCAAGATTTGTTCTGTCGTCGATAGGAGCTAAATATGCCTTGGCAGCACTACAACGCTGGCCATTTCGTATGGTGGCTTGTAAATTGTAAAAACCTGCAAATAATTGTTTAAATGTAACTTGAAATATATATATATATATAGAGAGAGAGAGAGAGACAGGCAAAGAATTTCTTACTTCTATATACTTAAATATGTACCACGAATATTTTACTTTTAATGTCATATTTAATCGCTATTAAAATAGCTTTAGTATATCTTTACACTACAATGTAATAGAGAAGTAAGACTACATATTTTCTATATGTTCATTTCTCAAAGTAATCCTGATTACTTGAGTTTTGAATATGAACGTGATTTAATCGTTGATAGCACCTTACAGTGGCGTGTAATTTTCAGTGGATAGTTTTAGTAATCAGAGAATCCCCAAACGAATTTTAAGCTTGCGACGACGTGACACTTGTGTTCATATCAGGAGTATTTCATTTTATATGACCTGATTGATTAAATCTTTCTAAAAGTAATCCTGATTACTTGAGTTTTGAATATGAACGTGATAGAAAACTACACTTAATCCAGTTGATAGCACCTTACAGTGGCGTGTAATTTTCAACGGATAGTTTTAGTAATCAGAGAATCCCCAAACGAATTTTAAGCTTGCGACGACGTGACACTTGTGTTCATATCAGGATTATTTCATTTTATATGACCTGATTGATTAAATCTTTCATTTACCAACGTTTTAAAAAGACATATTGCGATGAATTTAGGGTTGTTTTTTTTTTTTTTTACTTTCCTTTATCAAATTTTACAATTTCGACTGATATTTTCCTATCACCTTTACGCAATTTTTCTTATTTAAAATTATTACGGTTTTGAATAAGTTCTCGCTGTTTCCTAATGGATGGCTACATGAATGTAATTTCATATGGTAACGCAACTGCAGGAAGGTACTGTATGTATAACCTTGAGCTTCAGTGTGTATGTTAGTTTGCCATAGAATAAACAAAGTTTGTTCTTTGTGGTGGTTTTAAAGATATCTAGTTGTGTGTGCCAAATAAAGTGTATTTGGTACACAACTAGAATTTGGGGGGATTTTGTTGCACTATTCTATACGAAAGAAAGCTTCAACTGAAGCACACAGGATTTTTGTTGAAACTTACCGTAACAATGCTCTATTGAAAACGACATGCAGAGACTGGTTTCGACGTTTCAAAAATAATGATTCTGAACTTGAGTATAAAAAACACTCTAGCGCATCGAAAATGTTTGATTGATTGATTGAATATTAACGTCGCACTGTTCAGCTACACGAGGGCTTTTGGCGACGGACCACGTAATTTTGAACCATGGTCAAGTGACGTGGACGACACCTGAGCTGGCACCCCCCTCTCCTAACTACCACACCACACCAACGGGAGGACGTTTCAGCTCTCGACAGATTTAACGTGCATCGCTGCCCTACACGGCGGGTCTTTAGTGGTACTGGGCTCGAACCCGTGACAAAGCAAGCCACGGTCCGATACCTATACCACTCGGCTACCGTGGCCACTCGAAAATGTTTGAAGGCAAAGAATTGGAGGAACCTATGTCAGACGTTATAGAAAACCATTACAAGCAAATAGGTCAACAATTGCGAAACGTTTGAAAGAGTTAGGAATGAAAGGCTTTTCTCACATGTGAACTACTGCTTCAATGACAGAAAAGAAAAAGTTTTTTGCACCGTATCGTGATTGACCATGAAAAGTGGATACCGTACAATAATCGAAAGCGTAGATTGATTGATTTAATATTAACGTCGCACTGTTCAGCTACACGAACGGACCACGTAATTTTTGAACCATGGTCAAGTGACGTGGACGACACCTGAGCTGGCACCCCCTCTCCTAACTACCACACCACACCAACGGGAAGTTTCAGCTCGACAGATTTAACGTGCATCGCTGCCCTACACGGCGGGTCTTTAGTGGTACTGGGATCGAACTCGTGACCAGGCAAGCCACGATCCGATACCTATACCACTCGGCTACCGCGGCCACTCGAAAGCGTAGAAGATCGTGGGTGTAAGCTCAGCTATGCACAGTGCCGTTTGGAACCTCGCCAACACCCTGGGCACTTCAAATTGTAACACTCCCTCCCCCTCACTATTTCCAGAGCACACTCTCCTTCAGTTCTTACTTTGCCAGTTTTGGTTCCTTAGGGATTTTCCCCTAATTCCCTTCTCCCTTTCTTTGTTTTTGTTCTTAGGAGTGTCTTTCCATTATCCACTACCTATAGATTCGACGTTTTCCTGGACTGGCAACCGGAGCGTAAGAAAAGGATAGTGGCATTGTTTGGCCACTCTTGTTCATTTCTTACCTTACGACATCATGGACCCCCCCCACACACACACCGTTTTGTAAATTAGTACAATAAATAAATGAAATCGTTTGCAATTACACTATGTAGTATACATTTTTGTATGTGAACTGTTTTTGTATGTTTATTAACTTGTTAATTATATCATCCTTTTCATAACTTATCGCTTACTGTCTTTAACTTTTATTCATCTTCATTGTTTGTAAAGCCGTCGTGCATGTGCAACAAAGGTTTTCTTCGAGTTTTGATCATTGCAAAAAATCCTTAATGACATCATTGTTATCGATTTCCATTGGAATATCATTTTAAGTGCATAGCATCATCAAACTGTCAGGCTTTTCTTTTCTCGTAGTAAATCTCATTTAATTCTTTACTTTCTCAAGAGCAAAAATGCAACTCTCATGGTAGGGATGGCGATCTGAGATCGATTAATCGAAAAATCGATTTCTCGGGCCAAAAAAGTTAATTTGTTAAATTGATATGTAGCACTAAATCGATATTTCATCTTAGAAAATCGACATTCGATTTTTTCTGTTTTGGTAAAAGCCATAAAATATATTATTTACATTTAACTGAATGTACTATCTTTAAAATTCGTAATATTACCGTGTTGACGGTTAAAGAGTTAATTACTCAAAAACTCTCGAGATGCCTGTGTATTTTGTTTGCTTCGCATCTCTTTAATAAATTTTTTAAAGAAAGTTACGCTTGTAAACTTTGACTTTTTGTAATTGTTTATGCGTCATTTGTTTATGCCTTTATTTTGACTGACTTTTGTAATGTATTGTGATTAACGAAATAAATTTTTATTTTTATGCAGTGTTTGTTACAGAATAATAAGCAGTTGAAGGTAAGTAAATCGCTGCAAGTATGGTGGGATCATTTGTTCCTTTTGAGTGCCCTTTTTTCAATTGCCGGTAACATCGCAAGTGATGGGCGGAATCACTTGGATCCCAGTAGGCTTGACAGACTATTGTTTTTAAAAAGCTTAGATATTAAACATTGGGAACTATAAGCAGTTATATTATCCATTTTCTTAACTTTTTAATGTAACAAATACATTTAGAAAATAAATGTCTTCTTTTATATACCTGATACTCTGATATGGTACTGAAAACAATTGAAATTGTCGAATTACCTGATTTTACTGATGAGATCATTTATTATGGTATCTTTCTTGTTTTTCATAAAATGGATTTATATATACATTATAAATGCAGACTTGAAAAAAAATTGATTTTTTTAAAAAATCGATCTTTTAGACCTTGATTGTTTTGTGAATCGATTCATCAGGTTACGATTCGAATAGATTTAAAAATCTATCTTTTTCCGAAAGAATCTCGCTAGGCGGTGGAACAATCGCTCGTTGTTCTTTTTTTTTTTTTTTCGTCCTCTAATTTTTGAGCCCCAAAATATTTTGCACCCTGGGCACATGCCTAGTATGCCTAAACGGGGAAAGCAGCCCAGGCCATCCATCAACATCATCCGCAAAACCAAATATCTATAATTTGAAGCTTTTTCTCGGCACACATTTGATAGAATCATCAAGGTGTAATTTATTATGAGCTGCTCAAAAACCGAATGAGCATATCACGAGACATCGCAATCGACTTTAGCTGATGCGTTTGAGTGATGTCCTGAAGAAAAAACGGCCACTATTCGATCAGAAGCACGAAAAATTGATTTTGTTGCATGAAGAGGCTAGGCCACATATTGCAAAATCAGTAAAAGCCTACCCGGAAATGCTTTGAATTGGAAGTTTTATCTCACCTACTGTATTCATCGGACATAGCCCCTACCAATTATCTCTTATTCTATTCGATGACACAATGCCTGGCTGAGCAACGTTTCCATTCTTATGAAGATACCAAAAAAATAGTTCGATTCTTGGATAGCCTCAAAAGACACATCGTTTTTCCTATATAGAATTTATGTACTATCAGAAAGTAGAAAGTGGTCCCTATTAATGGGCAATATTTTCAGTAGAATTTTTTCATTATACACTCATGTCCATAAATTAAGAATAATGAAGTTCAGGAAAAGAAAGAGACAGAAGCAAAACCAATTTAACTTATTTGCAAAGTCTATTTATTAAACAAAAGGTAAAGAGCAAAAAAGATGCTATATGTTTGACATAATTAATAAAAATTGCGATTTTTACTCCCAGGAGCAAATTTCAAAAACGTCCCTATTTACAAAAAACAGTTCAACATGGTTAGTATGATGGTTAATACGGAGTATGTCTCCCGGACGATGCAAAACAGGCCTTACAACGCCTAGGCATGCTGAGTATCAAATTATCAATGTGATCTTGGGGAATATTACACCACTCATCAAGCAATGCCCTCCGAAGTTCCGGTAGACAGGTTGGAGGAGGTTGACGGGCTGCCATTTGTAGGCCACGCATATCCCACACATGCTCTATTGGATTCATGTCCGGTGAGTATGCTGGCCAATCCATACGGGTGATATCCTCCGATTGAAGGCATTCGTCTACAATGGTTGCACGGTGAGAACGCGCGTTGTCATCCATAAACAGAAATTCAGCACCCATGGCACCCCGAAACAAACGTACATGTTGTTCCAGAATGACATCCCGATAGATGTGGCCTGTCATCGTTTCACTCTGAAAATGCAGGTCAGTTCTGGAACCAAGAATAATTCCTCCCCAAACGAGCCATCCTGCACCACCGTAACGGTGTCGTTCAATGGTGTTCTCTTGGTGGTAACGGGTACCTGGCGCTCTCCATATTAAAGTCCGGCGAGAATCAGACTGAAAACTAAACCTGGACTCGTCAGAAAACATCCCACAAGACCACTGTTGTGGCGTCCACAATGCATGCTCTCTACTCCAGGTTAATCGCAGGCGACAGTGAGTTGTGGTAAATGGAACACATCTGACAGGCCTACGAGCATATAGACCAATGTGCCCTAAGCGACTGCACACGGTCTGCCTTGAAACTGTCGTACCGGTAGCTGAAGAGAATTGACGAGACAGGTCTGATGCTGTGCTCCGTCTGTTTCTCTTGGCAGTAACTGCCAAATATACCGGTCCTCATTCGGCGTTGTAACTTGGGGTCGACCTGTGCTGTAACATCTACTCACATTACCATCCTCTTGGAATCGTTGCCAAAGCCTGGAGATGACACTCTGGGCGATTCCAAGTTCCTCGGATACTTCCAGCTGGGTACGTCCACATTCCAGTCGTCCAATAATTCTACCACGTAAAAAATCATCCAAATGCTTCTTTTGTGCCATAACTATGCGGTTATTGCACTGAAAGGCTTGTAAAGCGCTTGTGAACAATTTTACTTCTTTGCCACATTCCTTATATACCCCTCTCTTACACTCTCGTCATTGTGACGTTCTATCCGCGCCATCTGGTGGTTTCCTGTAATTTGCATATTCTTCTTCAAGATGTGTGCGGTAATTCTTTAGGGGAAATTTTTATTTTAGAGTTCAATTTCTGTGTGATTCTGAATTATCCTTAATTTATGGACATGAGTGTATTTTAAGTAAAGCATTTATTTTGTCAAAAAAAAGGGCGGGGACTTATTCAAGGTCCTAATAAATTCAAAACTAAAGATGAAATGTATAATTTTGATTAATTGAAA
>BMAU01002668.1:0-23228 GCA_019973935.1 Trichonephila clavipes | reverse complement strand
GTTATGCATGCCACCCCGATTCTCTGAGTTTCACACTTTTAACAGTTACAGCCTTTGAGTTCAATTCCAGCCCACTGCGGGTTCTTTCGAACTTCATAGAATGAAAGACCGCCCTTTGTGTCCACTTTCAACGAGAAGATTCTGTACCAAGAGTTTTTCTTCCCGTCAATTACACTTAGATTCAAAACGGTGTCTTCCTTCCTTTGCGCTTATAGAGCGAGTTCCCGATGAATACCCATGTCATTTTCTCTTCGTTAAATCGGGGGAAATTCATATCGTACCGGTTTCTGTAACTAAACCGCCGAATGATTTGGACAGTTGTAACATACAATCCTCATCCCTGTTTTCATTCGACTATTCGCAGTGATGTGTTCTGACGCCAGGGTTAAATATCATTTTGGGGTCTACAGCCATGCAGTTTTCAACTATAGACTCAACACAATATTATCGCGTATCTAGTTTGGTGTTTGTATATTTTTCTTCGTAAGGTAAGATTCAGTGCTTGTATGAACTTTTCTTCCTTAAGTAGTAGGCTATGTGAGAATTAAAAATAGATTTACTTAACATTTTTTGGAAGAAGAAAACATCTTAAATATACTCCTGTACTTTTTCAAACCAGCCCTTAATATTTCAGCCGTAGTGCGTGAGCAGCTGAGGGTGACAGAGGCAGCTGAGCTGATCGTTCTTTCTTACCTTTTCCGCCTATTATTTAGATTAGGAATACACGCGTACAATCAGAGCTTTAGCTTAAATAATCAGTTTGATGAACAAACGCGATTCAAAGACGCCGACAAATCGGGGAGCAGCACTCGTTTGTTATAAACTTTCGCGTAACATTGCATAGGCCAGTACCGCTAATGATGCAGTACAGCGATAGTGTGTGCAGCGTAACTACTTAAATATATTCGCTGTTTGAAAACACGATTCTAACGTTAATACAATAGTCCTGAATACATCTAATTTATTATCGTGATCTACCCTGTCTGTGTTCACTGGTAAAATACCACCGCTTTATTTAAAAATTTACGACCCGAGACGCGAAATAGTTGGTGGCACCAGGGCCCGTACAAAAACAAATTATGAGTCGCGCGCAAAGTCATAAAAGGTTTGGCGGCGAGAACAGTATTGATGGAATGTCGAGGTCATTTCCATCAATAAACATATTCACTTCGACACCAAATGTATTCACAAATGTTTCGATTACGGTTCAGCTCGTGGAAACTGCTCTTCGCTGTGTAGCTGAACAGCGCGACGTTACCACTATCAACTGAAAAATATCAAAGATATTTCCAGATTCAAGAGAACGAAATGCCGAAAAGGTTAGATTTATCTCTATTTCATAATGGATTCTTAATCAGCTACTTTCCTTCAAGGAATTACGGAAACGTCCGCCTATTATGCGTCTTCTCGATGCGATTCTCGCCTGACAAACTGAACTCTCGTCTCACCGATTGGCCGGAAAATAAATAGTCTCGAAATGCACCGACAGATTGTGTCTAGCTCAACAGTGGATTAAAAAGTTTGGTTAAACAAGGAAAAGTTGAATTACCGAAGCAGCGTTATCGTAGATGTTGGGCCATGCAAAAATACATAATTCCAGCTCTTTGAAACATGATGATTCGCGACGCATTTAACTGCCTAGCAAAGTTGGCGCATGCCATAACCACTATCTACCCATGTTGTCATTATTTTCAGAGATAAATAGCATATCAAAGACTGTTAGGAAACGTTTAACAGAGCATCTACGTATTCTACTGTGCACCTGATATGTTATTTGTCATCTGGCTTAGAACAGCAGAAATTCCACTGTTATTTTGCCTAAATATATATATCCAAAACATCTACTGCTCGGTATAGTGCAAAAATGTAGCTTTTCGTAGTTAGCCAGAATTTGATTTGTTCGTATTTGTTTTATTAGCCTCGTCAATCACAAGTCAAAATTATTTGATGGCACGCCTATAACTCACAAACGTTTCTTTTGAAAATGGCGCGTTGACTCCAAAAAGGTCCGCCACCCGTTCTAGAGGCATGCGCAGGTTACAAACCTTTTCAATGGGACAAAGACGAAATGCAAGAATTTTGCACAGTATTGTGAACCAGCGTCTTTGGTCGCCCAGATTCGGGTGCAAATACTGATAGCGGAAAATCGAACATACCCAGGAACTCCTCAGTACAAGTAACGAGCGATTTGTTGTAAAGATTTAGCTAGGAGGAACACCAAAGAAAGCTCACCACTGCATGGAATGCCGAAACATGGCTTACTGATAAAAGCGTTTTGGAAATACCTGAAGAAGGCCAAGTTCGCACGAGGGTTTTCTTACTGCATTCAGTTAGCGGTTAACAGGTCAAACAGCCAGCGACTGGCGTTCTCGACACTGTTGACAATGCACGAATTTGAGGGCAGAAACCGCAGAATCAAATGTAAAGAGGGTCAGAACCTACGCAGGGCTTCGTGCCTGAAATGATTACTTCAGTGAAACGAAAGGATTTTTCTATACATAGCCGATAAATTGTAGTAGCCGTCGCGCTTTAAAACGGCAAAGCTTTTTTCGGAATCAGTTCTGAAATAAGGGGAAAAGCATGACTCAAAATCTGAGTTCGGTTCGATTTAAGCACCTGTTATTTTATCATCTCTGTTAACATGGTCTTAGCATTCACTTTTTTAATAATAAATTTTTTTAAATTAATTTAGTCAACGAAAATTATTTTAAGCGTCTTTTTTTCATAAAGTTCGCCATTTTAATATTTCTCATATTATATTAGTTTCAGGAATAGTCTACCGAACAATTTCCGATATGATGACACGGATGCAGCTCTCAGGTAACAGGCAGAGTTCATCTTTTTTGATATTGTGTGTAGCATCATCGTAAAAATTGTCAACAGTTTCACACTTTGGGCATACTCAATAAAATACGCAAAAATTACGAATGAATCTTTATTTCTCGTTAAAAACGCAAATTTCGCCATCACACGGACTGCGCCACCAGCCTGTGTGGCCAAAGCCAATCATTGCGCATATTCAGCTTTTCCCCAATAATGTCCGGGGCGGGTTATACTTTAGTTTGCACATAAATGAGTTATGACAGTAATGATTTAACCAGTGTTTCAACCTTATGTCAGTGACTGAAACAACGCCGATAATCGCGTCTGCCGAGGAAAGACGTTGATTACCTAGCTCTTAGATCGTTTCGTGTTTTTAATACCTTATTTAATTGCATTAAACAAAATTTCTTCAGAAAATAGTTTCACCAAAATAATATAAAAAGTGATTTAACAAGGAATATAAAGTGACTTTCATAAAAAAGTAGCTCGAAACACGTCGTCTTGCCTGGAGTCAACTATCACTTCAACATCCGCTTCTGCGTTTACGCCATGCCAAAACTCGAACATCTTCACTTATATCGTTTACGCCTGACTGCCACAGAATGTCCACCGCCGAGTTAATATTTTATGATTGCGACTGAGCCAGTCCAGACGTCTGTCCGCCACGCAGCCAAATGAAAATTTGCTTGTGTGACCAGGTAGATCAACTAGGCGTCGGGCCCGGTGCCACATCACCGAAACCAATTCATCTGATACGATTGTTGCGCCGTAGGCTTCCGGTCGAATCCGATAGCAGCATTTATCGCCTGCGGGTCAGAAGGGCGCCCGGGCACCGACAATACTCGTCGAACAGCGCGCTTCTCTCGAGTGTCGTTCCATCGCTCGAGATGGAATCGATCCGTCACCTCTTCTATAGTGCTCATAGTCAGACTAACTAGAATTCAGTTTTTTAAATCATGATGAGCTTCGTGGGCCATCTGGCTATAAATGAATGTCAGGTTACAATAAAGAACATAATAACTGTTTTCATTATGCTGGATCTGACCTGGCTTATAGCCTGCCGCTAACACCTGCTTCTTGAAAATAAGAAGCCATTATGCGCTGTCATCAATATTCATTTATGTTACCCATATTTAAAATTTCAGCACTTGTCTTTTGTGCATACATTTATAAATTTCTGACTCATTAACCAGCATTATGAAGTTACATGGAATAAAAAGATCATTTTCAAATTGTCTAGCGAATATTTATACCTAATCTTTCAATTATTAATTTGAAGCCCGGAAGGATCAGGGGTGCTCAGTAAATCAGTTAAAAATACAGCAACGGTTATATGATCGGTTTATTCATACTGAATAAAATAAATGGGCAGATAAGATATGTTCTGTTTAAAACATTACTAATTGTCTGGTCAGTTTTGCGAAATGTGCTTATTCCTATTATTGCTCAGACTCTCTCCCTTATATATGAGATTTGCTCAAATTTTCAATCGTACTGTTTTTGTTCATCCACTTCTCGTTCAAATAATTTTTTAAACTAGTAGTAGAGGAAACTTCGATTTTATAATAGTTTTTCCAAATATAATTAAATTATTCCATTAATTATCTGTTATAATTAAATTTAATTGGCTCAATTATAATAAGATAAATGAGCTTTGCTCACACTCTAGGTGGCAACACCAGAGTTTAGAAATTTTGTGATGAAGTTTTACTAATGGAATAATCGACATTAGACGTCAGCATTTCGTGCGTGTGGTTCAAAAACGAATTACAATTATTATATTAAACTTATTAAAAAATGTACTGCGTAAAAAGGTTTAATGTGGTGTTGTAAAGCCATGTTCATTTAAGGTACCGACTAGTTAACCGCAATTTCCGCAAAAGCGTATGAACGGGATAATAATTTGGCTTAGTGTCCTATTACTGGTTAGTAAAATTGATTTTAAAAACTTCAAAACTCTCTTTTGCTAAGTAAGAGTAATGAAAATTTATGAGCATAGTTAATGGAATATAACTAGAATAACTGAGTATCTTAAAAAAATTCTCAATTCCTCCTAAAAAATTAATAATTTTTAATATTAAAATATCTATGAGTTATTTTTATTTGACTTCGTCTGGCTTATTAGCACGTTAATACAAGCGGGTGACATAGTTGTTTCCCGGTATCTTTGTGTGTTTTTCGCTTGCACTAATTTCGTAAAATGAATGATTTTCGCACAATTAAAAATGAAATTTAACTACCAGTGTCGTTCTTAAATGGATACCCAGATTTATTTATGCCTTCTTCACGAGTAGTTTCGTTAATTTGCTCAAAATTATCGCATGGAACAGCTTAAAGACGTAGTCTGAAAACAGTTTGAGAAAATGTCATTTTAAATGTTTCTACCCCTACCTTTCATTGTTGTTCTGGATATAGCATCCATTTTATTTAATAAGAGCAAGCAAATTATTTATTATTGAAGATACTTGAGTTAGAGAAAAAATATAATAGAATGCATTGAAATATGGCAGCATTTTTTCGCAAAATGCGCCGTTATGTACAACATTATTCTAGCCAAGAAAACATTTGGCACGCACAGTAATCATATGTTTTCCCTCTTTCTTATCAGCCTCTTGTATTTTGGATGATTTAGCCAATTTATTGATTACTTCTTTCTTTTCCACTACTAGAATTCTTTTTACCTCCAGCAACGTAGTTAACACGTTTGGTGTGAAATGCCCGCTGATAGAACTTGCATTATTGCGGCTAAACTATTGAAGCAGCCAAAATTATATCTGATTTATGGCAGATAACACCTGTCGCTTTAGAAACAAAAAGTTTTTTTGCAGTTTTTCAAATAATATTATGGATGTATTCGTTGGCATTCTGAGTTTACCTGGCATCTTCTAAAGCCATCGTTGAAGTCTTTGATATAATGTAAGCATTTTTTCTTAGTTCATCACAGCTTAGTTATCATGGTCAGACATAAGTTTTTATCGTTAACATGATAAATGAACCAGTAGGGTATTTACGCAGCTTCTTTGAAAGCTTTATTCGTAGATTTAAAACAATGAAAGCAAATTGCGCCATTTTCTGCACATAGCTTCTTATGTAGCAATGTTTCACAATGGTGTTTTTCGCCGTTCTTTCCGCTCACTGTTTAGTGATACTTATCTTCTGCCACTTGCGTCTTCGTATTGATGGAGTTAAAGCGCTTTTTCTGTCACATGAAGCATACGCATTCTTTTGCAGTTACCATACATATTTAATGATGATAAGTCAGCTACAGGTCTTATCACCATCCATCAGCATGCTTCACATATCGCATACAATGGATCTTTCCATAGGTTTTAAAGTAATTTCATGGCACAGAGACCCTACATATTTGCCGCATTCTTCTGGTGGGATTTCAGACAGCGTTTTTCCCAGTGTCAAGTACATGGGAGGCGATCAATGGTTCAAATAAAATGAAGGATAACGATTCCTTATCCATACAGTGATGAATGACCATTTTTCATGCTCCATCAAACGGTGATACCTATAACAACATTGGAAGTGCCTATAAATTTTTCATGGTAAGGATTACTGAAATTTCAAAGAAATGATCTTCTTTGAAGCTGCCATCTTTCTTCTTCATACACTGTTATCTGCCATTTCAATGAAAAGCGTCATATCATTACTCATCACATTTGTGTTAGATGTTATTACACACCAACAAAACATACATTTTCCACCAGTACAAAGCTGACGTTGAAGGAAACATTTCCGCTGCGTCTCGCACTAAATATTGTTTTCTTCGTCAGCATACGTGAACCTTCCTCATCACTCAATAGAGATAGCATCCATAATAAGTGACTAAAGGGCAAATATCAGAGTTTAGCTATCAATATATAGAACAGAATATGCGACATCTTCTGTTTTGATTTATCACAAACTCTTCTGATTTGGCCCGCTATTTGTGTTGAGGGCGCCTACTGGTCAGTTCATCAGCAGGTTGCTGAAGTTTTTTTGCGGTTTTTGTGATACAAAAAATTTCTGATTCCGCAAAGAGAAGATTTAAGAATGAATAAAGCATCAAAGATGTGTAATTTTAGCAATACTTTTCGACTTAACGAGCGGCAACAACAGCGGTTGAATTGATGACTCCGATTTATCGCCACTTGTCGCCACTTTGAGCGATAAATGTTACACATAAACCCTTCCATTTCATCCGATTTTCAACAATAACCTGTACGGCAACCCTGCACGACGTTTAGCGCCGAGGTAAATCGGTCATTTGACATTTGAGTTAGTTGCCTGTTTTCCACCGGCATAGCAACGGCGCGCAAAGAAATACCGAGCGAAAATACGATTAGCTTTCAGCCCCGGGCACAAAGGCCAAAGAAGAGACATTAGAAGGCGATGAAAAAGCTGGTTTACTGCTTCTTCGTTATGACGTCCGAGTGTCGAAAAACAGCGCAGTTGCAAGAACTTGTCTGCGCCGACTCGCTTATCGGCGCCGTGCCGCAACCGTCGAAGATATCGTCACTTCCATGCCGTTCGAGCGCGAGGTGGCTACTGGTTTAGCTTAGCAAACTTGCTATAATATTAGTCTGTGTTTCGACCAGATATTGTTAGCATGAATGCGATCAAATGACTTCGAAAGCTGGTTTAAGAACAGGTCACTGGGTTGCGATTACCATGAATTCTGCATCGATCGCAGTGTATTCACTGGTCGGAATATGATCAGAATGCAAGCGATGTGGGCGGTGATTTTAAATTTTTTAAAAATGATTGATTACGTACTGATTTTATATTTGTGAAATTACTTCTCGTCCTTTTTTAAAATAAATCATATTGTACAATACTGGCTTTTTAAAATGAATTCGTTTTCTTTATATAATGATTACTTTGGTCGTACTGTTTTCGCCCAGAAACGCCATCTCACGATGTTGCAGCCTCAAGTTTTCGTCACTGACGCCTTTGAAAACCCAGGCTTTTTTACAAAAATCTTTTTGGCGCCGTACCCATAGCAATTTAGATCATCAGTCATAAATGATACTTTATTAAAGGCCGCAGTTAAAATGTGCAGTTAGTTAAAACACAAAATAATTCTTAATATTTGAAAACACCGTAAGTTTTGACAGTCCTAGTTATCATTGCTTTTGTTTCATTATTTTTGCTGTTCATTTAAATTTTTTAATGCTTGTAACTTTTTAATAAAATTATTTGTGACATGCTTAAGTTTCATATGGGAGTCTAGTGAATACGAAGAATACAATCAAAAAAATTACACATTTTCGCCAATTTTCAAACCATCATTTCCCTCAAAAGTAACTATAATAGTTTTCTTGTTTAGAATTGACCTTGAAAAATTTTATATTATTTGTTTACATCACATCACTTTTCAGTGACTTAAATTATTCTTTCTCAGTTTTATGATGCAATAAAAATATTCCTTACCATACCAAATTTCCAGGCCAGAAAATATTAATTTACGTAAAATGTACTAGAGTATTTACGCAACCATTTAACATAGCTCGAAATTCGATATTCATTTAGTCATTTAAGCTCATCATTGATATATTCTCAGTGTTTAGCTTCCAATCGGTCAGTTATACTATTTCCGGAGATAACATGAATCGATGAAAACCGCCTATGTTTATCTCTTGGGCGTTATTAAAGGTTGAATATCGTCGGGAAGATTTTGCCAGGCATAAACTGGCTTTTGACATTATTTTGATGGTAACAAATAATTACGACAAAATACACCGCTAGGCACCTGCGAATGCGTAACGAAAGTTCCTGGCGATGAAGGCATGTCGGAGAAATATGCAATGACTGAAATGCGCAGCTATTTGCGCATTATGTATGAGGATGCTTATCCACGATCTCCGTAGATAAAACGGGTAATATGTGCCGAATCGCTAGGAAGGAGATGCGGTAGACATGCCATTATCGCTCGAAGCTCACAATATGATAGCTGTCGCAGTTTGAGAGGGGAAAATAAATCATTGGCATTTATTAGCTAAGTAGTGAGTAGCTCAGAATTCAGGGCCCCTCTGATTATGTTGCGAGGAGAGTTGCATCAGCGGGTTCGATCGAGCCACCGGAAGTCAGACGTCAACAACAGTCGTTCCAGATCGCCGATCGCAAGAAATGCAGCAGCCAACCGTTCGTCATCCAGTAACACAGGGCACCTTCATTCAGTTCCCGTACTCAAACATTAAAGCTGCTAGTTCGATCGAGCGACAATTACTGCGGTAAGCTCATTACGTGCCGCTTCTTGACGCCCACCTCATCGACCCGTTGGCAGGCCGCGCACGAGGCGAAATTGACCGTAATCCAGCTTTATCCAGATTCTACAGTGAGGCAACGCCTCTGAAGTGGTGAACTCCTCACGGTTCAGCTTTCGGCAGTGACATAAGTCTATGTGATCACTGTCTACACGAAACAATTTCTGTATTGATTCAGGCGATAAATTAGTTGTAGAGCGATATTTCCTGCAAACTACATGTAGCACGAGTGGCAAACACACATGTGGTTGCAGGATGTCATGCACATACAACTGGGCTGTCATGGTGCCACGGATCAATACTAGGGGTGACCCATGCATTGTGGGCAGTGACACCCCATACCATCACACTAGCCGTGGAGCGTTGTGTCACTGTAAAGCAAAGACAAGATTGAGGAGTTCACCACGGGGTCTCCACACACGAAACGTTTGCCCTCACTGCTGAGATTGAATCTGGATTCGTCGCTAAAGACGACCTGGTTGCATTCCGCTGCAGTCCAGTTTCCTCGTGCACGGTACCACTCCCAACGGAGGCGTCGATGGGTGGGCGTCAAGGGCAGCACACGTAATGGGCACCGCGATTCCAATTGTCCTTCAGTCAGGTGCCTTTGTATGCTTTGAGAAGATACAGGGGCCCCTAGTGAAGGTGCTACCTTTGCCTGGATGGTGGTTGATGATGCAGTTGGCTGTACTTGCACATTTCTTACGATGTGGCGGTCTTCTAGACGACTGGTCTGTTGAGGGCATCCTGAGCCGGGTCTTCATGTAAATGATATCTCGGGAACCCACTGGTCCCAACACCTCCTCACAACATAATCAGAGGGGCCTAATTTATGAGCTACTCGCCTAGCTGACCACCCAGCTTCTATCATGCCAATGATTTTCCCCCTCTCAAACTGCGACAGCTGCTCATATTGTCTTCGAAAACGATGTAATGGCATGTCTACCACATCTCTTCCTTTCTAAACGATTCAGCACACTCAAACAAGCTTTAGTTACCCGTTTTGTACTCTACGGAGATCGACGTTAAACGTCCTCTATACATAATGCGCAATAACGCTGCATTTCGAATCATTTGCATATTTCTCCGACATGTACCTTCATGCCAAGTTTCGTTACGATTCCGCAATTATTTCTTGGTGCTCTAACTTTTTTGTCCATGAATGTATATTCTTGTGTGTGGTTTTTTACCATCAAAATAATAATCAAAAACAGTTTATTAAATATTACAAGCAGAATATTTCCGACTGACATTCAAGCATTTCCTTTCAGAAAGTAGCATGGCCAAGTGGAAAAACTATAGGTGGCTCTAGTGTCATCAATTCTATGTTATATCTCAGAGGAAATAGACATAACTACGATGATTGGGCTAAACAGGGTGCAACTGGGTGGAGCTACAAGGATGTTTTGCCCTATTTTAAGAAAATGGAAACTAATGTCAATTTCGAATATGTTAAAAATGGTGCGTAAAATTTTTTTTTTCTAATTTTATTTTACGTAAATTGTACTTTTTTTCTGAAAAACAAGAATTTTGGTATAGTAAGGAATATTTTTAATTTAGTTGCATCATAAAAATTTGAAAAATAAATTTAGAATCACTGAAAATTGTCTAAGTGAATGTAAAACAAATAATATAAAAAAATTTTCAAAGTCAATTCCTAAAGCAAAGAAAAACTTTATTATAGTTACTTTTTATGAAGGGGATGGTGGACTTTTTGAAATTGGCGAAAATCGTTCAAATTATGGAAATTTTTTTTTTTTGAATTATGATCTTCGTGAGTTCACTGAACCATATGCAAGAAACCGCATGTGTCTAAATAATTTTATTAAAAAGTTACAAGCATTTAAAAATTTAAATGGACATAAAAATGTAAACAAAAGCATGTGCTTAGGTTGTCAAAACTTTTTGAGTGTTTTTTTTAAATATTAGAATTAATATTTTTGTGTTTTAACAACTGCACATTTTAACTGCAACCTTTAACTGCTGTATTGCTGTTTGTGGTAAAATCTAGGAGGACCACTGTATTTTTGGCGCCAAAAATTTTCCAAAAGCGCCAAATTGAAGGTTTTCAAAAAGGCGTCAATGACGAAAAACTCTGGGAAGCGCATGCGTCAGCGGGGATGAAATGGGCGTTTCGCAAAGATGAAAACGAATAAATATCATTAAATTAATCATTATATAAAGAAAACGGAGAAAGTAATGAAATTCATTTTAAAAGCATTCTAAAACCAGTGTGTACAACATGATTTACATTTTTAAAAAAGGACGAAAGGGGTGTTTCATGCAAATATAAAATCGAAGAATTGCATGAAATCAACATTTTAAAAAAATTTAAAATGCACTTACATTACGCTTGCATTTCGTCATGTTCCGTTGGTGAATTACACCCACCCTTGCGATCGATGCAAGGAATTCATGAAAATTGTCATCCACCAACTTGTGACCTGTTCTTATTAACTTTCAAGTCATTTACCACGATCGCATTCACGCTCTTGCCAAACCAATATCTGGTCAAACGCAAGATAATTATTATAGCAAGTTTGCTTTCGCTAAACCAAGTGCCTTTCTCACACTCCGAACAACGTCGTGGCGATTATCTTTCGACTGGTTGCGGCAACGCCATTCGTAGCTGTCAACTGTTCCCTTTCGTTCTTACAAACGCATATTTTTTTTCAACCTCGACATTCATAACGAGAAGCAATTAAAATTAGCTTTCATACACCATTCTAATGTCTCTTTCTTCCCTTTGTGCCCAGGAGCACAAAGAAACCTATCGTAGCCTCACTTTCTCACTGTTAATTTCACACGCCATTCTTAACAAATACCGGTGGAGAGCAAACCTTCTCAAACAAATAAAATGACGTTTTTTTTTTTTCGAAAAAGGCGAAAAACGTTGTACTTTTTTTTAGGTTGCCATTTTTAGGTGTGTTGAAAATCAAATTTTTGGATGAAATGGAAGGGTTACCATATTGTAACCTTTATCGCTCAAAATTTGGCGACAAAAATTTTGACCAAAAGTGGGTCCTCTGATTCAACCGTTTTTGTTTTACTTCACTCCGTTTTCATAAGTCGAAAGTATTGCCTTTTTAAAATTACACATCTTTGATTGCTGTCTGTTTCTTAGTAATATTTATCTTTTGCAAATCAATTTTTGTATCTAAAAGCAAAAAGCTTCAAAACCTATTATATTATACAATTTATTCATTATTTGTTTACAATGGATTACTTCATTAGTCGGCACTATCCGAAAGATAAATGTAGGCCATCAAAAAAGAAGGAGTTTGTGTGCATCAAAGTACAAGAGATGGAAAATCACATGCAAACTGTTCTGATTCTACTATGTGTGCTAAAAACTCTGATATTTTGCTTGCTGAAAATTCACTTATTATGGATACCGGAAATCTCTATTAGTGATGAAGGTTCACATGCTGGTGAAAAGGAACAATATTTGAATGCAAGTTTTAGCAAACTTCAGATGTTTCCTTCAACGTCAACTTTTTGTACTAGTGAAAAGTACATATGTTTTGATGAATAATGATATGTGGTCTATCTTTTTATCTAACACAAAATGTGATGAATGTGATATGTGCTCATTGGATGTCGAATGTAATATAATAGGTGCTTATGGTTTTCTACAAAAAAATAGAGCTAAAATGTAAAAGCTGCAGAAAAATATTTAATTCTGTATTCTCCAGCCCTCGAGATGATGATAGCAAATGTTTCGATGCAATAAAAGTTCGTTGAAGCTTTTCTTAAGATTGGGAAAGGCCATGCAGCATTAGAACTTTCTCTATGGCTATTGGTATTCATGCAATGGATAAGAAAACTTTCTCAAAATGTTTACACAAATTGTATGAAGAAAGTGTAGCTAAAGAAGACATTCTTGAAATTTCCCGAAAAGTAGTCCGAAAACACCATGAAGATTTGTCGGCACTGCTAATGGTGTTATAGACATCACCGTTTCATATGATGGAACATGGCAGAAATGGGGACATTCGTCACTGTATGGATAGGAATCATTATCGACATTTTGACTGGGCTCATTATTGATTACGAAATCCTTTCCAAATATTGCCCAGAATGCAGTACCGCAAAAAGGATTTGGGAGAAAATAGTGCTGAGTACTCCATATGGTACAAATCCCACCAAGAAGAATGCAGCAAAGTAATTATGTAGGATCTTCTAATGCCATGGAGGTTAAAAGCTGCAGAAATTCTATGGAAAAGATCCATTAAAAATTGTGGTATGCGATATGTGAGCATCTTGTCAGGATAATTCGATGCCAAGACCTATCAACATTTATCATCATTAAATGTGTATGGTAACTGCATAAAATTGCAGAAAGAAGAATGCATTATGCATTAACCATGTGGCAAAAAGGCTTGGCACAGGACTCCGTAATACAATTTTAGAGTGGCGGAATAAAGGTATCACTATTGGTGGGCGGAAAGAGGGCAACCTCAAAGAAAACATTCATTGTGAAACTGACTAACTTTATAGAAAAGCTATGAAAGACAATGCGCCCAGATGTAAGAAAAATGAAAAGCGCAATTTTAGCTTCATTGTTCATCTACAGATAAAACTCCAAAACATAGTAAATGCCCTACTGGTTCGCACCCATCATAGGTGCTTTTACCAGAGGGCATTGGCTAAAATGAGAACCCTATGTCCCATTCACTGATGAAAACTAAGCTGTCGGAACAAGTTCTGGAAAATACTTCCAGTATATCAAAGGCTTGTAAACGATGAGCTTTTTAGAAAGATACAGTGCGGGAAAAACTCAGGAATGCCAACAAGAAAGCATCCATAGTGTTATTTGGAAAAACTGCCCAAAAGAAACTTTTGTTTCTAAAAGCGACTTGAAATGGGTGTTATATCTGCCATAGGTGGATATAATTTTGGCTGCTTCAATAGTTTAGCTATTGAGCGCAATGAGCTAAGTTCTGTATCTGTGGACATTTCGCATAAACGTGATAAACTACGTTTAGCGCAGATTGAAAAAAGAATTCTAGTGATTGGAGAAAGAAAAGGAATAATCAATAAATTGGCTCAAATCATCCAAAATTACAAGAACATTAAAGAAGGAAACATATGGTGCTGCAGTAAATTTTAAATGTTTTCTTAGTAAATTAATATTTATTTGCACTAACATTGAAAACATTTTACCGAAAAACTGTACCATGTGGAGCCAATGCATTCTATTATAAATTTTTTTTCTCTCTTCAAATTATGCTTGTAAATAAATAATTTAGCATAAATATGTCTGTTATTAAATAAAATGGATGCTTAATAATATCAGAACAACAATAATGAAAGGTAAGTGGAAGAACATTTTTAAAATGACATTTTCTCAAAACTTTGCTTTTTCAGATTTACGTGCTTTTAAAATGTTCCATGCGTCTCAATTCGAGCAAATTGCTTAGAAATTTCTCGTGAAGGAATACTGATAAGTACATAAATAAATCTGGGTATCCATTTAAAATTTTGACTTTATTTAGATAGTTAAATTTCATTTTGAGTGTACAAAATCTGTTATTTTACAGAAAATTAAGTGCAAATAAACAAAACCTTTTTTAAAAAAAAAATTAACCGGTGCATGAAATTGCTAAATAATACCCACTTATGTGTAATGTGCCTAATAAACATTAATAATGTTAGACGAAGTCAAAAAATAAAAAAATTGAAATGCATGAATATTTTGAAAAATTTAAAAATTATTAATTTTTTAAATTAAAAAAAATTTAATTGAAATTTTTTTAAAGATATAGTTGATCTAGTTGTATTCCAGTGTATATGCTCATAAATTTTCATTACTCTTACTTAATAATTAAAAAAAAAGTTTTTGAAAGTTTTAAAATCCAATTTTATATACTTTTTCCAATGTAAGTGACACTAAATATCATAAATATTATCCATTCATACGCTTTTGCAAAATTACGGTTCCCAACCTAGTCGGATACCTTAAATGAACATGAAAAACTTTTTAACCACATTAAATTTGCAATTACATTTTTTAATAAAAGTTTAATATAATAGGTATGAATTTGTTTTTTTTAGCTTAAAACCACACACACAGTGCTGACGTCTAAATATTCGATTATTCCCGTTAAGTTAAAACTTCATCACAAATTTCACAAAAGCTGTTATCACAATAGTGTTGCCACCTAGAGGAATAATATGAACTGAAATATATCTCTTAAACTATAATTAATTAATTAAATTTAATTATAACGAAGATTTTAATTATATGAATAATTAATGAATAATTTAATTATATATTTGGAAAACTATATTATAAAATCATGAAGTCTCTACTACTAGTTTAAAAAAATTATTTGAACTTGAGTGGATGAATAAAAACTATTTTATTAACGATTGAAAATTTGAGCAAGATATATATATATATAGGAGAGTCTGAACTAATAACAGGAATAAAACACATTTCGTAAAAACTGGTAGATTATTGAAACATATTGTTTTTAAATAAATAATTTAAGAACTACATATATCTCTATCCTGCCCATTTTTATTTTTATTCAATTATATAAAAATAAAACCAGTCATACGTATTCTGCTCTTTTGCTTGGTTTTGAACTAATCCTTCAGGCTAAAATTAATAATTGAAAGATTAGTATAAATATTCGCTAGACTTGTGAATTTGAAAATGATCTTTTGTTCCATGTAAAACTCATAATGCTGGTTAATGGAGTCAGAAATTTATAAATGTATACTTTAAAGACTAAGTTAGCGAGTTTTTTAAATATGGGTAACACACATAAATGGATATTGTTGATTGTATAATGAAAAAATATCGCTTATTTTCAAAATATGTATTGAGTTGTTCTGAAAGTTCGCGCCTATTTTTGGTAGGCTGCATAAGAACAGGTCGAAGATCCAGCATAATGGAAAACAAGTTGTTCTTGTTGTTGCTGACATGGCCAGACCGATTGACATGGCCAGATCAAGTCCCACGAAACTCATCATGACAAAAGGCTGGATTTACGTCTGTCGTTAGTCGTAACTATGAACACTATAGAAGTGACAGGATAATCTAGCTCGGTTCCATCTCAATTTTAAAGTAGAACAACCTCGAGAAACGACTTGCTGTTCGACGAATATTTAGATTGTCCGGATATGGTACAGGCACTATACATTTACAAACATTCATGCCTTCTCCGGGATTCGAACCCAGGCTCTACGGCACAGCAATCAGTATCCATTATACTGGATGGGTGGTTTAAATCAGTGGTCTCGAATCCCCGGTCCGCGGACCGGTACCAGTTCGTTGATCAAATACTACTGGTCCGCACAAGAAAGATTAAATTTTTCCCATTTTATTTACTGCGGCATATTTTTGACGTTGGATAGACGTTGACTTTTGGGCGTCTGGACTGAAGCTCAGTCCTCAATCCCTTGTCGTGGTAACTTCGATGTGGGGCTTGGCGGAGGTGGGGTTTTGCATTCTGCTTAGTGGCATGGCGGTGATTGGTTGGTCCATGGAATTTGGGAGGCGTGGCAAACGTGCTTCATCAGGGTGGGAGATGTTCAAAGTTTTTTGGCATGGCGTAGAGCTTAGAGGCTGCTCTCTGATTGGATGTTGGTAAAGTGATAGTTGACTCTGATTGGCTGCCCTCAGGGCTAGGAGCGGCATATTTTTCTTGTGTTTGGGCTACTTTTTTTTTTTATGAAAATCACTTTATATTCCTTGTTAAATCCCTTTATATTTATTTTTGGTGAAACTATATTTTTCTGAAGGACGTTTAAATGCAATTAAAATAAAATTATTAAAGCAAAGCAATCTAAAATATAAACAATCAACGTCTTTCCCCAGCAGGCCGCGGTAAAATTATTATCCAACGTTGACCGGTCCGCGGCGAAATAAAGGTTGAGGAACACTGGTTTAAATCATTACTGTCGCTAACCACTAAACCGGATGACATGTGTAAACTAAAATATAATACTTTGGACATTATTGGGGAAAAGTTTGAATATGATACTTTAATGGTTGGCAATTTTATAGGCCTTTAATTAGCAGTCCGGTGTGATGGCCGAAATTTTGACATTTCTTATAGTGCATTTTTTTTAACAAGAAAATAAAATTCGATAGTTTTGTAATTTTTACATGTGTTTTTATTAGTATTTTAAAGTGTAAGGAAGCTTTTGTTGACTTAATTTTACATTAATTTGCTTATAATTTCTTATGTCAAAGTGAGCTGTTTTAGGGAAGCCTATAGCCTTCCGTAATCATCTAAAAATAATCGGAAATTATTGTTCAGTAGACTTTATTCTAATGAGCTAACCAATAATATGAATATTAAAAAAATGGCGAACTTGTGAAAAAAAAAGGCCCTTAAAATCTAATTTTTTTCGTTGATAAATTGTTTAAAAAAATTAATTTATTATTAAAAAATTGAATGCTTTAAAGATTACGTATTTAACTAAGTGAGTCTAAAATAACAGGTCAAAATTTTAGCTAAATCAGTTGAATAGTTTTGAGTCAATGCTTCCCCTTAATTTCAAGAACATGGTTCCGAGAAAAACGCGTTTAAAGTTTTGACAATACTTGCAATTATCAGCTATGTATAGAAAAATCCTTTCGTTTCCTCAAAGTAATCATTTTCAGAGACTTTGAGAGCCCTGCGTAAGGTTCTGACCTCTTTACATTTGATTCTGCAGTTTTCTCTGCCCTCAAAATTCGTGCATTGTCAACAGTGTCAGAACATAGTCCTTGGCTGTTTGACCTATTGTGACGCCCATTCCCTCCATAACTTGGAGTACAGGTAGAAAACCCTCATTAAAGATGCAGGCAGCTGTATAGGTAGCAATTTCCAAAACGCTTTATCCAGTAAAAGTATGTTTCGGAGTGACATTCCATACACAGTGATTGAAACTTTCGTTATTATTTTGGGTGTTCCTCCCCCCCCCAAACATCTTTACAACAAATCGCTCGTTAAACGTTACTGGGGGTTCATAAGTGTTCTCTTCATTTTCCGCTATCAATTGTTAATATTTGCACCAAGAATCTGGGCAGTAAAAGTGCTGAGGGTTTTGTATACTGTACAAAATTCTTACATTTCGTCTTTGTCAATTGAAAAGGTTTGCTTTAATACGCATACCTGCATTTCCTAGAACAGGGGTGGCGAACCTTTTTGGGTCAACGTGCCATTTTTTCTAAAAAAACGTTTAATGAGTTATAGGCGTGCCATCAAATAATTTTGACTTGTGATTATTGAAGAACTAATAAAACTAAATACGAACAAATCAAAATTCTTTATTTAATACGAAAAAATACATTTTGCACTGTATAGTAGTAAATGTTTTAGTTATACTTGTAATTTAAATTAAAATAACAGTGGAATTTCTGCTGTTCTAGATTAGATGACAAATAACTTATATCAGGTTACTTTTAGTAGAATGCATGCTGAATTAGAGTCGTCTGTTAAACGGTTTCTAACCGAGTCTTTGATGCTATTTATCTCTGAAAATAATGACTCGCAGGCATAGGTAGATGAAAATATGGTTAAAATAGCATACGCCAACTTCTTCAAACAGTTAAATGCGTCTGGAATCGAATTCCATGTTTCCAAAATTTCGTTACTGGTATTTTTACTTATATTGCTTATCAATCTTTCTGCTTCAATCAATTCCAACTTTTCCTTGTTTCAATAAACTTTTGAATCTATTGAACTAGACTGAAATCAATCAGTTACATTTCAAGTTCTTCAATTTCCAACCAATCGAATTGAGACAAGTTCAGTTTATCAAACGAAATCACATCAGGTACATAATAAATTTGAACGTTTCCGATAATTCCTTGAAGAGAGAAAATCTAGCTGAAAAATTGATTAAAGAATCCATTATGGAAATAAAGTCATCAATAACCTTTTTCTTCATTTCGTTTCTCTTGGGCATCTAAATCTTTGATATTTTTTTTTTTTTTTTCAATTGATTGAATATTAACGTCGCACTGTTCAGCTACACGAGGGCTTTTGGCGACGGACCACGTAACCTCTTTGAACCATGGTCAAGTGACATTTGTGAATATACATTTGAGTGTCAAGTGAATATACATTTGTGTCGATGAAATTGACTATTCTATGTGCTCTCGCTTGATTCCTCCCCCCCACTCCCCCGCCAAAAACCCCTTTTACTGACTGATGCACGAGACTGCGGGCTCATGGGCAGATTTATTTGTTTTGGAAAATGAGTGCTTGTACGAGATTTCTGTAGTGCCTGCTCTTTCACTTTTGTCTCAGGTCATTAAAATTTTTAAAAATAAAGCAGTGAGAGTTATTTTACCAATTAGACTTACAAGACAAGAATTAGATCACATTAATAAATTAGATGTATTCAAGCTGAACTATTAATGTTAACGTTAGAATATGTTTTTTAAACAGCTTGAATATATTTAGAAATAGTTACATACACACACTATGCGTAGCTACACTTTGCATCATTAGCAATTTATAATATACGAAGTATTTACGCAAGACATAACAAACGAGTCTGCTCCCCGATTTGTCGGCGTCGCGACGGATCACTCGCGTTTGTTCATAATAATTCAAAGTAAACTTGATTATTTTTTAAGCTAAAATGCAATTGGCACGCGTGCCATTGGTTCGCCATCCCTGTCCTAGAATAATAAGGACGGAAAGACAAGAAAAGAGGGAACGATCAATGCAGCTGCCTCTGTCGCGTCAACACACTTTCATACACACTACGGCTTGTTTGGCTATAACTTTGAAAATATTAAAAATTTCGGTTTGAAAATTTTAGGGTATATTTCTAAAATGTTTTTCTTCTTCCAAAAAAATGTTAAAAATAGAAATCTATTTTTTGAATTCCTCACACCGAGCTACTACCTTAAGGAAGAAAAAAGTTCACTTTAAGCACTGAATGCTTTTATTTTACCTGAAAGAAAAATGCCACAAAACACCAAACAAGATACACATTATGTATGTTGAAGTACTATAGTTGAGAAAACTGCGCGAAAGTGATTTGTAAGGTTTAAAGCTGATAATTTCAACCCTGAGATCAAGAACGCATCACTGCAGATGAAGATCAGATGAAAACAAGGGATGAGGGATTGTATGTTACAACTATCCAAATCCCTCATTCACGAGCATTTTGTGAAGTTTAGTTACAGAAACCATTTTGATATATGAATTTCCCCCGATTTAACGAAGAAAAATGACATGGGTTGCATTTTCATCAGAGACTCGCTCTATAAACATAAAGAGGAGACACCTTTTTGAATCTAAATTAGTAGTGACGGGGAGAGGAGAAAAAGCTATAACTCTTACAGAAATTTTGAATGAAAAACTCGTTGGGAAAGTGGGACCCTAAGAGTTGGTCTTCATTCTATGAAGTTCAGAGAAGAATTTCAATTGTGACGAATTCGAATAAAGGCAGCAAATCGAACAAAAAGTGTAGAGATAGAGAATGGAACACAACGATGTTTCACGAAAATGTACCGTCGTGTTTCATCTGGATAACACGCGTCGCCATGTCTGATAACTTAACAGAGGGGCTCGGTTAGGATGCTTAACCCTCCACCATATTTATCAGACTTTTGCACCCTCTGATTCTTAATGTGTATTTCAATTGATACAAAAACGACTTTGAATCTTTTGTTCAAGATAAAATTCAAGCAGAAGAGTATTTCGCCGAAAAACCTGAGAGAGATTCAGAATTTTCCAAGTAGCTTTAAAAAAATGGAGAAAAGTTAGAAAGTAGAATGGCTCCTGTACAATTTAATAAGTGTTTCTAAAATTTAAACTACTATGCTTCAATACCTTAATAAAAAAAAACGTCTGAACTTTCCACACAACCCATTATAAAAACGCCTTTCAAAATTCCCAAAAACATTTTGCGATGCATAGTAAGAATTTCTTTATTCAAATCATCAGACAAAATTTATTTTTTGATATTTCATGTACGTATGAATTTAGTTATGTTGAACTGTGCGTGTGCTCACAGACAAGTTCTTGCCAAAATTTTAATGCAAAATTGTTATGTAACTTATTAGCAATAAATTTGTTAATTATTTTAGCCTGCAACAAAAATAAGTGGAATATTTAATTTTTTTAAAATTATTTTAAAATAACTAAACTTAAAAAGCTATTTTCAAGAATAAAAAAAAATGCAATTTTAGTTCATTCTAATTTTTATGAAATATTAAATAAATTTTCAAAAGATCATGTTTTTTCCAAAATTGTGGCACATTAAAGAATTACAGAAAGTTATGGGCAATTTAACCACATTTTATTTAATAGAATTTCAAATCATTTCAGGTTATCATGGTGTTAAGGGTCCAGTGACTGTGTCTAAGCCCAGGTATGATTCTCTGATTGAAACGCAGTTTTAGAAACTGCTCTGGAAAATGGATATCGCGGGTGACATAAACGGTCCGAACTCTACAGGTAAAACAATATTTTACTTAAGCGTAATTATACTTAGATTTATGTGGAAATAAGGTACACCAAGAAAAAAAATAATAATATGTAATAAATAGTGCTACTCTTAGAGCAGAAAAGTAATGGATGATTATAATGTTAACTAAAAAGAGTAACAATAATTACCTTAATAAAGAAGATAATACGTGCCAATAGTCAGAATATATTTGTTACATAATTTATTTTTGCCGAATCATAACAAAATAATAAATTTGAAGTTAAAGAAATTAAATATTTAAAGAAATAAGATTTATGTTAGATTTATATATACAGTAGTAAATAAATTAAAAAAGACTAATAAATCCTAAAACATTTAAGAACAAACCACTGAAAGAACCAAGAACATGGAATCATTACAAACCAAAAAAGAAATTTAGCTAAAGTGGAAAAACTATTATGATTTCCCGAGCTGTCACTGGTTTAGGACAGTGAAACAGGGTTAAACAGTGTTGTAGAGATCTCTCAACCTTTCTCAGCGAAATTTTCGACATAATAGTATAGAGATAAAACCAACAAATGCCCAAAAACCCACTTGGGTGAATATAACATTAATAAAATAGAATTGGGAATAATATATATATATATATATATATATATATATATATATATACTGTATATATAAATAAATTTAAAAATTGAGGATCAGATGTAAGTTATACTTACAGTGTGCTATAAATGGACGAAAACATAGTTGTAGACTAATATAGCTCAAAAATTAAAAGCAAGGTATTTTAAATATTAATATCAGGTTCTTTGAGAGAGTTCTACCAATGTCCAAGAAAAAGTTCCGCAGAAGAATCTTTGATTTAATAGACGACCGAAGTAGAAATCTTACGTGTTTTTGATTGCGTAATAAATGTCAGGCATGTTATCCTACATCATAACAAATAATGTAACGAAAAGTTTGAGAATCGACCATATAATTTAAAAATAGAAATATTTCATCTGTGTTTCCTCCCTCCTACTATCATTTGGAAAATAATTTTAGTAACAAAAAAGGAAATACTATTTACAATGATGGAGATTTTGCAGAAACTTTTTATAAGCCAAACCTATTCACTTGAAATCTCGTTCATAAAAAGTATTATATCTAATTTAATTATTTCTTTTTCTGTTTTCTGTAACTAAGCCTCAAACAAGAACAATACAATATAACAATTATTTTATGATGGATCACTTCTTTTCAAATGTAGAAAATGCCCATGTAATTAAATAAAGCAGGCTGTTTGGAATAAATCACTATTCATATTCTGAAAATTACATCAGAGAATTGCACGTAACACCACAACACGTAAATACAATAACACAAATTAAAGTTCAAAACATATGTAACTAAATTCCATAAATCCCAAAGACGCCAATAAAACGCACAGTTACTGTCAAGCCTGGATACGCAAAGCTGCTTACCCCTGATAAATCCTTTATATATATAAGCTGAAAAGAATCTTCTTGGGATATTCTAAAATTTTTTTCTGAATTAATCGCACCAGACTCTTCTGGAAGTTTTTAGATGCATTTGCTTTTTGTCCTCCCTCCTTTGTTATATTGTTCTTTCCTTGGTATTAGTTAGATTTATGGCTGACAGAGCTGGTCATTTATCTCCTATACATAACACCTACTTCAAAGCTTTATGAAATAGTGAAATTTTGAACCGCATCGTAATTATCGCTCTTAACAAATTAATAAATGAAAATGT
>BMAU01002667.1:0-191573 GCA_019973935.1 Trichonephila clavipes | reverse complement strand
TAACTGATTAACGTAGTTAGATAGCATATAAATTTTGTTAGCAAGTCTATGAATTACCTTATTGGATTTTATCGAGAAATTTTGAAGTGCAGAAAGAACCGAAAGACTATCCGATATAAAACAAGTAAATTTACATTAGATTCCACCAGATCATCTAAAGCTTGACAAATGGCCAAAGTTTCTGCAGAAAAAATGGAGTTATAATGGTTGATCCTGTAAGCAAATGAAGATTTTTTTGATATACCTGCTATCGATGTAATTTGGTCATTTTTTGAAGCATCAGTAGCTAAAATGAAACACTTCTGAAATTCCCGTTCGACCGTTTCATCAAATAAAACACTTATTGCAGGAATCGGTAGATTTTTATCTTGAAATTTAAACCTATTGGTATAAATTTTACATGGAAAGTCTAAAAAGGTAATTAATCTGGGAATTGAAATAATTTGATCACCACCAATATTTAAATCTTGCAGCACACTAATGATATAATTTTTATCTTCTTCTAAAACATTAAGGTTCATTGCCTCTGGGCTGTTGTAATAAAGATGAGAGAAATCACTATTGGAGATTTGAGTAATAAAGAACTTGTTTGCCAATCTTCTAATTTTATCTGACAAAATCTCTTGACCAGCCAACTTTAGTAGCACAATATTTGGGGTCCATTGAGGGAGACCTAATGCTATTCGGAGGGCTTTTGTTTGGATAACATTAAAAGGTTTTAATTGATTTTCAGACCATTTATTTATTATGTGACAAATATAATAAAAAAACACTGCATATGCTGTTATTGACTAAATTAATGAGATCTCTTGATCTCGGCCCATAGTGTTTATATGCCATACCTTTTAGTGCATTGATCCTTTTCAAGGCTTTACTGCTTAGTTGATTTTTAATATATAAATTTTGACAACGTTTAGAGAAAAAAAACTTCTAAATATTTAATAGAAGTTTGCCATTGTAGGGGAAATCCAGCCAACAAAATATTAGGAAGAGTATAATTTCTTTTATTTGATAATTCAGCTATTGTACATTTCTCTGGGCTTAAATTTAATTTCCAATATTTACACCACTGGAAAATTCTTTCCAGAGTATTTTGTATTTTTTTGCAAATAACATAAAGGGATTTATGAGAGCAAAATATAAAAATGTCGTCAGCATAAACCAGGCATTCAACTTCCGATTCTAAGGTTTCAAAAATATCATGCATGTAGATAGTATACAAAATAGGAGATAGGACACTGCCTTGGGCTAGGCCTTGCGGAACAAGCGTTTTGGGAGAAAAATAACCCCTCCATTTTATTTGGAAGGATCGAGATGTGAGAAATTTATGAATCCAATTTGCTATATTTCCTGCTATACCAATTTGTAAACATTTATAAATAAGACCATCCACATAAACAGAGTCGAATGCACTTAATGTCTAAACTTATTCCTACAAAAAAAAATTTCTGTAATTTTGCATTCATTATTGCTTTATGTACCAGATAAGTAGCACTTCTGCTATCTTTGAAAGGAACGAAACCATAATGTTGGGGATGAAGTTTTCTTTCTTTAGTTAAATAGTAAGAAATCCTATTAGCCAAAATTCTCTCAAAAGTTTTTGAAAATACAGAAGTCAGAGCTATTGGTCTGTAGGAAGATATCTTAGTTTTATCTTTACAAGGTTTCGGAATCGGGAGAATGATTGCATGCTTCCAAGAATCTGGAACGATTGCATTATCAAATAATTTTTGGAAATATCTTAAAATTACATCCCGTTGACCCTGATCAAGATTTTTAAAGAAAATTGCTGTAACATGATCCACCCCAGGAGTTGTATTTTTTGAATTTTTTATTGCACTATGCAATTCAAGAATATGGAATGGTTTATTAAGAAGGTTATTTTTGTCGTAGAGAAAATCCAAAGGAAGCGGTTCATGATAGGCATTTTTAGATGCAAAATAATCTGCAAACATATCTGCTTGCAATTGAGGATGAGTGATAAATCTATTATTAAGCTGAAGAATATTAAGTTTTCGATCCGTGTCTGTAACTGTGGAAAATTTTTTCAGAATATTAAAAAACATCTTGGGATTAGAAATATTATTCCATATCTTGTCCCAGTACATTCTTTTGGCATTTTTAATGTAGAATCTAAGTTTGCTCGCATATTGTTTATATCTGATCCATAATTCAGATGAAATTTCTTTAATAGCTCTTTTCCTAAATATTTTTTTAAGCTTATAGAATTTATAACACGTACTATTCCACCATGGTGGGAAGGATCTATTCGAAACTTTAATTTCCCTAATATTATTAGTAATGACTTGCGATATCTTATCAGAAAAAAAAAAGATTCTCAGATTTAACTTCAGGATTATTTAAAATAAAATGTGTTTGGTTCATAACTGCTTGCCAGTTTACTTTTTCAAAAATTCGTTTATTTGAATTGAGGAGAGAAAGCTCTGTAATAATTGGACTATGATCACTTTCAAAGGAGCAATCTAAAACATAACTATTGCAGTAAGAACAAACTCTATCAGACATGCTTGAAGAACAAACTGTGAGAGATCTATCAATGATGTTGCACCTGCTGAACTTCTATAGGTGGGAACAGTCGTGTTAAGAAGAACCAAATTAGAATCAGTAATCCATTCAACGAATTCATTACTATACCTTGAAATGTGATCCGATCCCCACATCGGGTGATGAAGGTTAAAATCACCAAAAATAATCATTGGAGCCATCAGGGATTCGAGAAAAGATTTGATTATTATAATATTAAATCCCCGCGGAGCGTAAATATTTACAATATAAAATGAAATATTTCAAACATGTATTTTAATTGCGAGGATTTCTAATTCTCTGGTTTGTTGAATCTGTATAGGAATCTGTTGTGCAGAAATATTGAAAGGAACAGCACAATTAATAAACCACCACCTGATCTGTCTTTATCTTTTCTAAAAATGATTTTATTTGGAAGATTTATATTATCGTGAATTGATAAAAAAGTTTCTTGAAAAACCCAGATATCTACTTTAGAAAAGGGAGGGATATTTAACCATATGAATTTATTTTTGAGGCCTCTACAATTCCATTGAATTATATTAATAAATACTGAAGAAAAAAATTAACTAGAACAAACTATCCTCTCTTTGAGGAAAGAAAACCAAACTAATGAAGACAATAATTAGCCCCCAAAACAAAAACTTGAATAAAAGAAACATATTTACAAAAACCCATCTTACTTCCGTAATTATCCCCTGTCCATGTTATTGGATGCGTCGCTTTCACTAGAAGCGCGTTTTATGGATTACCAACAGCTTTTTTTTCCGCAATGGGGAGTGACTCGATTTCCCCATTTCAAAAATCTTGCTAAGGTGAGAAAGTAGATTCCATTGTTTTTTGAAAAGCTTCCATAATTAAAGTGGTTTGCTTTTCTAATATTGCTTGAAAAGATATTAGCATGTTTTCAAGTTTTTTTTCTAGATAGTCTTGCATATCTAGATTAACTGTATTAGTCTGGATTACTGCAGAATAAGATGTCCTTTTATTGTCCCGGAACCTTCTTCGCGCTTCTCCCAATGTAAGATGTTGCTCACATTTCAATTCTAATATCTTTTTTTCTTTTATATATTCGGGGCAATTTAATGAGTTAGCTGGGTGATCACCTTTGCAATTTATGCATCTTGAGTTATTAGAGCATTGTCCAGAATGTGAATCACCACAGTTGATATACATATTGCAGTTTTTTGGCAAAATCTAGTAGAATGAAGAAAACTAAAACATGTACATTGTATGGGTTTATCGATAAAATTTTGAATTCGATGATTGATGAACCACACAGTTTCACAGTTTCTGGTAGAGTTGTCCCGAGTATTGTAATTAATACTGGCGAGAATTGTTGCTGTGAACCAGTTTTAATAAATCTTCTCATCTCTATTATTTCAAAATTATTAGTTTCTTGTAGCTGTTTTGCTATCTCATTCAGGCCGCGGTAGATATATATCGAGTGGCTATTTGTCACGGGTTCGGATCCCGTACCACTAAATGTAGGGCAGCGATGCACGTTAAATCTGTCGAGAGCTGAAACGTCCCTCCCGTTGGTGTGGTGTGGTATCTTGACAAAATTACGTGGTCCGTCGCCAAATGCCCTCGTGTGCTGAACAGTGCGACGTTAATATTCAATCAATCAATCAATAAATCAAGTTTTAACTATATCGACACATTTGAAATTTTCTCAACTGACACATTTGAAATTTTCTCAAGAGAGTATTTGTGC
Source organism: Trichonephila clavipes (assembly GCA_019973935.1). Lineage (NCBI taxonomy): Eukaryota > Metazoa > Arthropoda > Arachnida > Araneae > Nephilidae > Trichonephila > Trichonephila clavipes. Next base: position 187,312 of record BMAU01002667.1, on the reverse strand, counting down.
TGCACATACTGGGTCTAGCGTAGAGAACCTTATCTTTCCATTGCGCGTAAAAGACATACTTTTTATGTTTTCATGACGAGCAATTTTTTTCTTTATTTCTGCATTTAAAAGCTGTGGGTTAGACTTTGGAATCTGAGAGGATCCTTGACTATTTTCAACCAAATATTGATTTCGGATATAATTCTTTGTCCAGCTCGTAGAATAATTTCCGCGTCCCTCAGAAAAGATCTGAAAAATTTTGAAAATCCTGTTTCCATTGTTAAACTATTATCGATTAAGGGTTGTTCAACATCAGAGACGATGAATCTAGAGTGACTCAGCTTGAATCTTTTTTCAAATAAAAAAACCAGAGAAGAATAGAAATTGGAAAATTACCAAAAAAACAGAACCAAAAGTAGGGAAAAAAAACCCCTCTTGCTCTGAAAAGGGAACCAAATAAAAAAAGAATGATACAACCTTTTAAGACTTGAGGAAATGAATACACCACCTTCAACCTTTCAACCGACCGCGTTTCAGAATGTGCCGCCATTAACCTTTTCACACCACGTTTACTCTAATTGATAACTCGCATCCCCAGAGACGCCGTACGGTGCGTACAGAAGAAGCTATTGCTACTGTAGAGCGTAGCATTGAGGAAGACCTGAATGAGTCCATCCGCCATCGAGCACAGGAATTGGATCTGTGTCCATCCACTTTATGGAAGATTTTGCGGAAGAATCTTGGTTTGCGTGCTTACAAAATCCAACTCGTGCAAGAATTGAATCCAAACGATCATCAAGCAAGGCGTAGATTCGTCGAATGGGCCCAAAACGAGATTGCCGTTGTTCCCGATTTTCATAAGCGAATTTTGTTTAGCGATGAAGCGCACTTCTGGTTGAATGGCTACGTCAACAAACAAAACTGCCGCATTTTGAGTGAAGCTAACCCACAAGTGTATGTCGAAACATCGTTACATCCAGAAAAACTGACTGTTTGGTGCGATTTATGGGCTGGTGGAATCATTGGTCCGTAATTCTTCAAAAACGACGAAGGCCACAACGTTACAGTCAATGGTGATTGGTATAGAGCCATGATTACTAACTTTTTCATTCCTGAATTGAACAATCATGATGTACAGGAGCTGTGGTTCAAACAAGACGGCGCAACATGTCACACAGCTCGTGCCACAATCGATTTATTGAAAGACACGTTTGGTGACCGCCTAGTTTCACGTTTTGGACCTGTGAATTGGCCTCCAAGATCTTGTGATTTAACACCGCTAGACTATTTTCTGTGGGGCTATGTAAAGTCATTGGTCTATGCGGATAAGCCACAAACGCTTGACCATTTGGAAGACAACATTCGCCGTGTTATTGCCGATATACGGCCACAAATGTTGGAAAAAGTCATCGAAAATTGGACGTCCAGATTGGACTACGTCCGAGCAAGCCGTGGCAGTCCTATGCCAGAAATCATATTTAAAATGTAATGCCACAAGATTATCTTTCGAACAAAAAAAGTTCATGTCAATCGAATAATACATCGTTGTTTTAATGCAATTTAAAGTTCTATACCTCTAAATGATTGATTGATTGAATATTAACGTCGCACTGTTCACACACGATTTTGGCGACGGACCACGTAATTTTGAACCATGGTCAAAAACACCTGAGCTGGCACCCCCTCAACTACCACACCACACCAACGGGAGGACGTTTCATACAGATTTAACGTGCATCGCTGCCCTTCTTTAATGCGAACTCGTGAAAAGCAAGCCACGATCCGATACCTATACCACTCTAAACTCTATACCTCTAAAAAACTCCCTTTACAATATATGAAGTTGAAACATTGTTCAAAAATTTCCATGCAATCTAAAATAAAACAATGAATAATGCTGGAAATCTTAATAATAATTTTGAAATAGATTTTCAAGAACAGCAAAAATGAAATTTTATATGAATATTAAAATACAACAAATAATGCTATTTTTTTTCTGTTATTATCAAAAAAATTTCCGTAATAGAATGAATTTTGGGCCATAAACCTTACTGCGAAAGAATTTGTGTCAAACACAAACAATTAAAAAAACTTCCGAATTAATTGTTTTTACTTTTCGTTTTATATCTAAGAATGGAACAAAAAAAAAAAATTCACATATATATTAATACAATTATTATAATAAATCTTATATGATAACATAAATAATAAACAATAAAACAAATCCAATATGGCACACGCAAGCTAATACTATTTACTAAGTACACATTTCGCTTGTTAAACATTCTATTAGTCGCCAAAAAAAGCGATAAGCAAGCGATTATATCAACCTTGCTCTAAGTGAGCCAAAAATTTAACAAGGTATTTTAGAAAAAATACTGAATTAAATTACATAAAATCTGAAATCTACAGATCATCTTCTATCCATATAGTTAAAAAAAAGTTTCAAAAACTTACATTAAAACTTTGAAAAACTGAGTTGAATTTCGATGTTTTCACATAGATTAACATTATACCGGAAGTTCCGGTGGACTGCACTCAATGTTGTTGTTTACAAACTTGTTGTGAATAAAAATGATTTGTGTGAATGAGTGGCTGCATGGCGCCACGTTTTTGTAACTGTGAAGAGGTTGTGTGACGTCATTATGTTCTGTATATAAAAAGGGTGAAGCAATCACGTGCTCACTCTCTGCCCTTGAAACCGCCGTAATTACAACAAAAACACTTAATTGCTACACTTAACATTCAAATGCATTTGCCTTACATCAAAGATGGGATCAGTGTAAAAGCTGGCTCCTGCTTCGAATTCAACTACTGTGCCGTCTGCAAGTTTCCCTGGCAGACTCCTTCCATTCTTCACCCTAGCTGCAAAAAAAAAAAAAAAAAAAAAAAAAAAATCCAGCAGCATTTTCCATTCCCACTGCGTTTTTGGTGCTCCTCGAACGCGTTTTGGGGCTGTTAAGCCCCCCTTCCTTGCGCTCTTCCATTCCTCGCCCTCGTGACGTACTTAAGTTTCGTTCTCGTTCGGCCGTTTTCCTCCTCCAGCCTCCCCCTGCGGGGGAGTGTATTCAGATATTCATTCTCATTGATACTTTTTCTCCGCGAATTTGGGTATAAGTGATTTATTTCGCTGGCACCCGTTAAATCCAATTTTCGTTTCGTTTTCGTGCTCACTCTCACTCGGTAGTTCTGAATAAACTAAGTTACTTTAATTGACTGGCTCGAGACTGAATTTCTTCCTCCAACACCGAGCATCGTTTAGATGCAGCTCGCAGAATTTTAGAATTGAAATTGTTCTTTACATAAGTTTTTGGTACCCTCGGCGGAATTGGTTGTTGGTTGGAAGCGAAACTGAAACCGAATTTAAATTATTGAACTTTCAACTATTGAACTTAACTTTTTGAACTATAAAATGGAAGTGAATGCTTTGAAAGCGGAAAGAAAAGGGCTGAGAACAGCATTTTCTCTCAGTCTGAAAAAGATTGAAACCGAACTCATAAAAGAAAACATCGATATGAATCAACTTTCGATTCTGAAAACTCAATTTATGGATAAATTTCAGAGACTCGACACTTGTCAGAATCAAATTTCTGAACAACTCTTGGATACAGAAGATGCCGTGCAAGAATATTTAGATGATATGGAAGACGCAGAAAACTACCGTGACCGCTACATCGAAATGTGTACTCGAGTAGATTTGAAAGTACGAGAAACCGTTGTTCCTACCGAAACTGAAAAGAGAAGCTTTAAATTACAGAAAATCGAACTGAAGAAGTTCAGTGGTGAAGCTAAAGTTTTTTTGGCCTTCTGGAGTCAGTTTCAGAAAATTCACAATGATAAAGGCATTGCGGAAGAAGACAAAATGCAATATTTATTGCAATCCGTGGAACCGAAATCGAAAGCAGAACGATTAGTGTTGAGTTTCCCTGCAACGGCGGAAAATTATCCTAAAGCCATCGATCAATTGAGAGAGATTCGGTCGTGAAGATTTGTTAGTACAAATTTACGTACGTGAACTTTTAAATTTAGTAATGAAGAACGGTGTTTCTGGAAGAACGAAAACTGATTTGTCGGCCTTGTACGATGAACTTGAAGGGAAATTACGGTCATTGGAGAGCCTTGGACGAACACAAGAAAAATATGGAGAATTCCTTACACCATTGGTAGAGTCCTGCTTACCCGAGGAAATCCTGATGGCCTGGGAAAGAAAACGGAATACTGAAACAGACGCTAAAGGATCGCGAACTCTACAACATTTAATGACTTTCCTTCGCCTGGAAGTCCAAGGAGAAGAGATGGTGCAGCTGGCAAAATCCGGTTTTGGAACTCCTATCCGAAAAAGAGATTCCCCACCTGAAAGGGTTAAGCCGACTGAATTAATGACTGCATCAGCTCTGGCAAGTTCCGAAAAGTCCTCAGGTAAGAAAATCAATAACTGTATATTTTGTGAGAAATATCATCCCAGTGAAAATTGCTTTAATGCTAGAAAAATGTCTTTAAATGCTAAGAGACAATTGTTATTAAAGAAAGGTGCTTGTTTTATTTGTTTAAATAGATCTGGACATTTGAGTAAAAATTGTGATATTAAAAATGATATTAATTGTTCTAAATGTAATTATTCTCATTTTGAAATTATGTGTCCAAAATTAAATAAGAATTATGATCAAAAATTGTGTTCCATAAAAACTGAGAACTCTCTATCAAGTAACTGCAACAGAAATCGAAGTATTTACTTTCAAACTCTCTGCGTTTTCATTCGCATTAAAGATCAGGAAAGGAAAGTTAGAGTTCTGATTGATACCGCTTGTGAAAATAGCTACATTAGTGAAAGTGTTATTAGTATTTTGAAGGCCACTCCACTTAGAGAGGAAACTATAATTCTCTCTCTCTCTCTCTCTCATTCTCTATTCGGGGGCAACAAAACTAAACCGAAACATCACAACGTATATTCTATTGAGGTCATTGATATGATACGCTCTTATGCATGTTGTTTTGAAGTGCTATCCGAAAAAAAAAATATGTGGATTTATTTCTAAGATTGAGGATAAGCATATTTTAAATGAGTTAAAAAATAAAGAAATTATTTTATCGGATTTAAATTGTAAAGAAACGGAAATTGGGCTTTTGATTGGGGCTGATAATATAGGAAAATTATTGACTGGGAATTTAATTGAATTTGATTCGGGTTTAACAGCTATTGAAACTAAACTAGGATGGACGGTAATTGGAAAAGTATGTTCGAACGATAAAAACGTTATGTTAACGACATCGTCTTTGCATGTTCGGAATGTTAGCGTTAAAGAATTATGGGAACTTGATGTTTTAGGAATAACGGATCCCTTACTTAATGAGAATACGAAAGAAAATTTTGAATTAACCGATTTTAAGAATAAAATGAAAATTCTTCCCGATGGAAGATATGAAGTTAAACTCCCATGAAAATGTAACTCTGAAAATTTGCCCAGTAACAAAGAACTAACATGGAAAAGACATCTACGGATGATGAATAAATTAAGAAATGGTAAATTTTTTGAGGATTATAAAAGTGTGTTTAGGCATTGGGAAGATTTAAATATCATTGAACGTGTGCCGGAAGTAGAATTGAACAATGAATGCCATTATTTACCGCATAGACCTGTGATTAAATTAGATACTGCGACTACAAAAATCCGACCCGTATTCAATGCTTCGGCCCGTGAAAAAGGGAAACCATCTTTGAACGACTGTTTATATAAAGGCGTAAACCTTATTGAACTGATACCTGACATTTTAGATCGTTTTAGAATTTATCCAGTCGGAATTGTAGCCGATATTGAAAAGGCGTTTTTGATGCTATCTGTTGCACCGAAAGATAGAGATTATCTCGGATTTTTTTCCCCATGCAATGAAAAACAATTAGTGTACAGGCATTGTCGAGTTGTGTTTGGGGTGTCTTCAAGCCCTTACTTATTGAATGCATCTATTATGCATCTTTTGGAAAACTGTAATTCCGAATGTAAGGAAGTTGCACTAAAGTTAAAATCTTCCTTTTATGTTAATAATTGTGTAACTGGTGTTTTCAGTGCTGATGAAATAGAGATATTTATTGAGAAGACTAAATTAATTATGTCGGAAGGATGTTTTAATTTACGTATTTTTGAGAGCAATGTGGCGAGTAAAAGTGTTGATAAACACTCAGGCGAAACTTTTATTTTGGGTATCATCTGGGACTTGGATAATGATGTTTTGAAATGTTGCACGAATTTCGACTCATTAACGTGCGAAGTGAAAATAACGAAAGGATTTGTTTTGTCTACGGTGCAAAAAGTTTTCGATCCCATTGGAATGTTGGCGCCGTCTACATTGCTCCCAAAATTACTATTGCAGTAAATATGGAAAATGAAAAAGGCATGGAATCAGGAACTACCTCAGAATATTGTAAACAAATTTATGAAATGGTTTAATGAAATTCAAATTTTGAAAGATGTGTAACTGTACCACGTTGTATGAAAAATGCGAATGTTGATCTAGCAAACGATGCACCCCCCCTTGCTTATATGTATTGTGTCTGATTATGATAAAATGATAAGAGTATTTGCATGGATTTTATAAGATTTGTAAATAATTGTCGCAAAGACTATAACAAATGTAAGGAACATGAACTTTCTGTTGCTGAAATTGAAAATTCTGAGAAACAATTGATTCGTTTAAGTCAAACATATTATTTACCTGATGTTGAATCTTTAAAATTTGTTACTTTTATTGATAATGATGATATTTTAAGAGTAAAATCTAAAATAACTGAACGAAATGATGAAAGTTCTTTTTTGTATCCTATATTGTTACCTGATAAATGTGAATTTACAAAACTTTTGATTAGATCTATACACAAAAAGAACTGTCATGCAGGAATCCAAATAATGCAATCATTAATTAGAGAAAGGTTCTGGATTATCAAAGCTAGAAAAACTATTAAGAGTATTTTGAATGAATGTTTTATTTGTGCTCGTTTTAATGTGAAATCATTGTCAAGCGGACCATCACCTTTACCACCAGACCGTGTGAATGATTGCGCGATATTTGAAGTTGTAGGAATTGACTTAGCTGGACCTCTGTTTTTAAAAACTGGCGAAAAGGTATGGATTACATTATTTACTTGCGCCGTCTATCGCGCACTACATCTTGAATTAGTAAACGCTTTATCTTCTGATGCCTTTTTGCTAGCCCTTAGGCGTTTCATTGCCAGGCGCGGGAGGCCCAGGATAATTTACTGTGATAATGGTACTAATTTCCGAGGTGCTTTCAATGACCTTGCGAAATTGGATTGGCATAAAATATCGAGAGAAACATCAACTCAAAAAATAGTTTGGAAATTTATACCACCCACCGCCACATGGTGGGGAGGCTGGTGGGAAAGGTTGGTTCGCATTATCAAGGAACTATTGAAACGTTCTCTTGGAAAATCAATATTGTCCTATGAAGAATTGTCTACAGTGATTTGTGATTGCGAATTTTTAATCAATAGTAGACCTTTAACTTATATACCTGAAAATCCACAGGAATTGATCCCTCTTACTCCAGCAATGTTTTTAATAGAGAATCGCTGTTCCGATGCTACCGATATTGACGAATTGAATTCGAGAGACTTAAGAAAAAGAATTAAATATAGAATTAAACTTTTAAGTGATTTAAGACAACGTTTCAGGAAAGAATATCTAAGTGAGCTAATACAAAAACAGAATGATAATCGCGTGAGGGAACCCCGAATTGGGGAAATGGTCTTAATTGGAAACGACAATAAGAAACGTTTGTCTTGGCCTATAGCTAAGATTATAGAATTAATCCCTGGTCGAGATGGGGAAATTCGAACAGTTCGGCTAAAAACTCAACATGGAACAGTAATACGCCCCGTGCAACGTATCTTCCCTTTGAAAGTACAAGCGATTGCTAATAGCGATAAGGAGTTGAAAGAGGAATCAATTTCTGTTAAAAGTACTAAACCTGAAAAGGTCTTGAATACTAATGATGCAATTGTAAAAAAATATACTTCTTCTGGAAGATTGGTTAAAGAACCGAAGAGACTTGATCTTTTGAATTATAACTGTTATAGGTTTGAGACTCTCCCCAAGTCTCAAAGGGGGGAGTAGGTTGTGAATAAAAATGATTTGTGTGAATGAGTGGTTGCATGGCGCCACGTTTTTGTAACTGTGAAGAGGTTGTGTGACGTCATTATGTTCTGTATATAAAAAGGGTGAAGCAATCACGTGCTCACTCTTCCACTCTACCCAAAACCCAAAAAAGGAGCCCTCACTAAAAATAACAATAATTATACAAACGTTATCAACAGTATAGTACGCCCTAATTTGTCATACGCAAACGCCACTAAAACAACACCTAACTCAAACAGAAATCAACAGATGGCGACACGAACCGGTGGAAGTTCTTCTGTTCCTCCCCAAGTTCAAACCAATCAGGTTAATGTTCAAACCCCCCAAATCACCCCAATTCAAGTCAACAACGAAAATCCAAATGTTAACTTAATTGCCCAAACGCTGCAAAGCGTTATTCAAGCTTTAACGACCCTTACTGTCCAAATTAGCAACATGAACTTTGCTCCCCCCTCATTGCATAATAAACCCAATAAAAACAAAAGTAACGAGGCCAAGAAACAAGAAATGTATGCCCTAGTCGCCGCAATCTTCAAACACTATGATGATTAGTCACCCGATGATTGGTTTGAACATAATTTCATGGAATGCAAACGGCTTATTGAGTAAAATCAGTGAATTTAAAATTTTTGTAGTTGGGGTGTAACTCTAAATTGGAGTGTAACAGAGCTAAAACGTACTGTCCCCTGTATGGTGCTCAAGGCTAAGGCCAACGAAAGGCGTATATCTAGAAGTCCAACCTGTTTCAGGCTCTGGCAACTTTCTTTCCTTCCCTTCGGGAAGCACAAGGCCACAATAACGGAGATATTTATCTTCAGTTCACTTATTTATGTTAACCTTCAGTCAATTTCCAGCTGATAGTAATATGACAATTATTATTTGAATACATGTTTTTACTTTTGTTTTCTCATGTGTTTATTTTTTTTTTTTGAATATTGAGTGTTAATGTGAGAATAATGCTGTAAAAATGGCTAAATCTAATAAAATCACTTTTAGAAAGTGTTAGAGCACCAAATATTCAGCAACTCAAGTGAAATTTTATTAAATAAGCCACCTTTGCACACAGATGCTGTTTACTAGAAAAATAAAAAGGTGTCACTACGCTCTAACAACACATGTGAGTTTTGTAAAGTTGTTGAAATGGTGGTTATAAAAAATAAATATTTGTACACACACACAAAAGAACTTCTATTCTTGTGATTTCCAAATAGAGGACAGTACAGTTAATTACTAGGTGTCATTTGGTAGCGAGAGTCTCTACTAGATGGAGCCACAATGAAATGGCTCTCACATTTGGAACCTTATCTGCAAAGGCTTAGTTGCCAATATGCAGTCGATTAAAAATAAATAAATGTTATGATAATTATTATAAATAAAAATGTGACATAAGCAAAGCTTCATTCATAAAAAAAGATTAATATTTTTAAGAGAGAATCTGTTCTTTTTTAATGTAGCAGCAAGTAAATATTCTATTATTGTGGACTGCATATTTTTAAAAAAAATTCTAGTTTGTGTGATTTAATTTTTTTTTTATTTAGTCGCATTTTGAGACAACGCGAAGGATTTAATTGTATGTGGTCCGTTGTGGATGAATTTATATAGATCTATGATAAAAGTGCACGCAAATTATTCTTCAGTACAATTAAATTTCTAATACCTTGATTTAAAAAATTGTACGTATTCAGATAGCTTGATTGATTAGAATGTTTTTGAGGTATAGATTTAACGGAATTTATTAATTCTAAATTATTGATTTCCATCTTTCTTTGATAATTTGGCTGGAAAAAAGTAAAAAACTTTGTGTCGTTTTTTTATTGATGTTTTCACAATCTTTCTACATCACAATTTGGAAGCTTTACAAAAGCTAAAAAGAAACCAATACCCTTATAAAATATTGCAAGTGAAGATATAATCCTTTATTGCAGGTGTGTCCAACACGCGGCCTGTGGGCCGCATGTGGCCCGCCAGTATGTAAATTGCAGCCCGCCGACTCTTTTTAAAAATTTTTTAAATATCAGGTTTTTAAAGTTTTTTTCATTTTGAAATTTATTTGAGGGGAAATACATACATACATATATATAAATCTACAATGTATTTGCCTGTTACCTGTTCTTTTAAAATAAATCCCTTTTGATAATAGAAATGTCCTTAAGATTCAAATACATTTATATTTTATGAAACAGTTACAGTTGATTTTACAATAATAAATTACTTTTTTAATAATTTCCGAATTGCATTATGCATATCCTTTAGTATGGATGGTACATGATTCTCTGTGTGTGTGCGACTTTCATTTCTCCTCCTCCTTTTCTGTTTGGTGTGCCCAAAAAGCAAGAGATAGTCAGAGATGTTTTTTAAAGTTAAAAAAATATATTCAGGACGGTTAAGATAAATGGAAATGTATATTTAATCGTTTGCGAATGGCAGCACAATCAAATTTCAACAATGAGTAACGAAAGATCAATTCAAAAGGAACACCCCGTAATTTTCAAGAAAATGGCAACACACAACTGTAATATTTTAAACATTATTTGATCATTGCATTATCATATTATATGAACATTATTATATATGTTATCTATGTCTGTATACATGAAAAATAATGAAAACAATAATATTAATTCATTCTGTTTTAAATTTTCACTCCAATAAATGTTTTTTTTGTTTCCAAATCTGATATATGATTATGTGCGGCCCGCGAGGTTATAATGCATAGGTTCCCAAACTTTCTTGTCTCATAGACCCCTTGCCATGTTTTTCGATTTCGGTTAGACCCCTGCTTAGCTAATATTGAATTTTTGCAAATTTATCAACTTAAATATCTTTTTGACAGCATGTATTACTACTTATTTTAAAAGGAATTTCTAAATGTAGGGAAGTATAGTGTTTATAGCTTACGAAGCCCATGTTAATGTGAATTAAATTAATATATAAAATAACTGAATAACAAACAAATGTTTTTAATGAGAGGGATGAATCTCGTGCTTCAGTGACAAGTTTTCAACATTTAATATCATCTAGTCGGGTTTAAACCTAAACCTCCCAAGTATGTGTCCAGTTTTTTTTCTTTCTCATGTTTTTGTTTTTAAGATAGACAAACTCACTGAAACTCCCTCTCACCAGGAAAAAAAAATTAAAAACTTTCTCACGATATTCAATAATTCGCGACAAATAATACGTATGTCCTTTTAAAGCCAATGTTGCTGACATCGTTTCTAAACTTTATTTTAAGATCTTCGTTAGAGCATATTCTAATCAGTTCCTATTGTATTATGACATTTTTTCAATGCTACTATATGAATCCATTGTCTATTACTATAGAAAAGGCTATCTCAAACCTAGTTTCAAAATCCGAGTAAAGGCCATTTAAATGTTGAACGTAGGTTAAATTGTTTTGACAGATCATCTGTGACAAATCGAGAAAATTCGCGATGGCCTATATTATACTTCTTTAGCTTAATTCAGGAAAGAAATGCTGAAATTGTACTTGTCTTAATGAAATCATTTCTGTCACCTAGTAACTGCAAACTAACCTCAGTAAATTTAGTAAATAAATTAGTTAAATTGGTAAAATCTGGTTTCCACTAGATCAAATTTTTTTTTAATGTTAAAGCCACAATCTGGTTTAATGAAAGCCACTATTATAGACCCCCATTTACACTTCATGGACCCCTAAATTATTTTTTCGCTGATGTGGACCCCTTGAAAGTCGTCATAGACCCCTGGGGGTCTATATAGACCACTTTGGGAATCACTGTTATAATGATGATGATGATTGTGGATTTTAATGGCGCAAGGGCCAATTTTGGCCAAGCTGCGCCAAACATTTGTTAAAAGAAAAAGTTATTTTCAAAAATATATAAGTATAAAAGTATATATGTACACATGTATATGCATGCATGCATGCATACATATAATATAGTAAAAATACAAAGAAACACACAAATCAAATCAAGTATAAATATCCAATTTTTAAAAGGAAGGCATATAGATTTTGGTGGGGAGATTCCCCCACCAAGTCAGATAAGGTTAAAACAGATGTATGAAAGAAGGTGATGCGATGATGGTTAAAAACGGGACAATCTATTAAAATGTGATAAACTGAATATGGGACTTTACAGGGAGGGCATTCTGAGGCATTTTCACCCAACAGAAGGTGTCTGTGCGTAAAACGACTATGACCAATGCGAAGTCGAGTCAAGCGGACATCATGTCTTCGCACTGGTAGTGCTGCCCAATAAGATGTGGAAGGATGAATGCTATGCAGTTTGTTGAGGTTCTGTTGATCCCAAGTCTCTTGCCATATATGATGGATATAGTTCTGTATATAGGTTTTTAAATCCTGGTAACAGACAGGTTGCTGCATGTGATCAGACATAGATCGTGCAGCGTTTTCAGCCTGTTCATTACCAAGTATACCCACGTGTCCAGGTACCCAGGGCATCACTGTTATAATGTTTTTACGAAGTGGCCTGCAGGGTTATTTGGGTTGGCTACCCCTGCTTTATTGTATGAGTCATGAGCAGGACAGAAAAATGTCCGATACAAACTTTTTAAACGATGTATAATTTAAAAATTTTATTTATTGATTTGTACAACTTTCACTTTTCCACTGTTTACCATACCCTTTGTTCTTACTTGATTTTTTTCAAAACTTTCCCCGATTTATATTTTAAGGTATCCGACTACGTTCGCGGAACCATGATTTTAAAAAAAACGCATAAATGGATAATTTTCATGATATTTAGTCTCATTTAGATTTGAATACATGTATAAAATTGTTTTAAGGATATTTTGACAAATAAAATTATCTTAAAATAATCTTTTTTCAAAATGTTCTCCTTTTATAAGAAATGCTTCTAAAATAATAAAAAAATATTTCGCTTATATAAAGTAAAGACTTCTCCAGAGAGTCTGAACTAGGATTTTTGAAAATTTCACATTATTTTCAGAGTTACCACCAATTGAAATAATTATCGGCGTTTTTTTTTTTTTTAAAATTGCTCGCCTCTGTTGTCGTAAAATATGGATAAACCCACTTCTACGATATATATTTCAAAATTTCTAGTTGAGCCTCTGTAGAGTGGTCTGAGCTATATACAGGCAAAATATTATTGTAAAAGAAGCATTTTTCACAAAAGGAGAATATTTTGAAAATAGGTCTTTCTACATTCATTTTTTGTCAAAATATTGACTTAAATAATTTTTTATTGTAATAATATTCATAAAACAATTTTATATATATTTTCTAATCTAAGTGACACTAAATATCATAAATATTATCCATTTATACGCTTTTGCAAAATCACGGTTCCAAACGTAGTCGAATACCTTAATCTAAATAATTACAGTGTATCATAACAGTTGGGAGTTATGTATACTTAAATAACAGTTAATAATTTAAATAAAAATGAAATAATTTTTCCTATCTAAGGATATCATTTAAATATCGCTTGCGTACCATCTCTTTGTAGAAATATATATCTATATTTAACACAAACAATCTTAAAAATAACTTAAACATTTATCTCTCCTTTCATCTGCAATGGAATTATGAAAATGAGTGAGAAAATATCAACACATGACACTTTAAAAGGATACTAAAATCATAATCACGTGGTGAATTATTTAATACGCTGAATTATAAATTTATTTCGTATTCACACTTGATTTAATTTATGGAATTCTACTGTTGTTTCATGAAAGGAAAATTTTCGTTAAGTTATCTTGTATCAATAGAATTAACAAGACTTACTAACAACTTAATATCAAAGGGCATCTATAAAAGATGCTTTCATGGATGCGGCAACTAGCAAGATCTTGAAGTATGAAAAGTTAGTTTGACGTTTAACTACAACTACACATTCACTTAAATCAAAAATTTAGTATTCAGGAGCCACCGCATTCCATTTTGTTAGGAAAGGATTAATTAAAATTTAGCAGCAACGAACACATAACATTTCAAAACGCTTATAACTTTTGTATTTGTAGAGTTGTCTTTAAATTCTAGATAGCGACCGAAGCTTAGAAGCTTTCTTTTTAATTTCGTAATCGGATTAGTTTAAGTGTCAGGAAGCTTCCCATAAATTGTTATTCAGTGACTGTTTTGAATGCCATAAGCTAATTCAGAAGCAAAGTGAATTTCATGAACATTCAGTTTGTTTCTGTGTTAGATAATAGCCTTTTGGTATTTTTATACTTCAAAGCAGTTAATTGATACAAATTTATGTCATTAGTCAATAGATAACAACGTCTCACAGTGGCACACCATTTCCACAAATGGTGTGATGGTATGGGGAGTCATCGTAAACGACACACGGTTACCCCTAATATTGAAACCCTAACCACAGCACCCTGACAGCCCATATATACGCTCGTGGAATTCTTCAACCACATGTATTGCCATTCATGGTATCGCTCTCAGGAGCCATTTTTCAACAGAACAATGCTCACTCACACACAGCAATGGTTTCACAAGACTGCCTCTACCACATTTCTTCCTTCCCTTCCCAGCTTGATCCCCTCATTTGCCACCAATTGAGCACATCTGGGATCATTTAGGACAGCAAGTTGGATAGTTTACGAGTTTGGTGGAGTTAGAGGTGCGTTTACAACAATTGTGGAACTAGATTTCGTAGGGCATCATTCCTGATCGCATCACATCATCTACTTTTGCTAGAGGTAGCCCAACAAGCTACTAAAAGCTCCATTCATTTGCACTTTTTTCTACAATAAATGATTATTTTGTTTTGATTTTGTAATCACTTACACCAACGTTGACCTTGTGTGCGTAAAATTTCGTTCTATTCTGACAACTCTTTCTTGGTGTGCACATTTTTACAGCAATGAGTGTATTTTAAGAGTTAGATTCCCACACACAATGCAAACAATATCTTAATAGTTTTTTACTAACACAAAATTTTAAAGTTCAAGTTATTGTTTACCTTTATATTCAGCATGAAATGCCAAACTTGTTATTTTTTTGGGTTAGTAATGAATATATAGTAATAGTATGGTAATAATAGTAATATTTAGTAATGTATTTTAGTATACAAATGTAAGTATGGTAACTGAGATACTCTGTGAGGATATTTTTTTCGAAGTTTTTTTTTTAAAAAGGGCATAAGAAATAAATGCTTTAGCTGAAAGTACATGCAGCATGAAATGCTGGGAATTTTTTTTCTTTCTTTTATTTTGCTTCTGATATCTAATGTCATTCCACAAGCCGATTTATTTAAAATTATGCAGTTTTAAATCGTTTTGAGTCCCGAGTTCGTTTTCTTATTCCACCCATACTAATTGAAATTTACTGTTTCCAAGGTTCTCATATTTTTGAAGATCGAAAAACTCTTCTTCAAGTCGCTTTCAATTATGTATACTTTTTCCTGGGTGCATAGTTATTAGATATCGCTTTCTTTCACATGTGCGTTTGAAAGGAACTGTTTTTTTACTTCCTATCGTAGTCATATTAATAAATATTTTTTAGCTGGAATTGAAATAAATGAATGTTGAAAAATATTCATAAATATTCTTCAAGTTTGAAGATTGCGTATAGATACAAAAATCCTTTTTCTAATAATTCCAAAAAAAAAAATTACTTTTTTCGGGCAAATGAAAGTAAAGTTTTCTTTAAAGAAATGAAGCATAGAAGTAAAATTAAAACTTCCTTTTTTAAATTCAATAAAAGAGTTAATTTTTTCATTATTTCAATTCTCTTTCCTTTCAAAAACTATATTTTACTGGCCTTTTAACGAATTAAAATGATTTGTGAATCCATTTTGACCTCATACCCATGATTTATATAGCATTTCTGTAGTCTTAGCAGAAAATATTTTAAAATTTAAATTTTGTCTGTTTTGGATAAAGAAACTCCCTGAAAATTTCCAGTACTTATTGTATATTCGATATGCGAGTTCACACTAATAAATGGATGAATTATATAAAAGCTCATAATCGCTGAGGAAATGTTTTGTAAAAGTTTATATAAGCAAAAACTGAAATCAGTTTGAAAATGTTAATTAATACATGATTGTAACTTTAATGCTTATTTGTATGATTCTAGTATAAAACTTCATGTAGTATTAAAACAGCGATAAAAACAAATCTAAAAGCACCAAGTTAGCCTTTTATAAAGCCTTTTTTTATCTTAAAAAAAGTACTTTTTCCCTTTTTCAACTTCATTAGTTCTTAAATGTCAATGGGAAGATATTTTCCCTCCTATGATTTGTGATGCTATCATTTTGGCTCGCACGACAACTGACTTCTGGATTTTCAAGTCGTAAACATAAAGGATGACATGTATATTTTCTGAGCAGGAATAAAACTGTTCCAGATAATAACGTACGACTGACTAAAGTTGATAACTATATGGAAACTTTATAAAAAAGTAATATAGACGTTTCTGTTTTTGTTCTACTAAAGCACGTGAGAAGAGAAAAAGGTACGTTTGTACAGCTTGCAATGTTTCAAAATGTGTCCCGCAGTGTAATATTTCCTCAACAGGTACAATTGAGTCCCGTAAATTCGGTACTCGATAACCCTGCAGTGCGGCCACACCATTGCAGGTCGAACAACCTCACATGTTCATAATGTCCGATGAAGAAATTATTGCTACTCTCACAGTTAATGAAAAAATGCCAGAAAATGATGAAGACATTAACATTGAGGATACCGAACATCACATAGGGAGGGAATGAAGGCTGTCTAAACCACTCTTCAATATTTTGAACAACAAGGTGCGTCTCGGCAATGAACTTACTGTTCCTTCTTTGTCTTCGTGATGAAGCAACAAAACGTATAGAGCAGTATGGAAGACAACATGATATTACGTATTTCTCTAAAAGAGTACCCAGTTATTGCAAAGTCGGCTTCTTAATTTTCGTTATAAACAGCTTTATGCCTTTATGAAGTATTTTTTAGGTGTGACTGATCAGGTAAATTACACAGGATAAATGAAAAAAAAAATATAAGAGCAGTGATAAAAATGAACATATTGTATTTTTTGGTGCTGATTTCAGAAATAATAATAAAAATGTTCCATCACATCACATTTTTTTTTGAAAAATTTAATTTTACTTTGATTTTTATGCAAATTTACCAATTTTTTTTTACAGCGTTGAATTTTTCCCTCCGTGGCTGACCTTCATTCAACCTTGGTGAAACGTACGGAATACCTCTCTGTGACATCTTTACTTTGCCCTCTTTTTCTTCCTGTCACAATATTCCTTTACCAATAGCGTCGAGCGAATCATTAACTTAGATTTTTATCTTGACTTGATAACGCAAGAACTGTCACTTGTCTGGATGGATTCTGTACGTAAGACGCTGAAATTTTGAACTTGGTTTCAATTTTTCTTTCATGCGTAATTTATTGTTGTGCATGTACTGTGTAAGTGGGAGCTTCATCTCAGACACACTTTTAACAGTTGTGTTTATTTGTGTGCGTTTCGCAAAACATGACTTTGAGTTCAAGACGTTGATGTTTACACACATTTCCATCGGTGCTCCTGATCTCCGAAGAGATCTTAATCTCCTATCAGAACACTTGGGGAATAGCATTGAAATTCTTTACTTGTCCTTCTTAAAATTTAAAGTAATAAGAAATATGTACCAGATTGCTAAATCAGTGGGGCCGTCAAGACGACCCAGGATCTTTCAGAGTGACTCGATCGACCAATGGCCGAGGTTTTCTCGGCCAATGGGTAAACGAGCTTTCAACTTGTCTTGGGATTGTGAAGTGCAGGGAAGAAATGCAATCTGTGTGAGGCGGGAGAGGAACTCTCCCCATTGGTCGGGCTACTCGTCTCCCATTGGGAGAACGAGTCGCTCGGAAGAGAAGGGGGAGTTGGCAGAGAGAAAAAACAAAATCTCACGCGAACGGAATTAGGAATATCTTGAATTGTTTAAGAAATCATTTAGAAATTGGGGACCTGAGATGAAATCTTAGGTCTTTCGATCGTAACTGTTAATGAGGTGTTGATAAAAAATATCAATCCTCTCGTCGCCTTTTGCCTTTCCTAAACTGTTTTCCCATTTCCAAGAGGAAAGGGTAATCGAGGAAGAATTTTCTTAACTTGATGATCGCGTCTTTGAATCCAAAATAATTTTCATTGGTATTATTTTCGTTGTTTGAGGGGTTTCTTCGGTGGGGACTGAAGTCCCGGGTTTTTTATTTTCATTTTGAGCGCCCATAAGAGCGGCTGAAAAGGGGAGATCTGGCGTGACCGGTTTGAAGGTTTTATTAACTTCAGTTCTCTTAACGGTATTACGATTGATGGTCACTTCACCTTTTTTCTGTTTAATTTTGGGGAATTTTTCACACTGGCTCCAGTTAGCCATATATCCTGTCTTATTGCAATGAATGCATATGGGGTTAACTATTTTCTCTTTAATTGGGCAGTCGTTAGTTCGGTGTGGTTCACCGCATTTTAAGCACCTAGTGTGCATGTGACAATTTTTCGACGAGTGGTTAAATAAGTTACAATTGTAACATTGAGAAACCTCCGGCCGTCTGTTAAAAGTGTCGACCTGCACAGCTAGGTAGCAACACTTTTTTATTTTAAAAATGTCTGGGGAGTCGGATGATCTTTTGAGCTCAATCATAAAAACGGGGAGCGGGGATTTTGTTTTCGATCTGGTGAGCTGTGCCACCTTTTCGACACAAAATTCTTGGGAAGTTAGATCTGCTTCGATCTCTCCGATTTCCGTAGAAACCGGGAGTCCTTTAATAACTATTTTCTGGAAGCGGGAATCCAGTGGCTGGATCACGTAAAATTCCTCGCGCTTTTCGTCGAGGTAGTCGGTTATGGTGCGATGTTCATCGCTGTTTTTTGTAAAAATTTTAAGGTATATTTCCCTGCTAACTTAACGTTGCAATTGGGAAGTCCTTATTTAGGTCTTTTATGACACTTTTGTAATTTTCTTTTTATGTTTGAACATAATTGGGGGATTTTAGGGGGGCAATTGGAGCCGTTGCTTGATTCGTGATCAGGGGATTAATTTTAGCTTCCTTTCCAGCGAGGCTACTAAATTTATTTTTGACATTGATAGGCTGACTGGTCCCGGCAATGGGATCAGATTGTTTTAATTTCTTTGCGAATTTCTTAGGGGAGGTGAATCCATCATTTGTATTGAAGCTGAATTTGCTATTTTCTTATTTTCTTGGCTTGCTTTACGCGAGTGCTTCTTTGCATTATTTTTTTGGGGGGTCATTTAAATTGCTAGAATTAATTTCATTTTCGAGGCAATCCAGTACAGGGCAAGGAAGAGAATCAAAGCTAACTCACCCAGATTCTGCTCCTTCACAGAGACGAGGTCATAGTATTCTTTTTGGTAGCCCACAAGGATGGCATCATCGGTGAGGTCGGGAAATTCCTTCTCACTGCTAATGCAGTGTTCGAGGAAGGTAAGTCTGCCGGTCATCTGTCATGATCAGGTATTTTAGGAGGAGGGTCAATGGCTTTCTTTTTAGGCTCTTTCTGCTTACGTCGTTTATCATTGCCCTGCGCGGTTTGTCTGGTATTCCGTGCGACGTAGTTGGCTAACATCTGTCTGACTTTATAGTTTTCGATACTATCTTTAAGTTTGAGGTAACGTGACCGTTCATCCACAATCATGCTTTCTCGTTTCATCGAATTAAGTCGTCCGTATTCTGCCATGGACTCGTCATTAAAATCGGGGAACATTTTAGTGTAAGGATCATTCGAATTGTCAGGTGATTCGGTTTCCATTTCCGACATCGTAATAATCGTACGTATCCCTTAGGATTTGAACGAGTTTTTGCAAAAATTTATCAGATGACTTTTGTTAAAAATATGCGGCAAATATAATTTAATTAAAAATCGCACGAGAAACATTTCAGATTATGTAAAACAACTTTATCTTGCGTATTTTGGCATGATACTTGGAGATCAAAACAAATCATGGGCTCATCATAAAATCTGTGTAAAGTGCCTCAATGATTTACGCTTCTAGCTCAAAGGAAAGAAGACTGCTGTACGATTTGGAGTTTCTATGACATAGAGGAAGCCGAAAAACCCCTCTGATGATTGCTACTTTTGTTTCTGTCTTTTCCATAGGTATAATCGAAATAAATAAATCAATAAAAAACTGATATCTTATCCTGATAATATTCCATCGGCCACTGCTCATCCAGTATGGTGGATATGACCCTCGGCTTGTAACCGAGTGGCTTCTGTTCGAATCCGGAGTAAGTAAGGCATGGTTATATTTTCGTCGGGAAAAGAAGTTGGACTTTCACCTGCAATGGATTTCAGTCTCGAAAGGAAAGCAGCGCACCTTTTCTTGTTATATTCTGGGATCATTATTATCTGTAATAAATGTCTATATTCTTCTGTTTGTATTGTATGTTTCTGTTCTTCCACTTGTATTTCATATGTATCCCAGGATAAAAACACAAGACAATAACAACAATCCATCGGCCATGTACCTCGTTTCTCATGGACTTAATATTCCAGGGCCTTTCCCTCCAACTGAGTAGCAAAAAATTTCCAGGTATATCAGAAGCCAAGTTGACAGAGGGAATCTTTGTAAGTCCAGATATTCGCAAGCTTATGAAGGATAGCGAATTTGAAACTTGCATGACAGCAAAGGAAAAAGAAGCATGAGTTATTTTCAGAAATGTCGTCAGAAAGTTTCTTGGCAATTGCAAGGATCCTGACTGTAAGAGAATTGCAATGAATAAGCTGGAGAAATTTCAAGAGTTAGGTTGCTCTATAAGTGTGAAAATACGTTTTCTTCACTCACATGAGGACTTCCGCCCCCTAAAATTTAGGATTAGTCATTGAAGAACAGGGGGAAAGGTTCTATCAAGGTATCAAAGATATGGAGCTCAAATGTCAAGGAAGAATGGACAAGAACATGCTAGTTGACTATTGTTGGATGTTGAACGAGACAGATTAAATGTAAAAGAAGAGAGAGAGAGAGAGAGAGAGAGAGAGAGAGAACTGAGATTTTAAATATAAAAGAACGTAAAAAAAAGAAGTTTCAAAGGAGAAAGAGAACATACCCAAGTAGAAACTTTGTTTCCTTTGCTTTCTTGCACATTTTAAAATATGCTTCAAACTTGTATGTACACAAGGATAATTTTTTCTCTTCTTGGTCAATCGTCTATTTTATGTAAATACCTTAATAAAAACAAACTAAAATAGTGTGTTGGTGATTTTCTTTTAGAAATTGCACTATAATTGTTTGTAAAATGTATAAATCTTAAAGGAATTTCTTGTTTTTCTCACGATCAAAGACAGCCTGTGAGGTTTAGAAACAATGGTTTTCATCTAATTGCTGAGAAATTAATTTGCCTTACCAAGAACAAATATTCACTTAGATTTAACTTAATGAAAACCATTGTTGCCAAATTGCTCAGGCTAAATTGTTCGAGAGAATTCCTTTTAAAATAGGATTTTAGCAAAAATATTGATATCGATTTTTCAAAAAATCCTGATATGATGGGAAAAAATGGAAGTCATTTTTGAAATCAAAACACTAAATAATACAAAAATCACTGAAAACGTCTTTTGTACTTTTCCAAAACTTTAATTTTGTACCCCTGTGTTATTGTATATTATGTATTCATTAATTTTTATTTTCATGTAGTAAATGTGCTCTACACCTTCAAAGAGTACGTACTTTTCCTTTGGAATTTGGGTAGTTTATTTCCTGCAAACAAGCAAAAATTACATACAAGTGCAGTACAATACTTTCCAAGGAAACACTCGTACTTGTTCTTTTTTGATCTCATTGTCTCAATAACCCGGCATTTTCATAAACTCAGCTATTCTTCGGTCTAAATCATGCCGATTTTTTGGGACTCTAATGCAGTGTTTCTCAAAGTGTGGGGCGCGCCCCCCTGGGGGGGCGCGATGACCCTACAAGGGGGGCGCGAGCGTATCGAAAATTTAAAGATTTTTTTAAAAAAAAAATAACCGGAAAGAGAAGTAAAACAAAATGCTTTCTTCCATAATAAAAAAAAATACACACAACACAACACTGACATAATTTATGTTTATTATCTGGCTTTTTTCCGTCATCAAATAGCTATCTTTGTTCCCAAAACCAAATTAAAGAAGAAAAAAAAACATTTTGTTTTATTTGCTGTATTTCCTCAATGAGAGATTTTTTTAATTACGTTTTAACATAAAATATTACTCGTTAAAAGAAAAAAACGAAACCCAGACCCTGAGAAAAATTATAAGATAAACAATTCACCACTGTATTTATTATTGAAATACTGTACATTAGTTGTAGAAAAAGAAAAGGAAGTCATGATTCACTTTTCAGCCAGGCTGCATAGTACGTTTGCTAATCATTTGATTGACCTTCAATCTTATGGTATGGTTATTATCAATATTAGTTCCCTCCCATCTTTTATGCGTTTGCTTTTCGCTTAGGGAAATTGTAAATAATTGAGTTTTGCGATATTTGGAAAAGGATTGATTTAACATTTCTGTAGGATAATTGAAAAGTGTCTGATTTGCGTCCTTTATTATGGTCTTGTACTTTTGAATCATTTTAGTTCAGTTTTATTGGATTTTTTCTCAAATCATCAAAAAATTGAATAGTCCTTGAAAGAAGGTAAGTATACTTTCTATAAATTAAAATATTCACTAGAATTCCGATTTGTATCGTGTACAGTAAAAATAATTCTAAACAAATGATTGGGGTGACTGAGTCCCCCCGCACTACCATTAATGTTAGTATCAAGTACGCGCCTGCTCCCGGGTTAAAACATTTTGAAGTGTTCTCGTTTTAAATGTTAAAAAGTAACACAATTATTCTTCATCGGAATTTTATATTCTTTTTCATAATTTAACATTAATTCTAAATGCTTATTGTGTGAGGTTTAAAATTACAGTTCTTTTAAACAGTTATTTACAATTATAGCATTTATCTAAAAAAAAATCATTTTACATTTTTGTATACAATGTCGTGTGTGTGTGTGTGCACACAGTTTTACTCTCCTTACAGTTCAGCTATTATATCAAGAATAATGTTTTATTTTTTTTAAAAAATGAACTCATGCGAAGAGTCGGTGTTTCAGCCAGTATACGTTTGATGTATCAGTACTGAAGAAGGTATTTTATAAATAATTTCTTATTACTGAATTTGGCCGCGGTAGCCGAGTGGTATAGGTATCGGATCGTGGTTTGCCTTGTCACGAGTTCGAGTCCAGTACCACTAAAGACCCGCCGTGTAGGGCAGCGATGCACGTTAAATCTGTTGAGAGTTGAAACGTTTTCCCGTTGGTGTGGTGTGGTAGTTAGAGAGAGGGGTGCCAGCTCAGGTGTCATCCACGTTACTTGACTATGGTTCAAAATTACGTGGTCCGTCGTCAAAAGCCCTCGTGCAGCTGAACAGTGCGACGTTAATATTTAATCAATCAATCTTATTACTAAATTAAGAGCAAGTTTAATAATTATTAGGGACTTCCACGGGCTTGTCTTGTAGAGGAAAGTTTTTCAAAGGAAGGTTTAATATCAGAAATTGACACTTAAAGAGTTATTTTTCTATATTTAGCTGAGATCTATATTTTGTCTTCAAGGCATCCACTGCAGAAAATCCGGTTTGAAAAGGTAGGATGTTGAAAATGGTAATATTATACGAAGTGCTTTTGTTTTCAGTACAGATAATTCCTCATCCACCTCTACCCCAAATTCAAAGAGCGATTTATTACAAAATTGCCTTTTAATTTTTCACTGGATGTGAAATCTATGAAGATTTCTTCTTTGGAAGTTGAGAGCCCTTTTGGAGTATCTTGAAATAGATCCCTAATCCACTCGTAACTTGCTACCAAGCTGTCCTCATTCAGAAAATACTTTTTAAAATTCTTTGCCAACATAGCTAAATGATTTTACATGTTTTAAAGACAACTTTCACATGTTGTTCTACAGATTTGTAAGTTTTAACACATATCGAGCTGGGGCTTTTTTTCCATCATTTACTTCAGTAGTGGTAAATCCAAAATTTAAGTATTTTTGAGAAGATCGCCTTGATTTAATTTTCGGAACCATGCTCGTTCGTCTGTGTACTTGTTGATTCTTTATTATGGTCGAATGTTTGCTTACGACTTAAAAATGTATGTATGATATTGTTTTAATCTACTGTCGTAAATACTTAATTACCGTGAATTACAATTAACGTGGAAATTAAAAAAAATGTACATTCAAGCTAGATTCGGTAGCTATAGGAGAATCGAGTCGACCAAAACTGACTGGAATTGTACGCCTAAAGCATTTTTACATGTTTTGCGCAGACGTCCGATAGGTTGCCCAGACTCACGCAAACGTACCCTATAATGCCAGATGTGATGGATATGATAGAGAGCGACATTGATTAGACTATTTTTCTAATGACATTTGTACTTTGAGAAATGAATGCTGAAGGAAATAAATCTTTAATTAAATACATCATTTTTGCGATCTGTTCCAATTTAAAAATTAGAGAAAGAAAAATAACATAATTCTAAGTAATATATATTTTAAGTAATTTTCTTAAAATATATATATTACTTAAAAGTTACATATACACAAAATTTAATGTACTTATCGTATTAATTTGTACGGTTTATAATTAAGATCGTATTGTAACTTTAGCGTCTCTCACTCAAAGTGCATTTTTATTGCAGTAAATACATTATTGTTGTACAGGGGGGCGAGACAAAAATTATGATTGAAAATTGGGTCGCCAGTATTGAAAGTTTGAGAAACACTGCTTTTAATGCATGAGTGGTGCACAGAGTATTTTATGACTAATTAATTAATACTAAATTAAGAACAAGTTTAATAATTATTAGCTACTTCCATGGGCTTGTCTTACAGAGCAAAGTTTTTGAAAGGAGTTTTAAGATAAGAAATTGACCCTCTGAGTTCATTTTCTATATTTAGCTCATATATCTATATTTTGTCTTCTAAGCAACCACCGCATTTTGTAATATGTTCCAATTTAAAAATCAGAGAAAGGAAAAATAACTTAGTAATTATCCTATTACTTAACTTTTTTGCTTAAAAGTAACATATACAAAATTTAATACTTATGTCATGAATTTGTACGGTTTATAATAAATATTGTTGCTTTATCGTAAAAGTGCATTATTATTGCATTCAGTTATTGAAAGTTTGAGAAGCACTGCTCTAATGTATAAGATAACGAGCTTTTTGAAAAAAAGAAAGCACGTATTTGCAATTTTCTACTTCATACAAATAAAAGTATTCAGTTTTTCATATCTTGTTTTTTTTCAATTCCTACTATTAGTTCACCCTCTTCCTATATATATTTATTTATACATCTTGTTCAAATTTTCTATCGTTAATAAAACACTTTTTATTCATCCAATCAAGTTCAAATACATTTTTTTAAACTGTAATGGCTGACACTTGATATGTTAATATAATTTTTTTAAATTAATTCATTACTTAGATTTAATTAATTAATTATAGTTAAAGAGCGAGGCATTTTTTTCTCTCTCTCTCAGTCGATATTATTCCTCTAGATGGCAGCACCATTGGATAAAACAGCTTTTGTTAAATTTGTGATGAAGATTTAGCTTAACCTAAATAATCATATGCCAGTTAGTCGTCATCATTACTTTTACAATGGTTTTAGATATTCTTTTACCTATTTTTCAACTTTTATTAAAAAATGTGTAATTACAAATTTAATGTGGTTAAAAAGTTTTTAATGTTAATTGAAAAGGTGTTTTGCTACTTAATATTGTGACTCTTTCATATGTATATACATATTTATATTAATTGTAATTGTTTAATAAAAAGTAACTAAAATGAAATTTTTCTTTGTTGATCTAAGTAGGAATTGACATTTTTTTATATTACTTGCTTAAACTGATTTTTTTATAGTCAGGCTGTATTCAAGCATGTTTAGTTTATAATCCTTGAGTAACTGGTGAAACATTTGAAACGTTTTATTAATCATGCTATACACGAAATAAAAATATACAATCTGTTTAACTAATATTTTAGAATTATTATACACGCACACAAAGCACTTTTATTTAAGCATTTAATATTTCTTAAACCATAATGCATGCATGTAATCTCTCCTTTAGATAAATTCCAATTTATAGTTTAGAAGTAGAAGGATTAATGAGCATTTTATACGCTTCTTTCTTGTGTAATCGAGTAAACACTTTGTAAAATTACTGAGAATATTCTATCAGAAGCTTTATCTTAGTATCAATTAATCACAGCCTTTTGAATAAAGTGATTGATGAGGCAGTCTCTTGTATTATCATAATCATTTAAAATTTATTATGCATACTTCTTAATCAATTTGGGAATTTATTATATCAGAAAGATATAAGGGATAGATATATTTTAATTGATTATGAAAGACAGATTTTCTTTAAAGGAAATTCTTGAGAGTATAATGACCATTCATCACAAATAAAATGAAAAAAAAAATCAAGATAAAAACTGTATTAGAATCAAGATTTTCCTAAAAAGTTTTATATTCAAAAAATAAGAAATAAATTAATACAAGTATTGATTTTTATTTTTTATTTCTGAATTTTTTTTAGTTTAAATGATTGTGAGACACAATAATTACTAACATTTTATAGTTAACAGTTCTTTTTTTAAAATTATAACATTTATAAGAATAAACTAAACCACAAACTAGTTGTTTTATGTAAAATGGAAATGAACAACAATAAATGTAATCTAATTCATTATTTACATGATTTTTTTTGTGAAATAAATCAGGCTGATATAAGATTAAAGGAGAAACATTTAAAAAACCTTAGAAAAAATATATAACATAAAATAACTAGAAAAGAGTATGATGGAAGTGTCCATCATCATGCAAATTTCCATGTTAAGTTCAGTAGAAAATAAATAAAAAAATGTATCTTTGTATCATTTTATTCCTTAAAAAACATTATTATTATTCTAAACATTTTATTCCTTATTAAAAACATTATTATTATTCCTTATTAAAAAAAACATTATTATTATTCTAATTTCATCTGCATTTCTGTACTCGTCATCAGAATTTTCGTCATTAAGGTCATCTTCTGACTGCCAAACGCCTTCTAACTGGTCCAAGTAATCATCAATGTCCATCTCTTCTAAATTTCTCTACAAAAATAACATAAAATAAACATATAGTAAAAAAAAATCATACATTTGGAAGTGAAACTACTGCATAGTGATGTAAATTTCTGTCACATGGTTTTGGGGTGTTTGATATAAGTTGCACATAAAATAATAGAACCACCCTTCCCCCCTTTTTTTTGCTCATTAGCCTCGTGAGGCTTTGTAATCCAATGTTAATATAACTCTCCCTCAACTTTTAACTCTTATCGTTTTAATATATTTCACCATGCACTCTAGTTTAGTGTCACTAAATAAGTTCATACTTATGAGAATAGATAAACACATTTAGTATTGTAACACCTGTTATTTTATACCTGTTCAAATGTAAAATAATAATAATGATTTTCTTCAGAAAATCTTACGTGCTACGTATGACCTGATTAAGTCTACTGTTCTTTTCCTTAAATTATATTTTTTTCTGCTTCAAGAGACGATAGATCCTTTTCAGAAAAACGCGGGTCTAACTATTTGCAGCTATCGTTTTTATGGGAGGAAATCTATCGAAAGAGTGTCTCGTACAAGGCTTGATCATTTTTAAGGACTGTAAGTCTTGGATGAAGATCTTCCTATAGCTCACTTGAATGGTCATTTCCTCTAAATGAGATTCCAGCTTCCCATAGTCGGTAGGACAATAAAATGCGTCCTAGAACGAATGTAATTTCCACACCGCGGAGCTCTGTTACAGGAATGGACATCGAGAGAGGTGAGTGAAAATTGTAGGCCAACAAATGGTCTCTACGGTGAGTCCTATATAACACAGTCATTCCCTCTTTGAATTCCTCTTTCACTACAGAAAGAAATCAGGATTAGTTTGAGGTTTATTTATTTTCTTACTGAATTGGATCTTGTGATAATTCAATTTAAATCTGATCTAGGAAACAATTCTAATAATGAATAAGGTTAAGGATGTATGTCTTTCCTTGAAGTTGTAAAAAAAAAATAAACTAATTAAAAAGTAAATCTCTCTTTCTCTCTCTATGTATATATATATATAGTATCATATATATATATATACTTCTTTGTTATCATCTAGCATTATTATACTTTTATGGATGTTATTCTACGCATAACATGTAAAAAATTTAAACCATGCTAGAAGCAGTTCATTTATAAGTGTCTGAAAAGTATGATTTCATTTTCAAAAATTAATTAAAAATAAACAAAGATTGTTCCCTACGGTTTTTTATGTTTGATGATGAGATGATTGTGAGTTTTAATGGCGCAAGGGCCAATTTTGGCCAAGCTGCGCCAAATTTTTTTTTATGTTTCATAGAAAAAGGATTAAAGTTTCTGTTTAATGAAAAACAAACTATAGATAGCGCACCGTTCCTGTTTTTCACCATTCTCGTTTCAAAATGGCCTCCTCGCAAGAACAAGAACAAGCGCAAGTTGTAACATGGTTCATCGAGTTATCTGCAACACACGTACAACTTAAATGGGGCACCACCACACAGGAGTTTGGGAATGAGAAAAAATCCTCCTTGCGATGGATGAAAAGAGGAAGTACAAAAGCATGGTCACCAAGATCTCTAGACATAACACCTTTGGAGTTTTTCTCGTACAGATACGTGAAAAACATTGTTTCGATTCTTTACTTAGATACACTGATGGAATGAAAAGTCGAATTAAGCGGTCATTCAGATTGTTGATTTTGCAATGCTTCATAGAACGTGGCTAGAAATCTCTCGATGTGTTGCGCTCAACAAATGATGCGCACATGGAATCGTGCGATAAATCATTGCGATAAATCATTGTATAATATAAAACCTTAGACTTTCATATATATATATATATATATATATATATATATATATATATATAAATCGTAAGGGAATATCTATCCCTATTCTTTGTCATTAATATTTGAAAGTTTCTTCTTACTTTTCGGAAACTTGGTATTTTTTTACTGCGGAGTAAGAATAATAATTTTCTAATTAGATTTATGTGACTTTAATATACAACTTTACTAAATTGCTAAGGTTTTCAATAAATATTTTACAGTGGGAAAAAATAAGAAAACCAAAATGGGATTAAAAAATAACCATATTTTATTTAAAGCAGTCCTTTATAAAAACAAGTGAAAGTAAATTATTATGAAAGACGTTAGTTTTACAAAATTTGAAATTTATTTTCATGCTACATGATGAAATATTAGAATTTTTTTAACGGAATCCCCGTTCTTTACCCAGCCTCAACAGCTCTTTTACTCCTCGTTGATGTCTTCGCAAGTTTACAATACTGAACGAAATCTCATAAAATATAATGGACAGAAATTCCATAAATCCATTAGAAATAAAAAGGTATATATATATATATATATATATATATATATATATATATATATATATATATATATATATATATATATAACTTACCTAAATTTGAATACACTTGAAAATTCATGCCTGAAGAAATAAGATCAGATTGTTCCTGAATAAAAAAACAATAAGTACGTCATTGACAGATTCAATGTCTAAATACATATTCAAAGCTAGAAAAGTAAAGGCCAAATTGTAGCAATATGTATAAAATGATTTTTGACTGAAAATATGGAGCAAAAACTAAACTTATAAGAATAATACTAAGAATAATTGTATAATTGTCTGTACTAAATTACTTATGGAAGGGAATTAATAAATATTTAAATATATTATTTTTAAGAGTTATAGTACCATCACCTACGATTCGAGTAAGGATGTAGTTAAATGTAGATAAATTTTGGAAATATGAACATTTATATATCATCTTTTGTTGAGGTCATTGTTTAAAAAAGTTTTTATTTATTGATGGTAATGAAAATATAGATGCTCGGATCAATTGAAGCAGTACTCTTTAAACTTATACTTCCAACAGATAAATATTGTAATAAAAAACATTTTGTTTCTCACCCGCTTAGATAACTACATAGTTCACAGAAAAATAACAATAACAATTTGATTAATTTATAGGTTTGATTGAAAAAGAAATAACTATTCAATTTATTGGTAGTTAAGATTAAAATTAAAATTGGATTCCATTGAAATAAAAAAATAATTAGAACATTTGATGTATATGAAAAATGATAGATTAAGTAAAAAATATACAATGTGGGCACTTTCTGATAAATGATACATCAAATGTAAAAAGTGAGGAAGATTTTCCAAAAGATAGTTTTAAAATAACGGAAATCCTCCCCCCCTCCCCAAAGAAAAAAAAGAAAAATAACTGAATACTAGTTTAATTGTTTAAATTTTAGAGATGATTTTATTCAATAAAATAGTTACGCTTATACGCTTAAAATTGTTACATTAAAAATAAAAAAAAATACTGATTTATATTGGTAAGAAATCAGAAATTGATATACACAAAACCTGGCAAACATCGCGATTTTCTTTTTTGCTCAAAAGGGAACTTTTTAAAAAATATTTTAAAATTTGTTTTTAATCAAGAAATGAATTTCTCCAAAAGATATTTTTAATTTTCTCGAGAGCTACAAACTTCCATAAAAATCTAATTTTCTCATAAAAAAAGTTAAATATATTTCGAAAATTAGAATGGACACTTATTTTAAGCAAATCTGTCTAACGATAAGAAAAAGATTTTTTTACCCATTCTAATGTGTATTTCAAAATATTTCCCAATTCTTATCTTTATATATTACACCCAACTCTTTTTTTACACGGTAGATACGTTCCTTAGAAAACCGTGCAAAAAGAAAAAAAAGTCGTGTAAGGAATTACATGTGACATTTGTTAAGCTTAGGGATATGTTCTTCAATTTTAAAAAATCATGTAAAAGGAAAAATCTCTAAATATACCCCCAAAAAAAATGTGCAAAAAAGTAATAATGAAATCCTGTTACATATTTATAAAACAAAAACAATTCATTTATATTACTTATAAAAATTAATTGTCAATGAATTTGAATAAAAATATAGTCGGTTTTGATTCAAATGAACAATTTCGTTCGTTATTAACGGCCTTATTTTTTTGTTGTTATTATAATGTCTGTTATTAGTTGTTGGTGTTTTTGGTTTCTCAATTTCCTGATATAATTTTTGATATCCTGCTACACAAAATTTAAGATTACGATGAAATTTTAATGTACACTCTGTGTCAGAATCTTGAGTAAAAATATTGTTCCCTCCTTGTAGCAAATTTCAAGCCCACCCGAATTAAATCAACTGTCAATAGCTGAACCTCATCTTCAATTTCATTATTATCGATTTCTTTATTATCATAAACTGTCGAAAATTCGATCCAATCGTCCTCATCCAAAGGAGACGAATTCCTAAATTTTTGGGGTATTCGTACTAAAACAAAAATTCGTGTAAAATACAAAGAATTCCTGAAATTCGTGTACCGTGTTATTTCAAAATCATGTAAAAAAGAGTTGTGTGTATATTTCAGTAGAAATTAGAAATTCATTACTAAACAAAAGAAACAGAACCATACATGGGATGCAAAAGAACAACAAATAAAAGCTCAGACAAGTTTAGGATTAAGTTTGTATTTTTATGGCTCTCGCAAAGTCTGACTCTGCTGTGAATTTGTAGAGAGTGTGAGCAAAGACTTCATGATAGATATAGTAAATGGACCCGCAGTGACAGGAGTTCCGATCCTCAATAGCCCCATTGGTCTGAATTTCATATGTGTTTGGCCTGCCCAATACACTGAAGAAAAAGTGTCATTATTTATCCTTATTTGACATTTGTGCCCTTTAGAAAATGAAAAGATCTTTGGCTTGAAAGAGAGAGAGAGAGAGAGAGAGAGAGAAAGAGAAAAAAAATATAAGCTGTGTGGGGTATAGTGTGGGATATGATAGGCGGAGGGGATTATTAAAGGGACTGATCCTACCAACTCTTTCCAGACGAGAAACGATTACTGCCAAAATCTCAAACTCTTATTTATAAAATGCCCCAACTAAAGAAAAAAAAATCGGCCTATCGATTTATTAGGAAATAACTCATTTCAGGTTTTTTTTATTTGTCTTCTTTTAAGTTTTATTTTACTTTTTCAGCGATTTGGAAACTAAGACGACACAGCAGACGCCGAATTCTTCACCCCCCCATACACATCAATAGAAGAAGAGATTAAGTTTATAAATTAATGATTCTTTCGTTTGACGTTTGCCGTGTGCACTACATGATTCGTCTAGGACTAAACGATTCTTAAGCTTTAGAACGAAATTACGGGTATCATTTGTATTGTTGCAGATGGGAACGAACACAATCATGTTTCTTGAAATTTATATAACTATATGACAGGAAAAAAAGTGTCTTTCGCTATTTATGGCTTAAAGCATTTTATAAAAATATTTCAGACGTGCAGAAATACTCATACGACAGTGAAAAGTAAAACTAAAAAATATGTTTAATACTAGCAACATTCGATGGAAATTTCAGTTTTCAAACGTTTTGAAATGGTTCAAAATTCGTTAATTGTTCAAAAGAACTTAACTTATTAGCATTTGACATTTTAAGAAAATTCGTCACGTATCTAAAATAGCTCTAAAATATAATTTAAAATATGTATAATGAGTGTATAAATCAGATATTGTAAAATTTACGTTGAATTTAAATAAAGGGCAAGAAATCTTTAAAAATTCGTTAAAACAATTGTTTATAAATATATACCAATACTGTGAAAAAATGCCCCTAGTATAATACGTCTTGATTCAATGAAAATACACATAAAGTTATAATATTTTTATAGATTTAAAATATTTATGCTACATTTGTCTAAAAATGTCTAAATTTTCTTTCAAAATATAAGCTACATTGACATATTTTTTTCAAATATTATATTATTTGAAAAAGTATGTGTATAATTATAAAACATTAAAAATTACTCATCTGGTAAATTGTTAAAAGTTTAGAAATTAATTTACTTAGTTTTCATCCCAATTGTGCAATTCTATAGTTTCCGAATTTTCTTCCTTCTTTTTTTGATAAAAAGAAGAGTTATATTTTGAAATATGCTTGATGCAATTGTTTTATAAATAAGTTTTTACGCAATGGTACTTTAAATAGTTTTTAGATGTATTCCAGCTACTTTAAGTTTAGTTTAAATTTGAAAATTTGAAACATACAAAACTAGATATATAGAGAATTGGTTTTGAAACTATTAATTTAATTCCATTATTATTTTTAATTTTAGTGTGAAACAAGTGTAAATAAAATTATTATACTTGGAACCTACTATAGAAAACCGTGGAACCCTTAGAACTATTAGGTGTTTTTAAATAGCTACATCCAAAAACACACACACACACTTAGATGAATATATATTAAAATAATAATTAAAATAGATCAACCAGTTAAAGGTACTTTCTGTAAAGACAATTTAAGAAAAATATTACGTTTTTTATTAAATTGTTTAAATAGTATTAATGTAATTTACTCATTAATAGCATTAATTCGTACTCCAGCTGTTACCTACACTTGCATTACATTTAGTACCTAGGATGAGCTTACATTTTTTACGCACACTGTCAAAATGCAGGTCTAATGAAGTTATCTGAAGTTGCATTTCATAATCTGTGTTTAATTTGTTTCTATATTTTATTTTGCTGCTTTATACGCTAACAAAGATTTCTCACTTGAATACATTGTTCAAATGGTCATTAAAATGCTTATATCTTTTTGAGTAACTTCTATGTATTCTATATGAATTTGCGACCTGAAATTCGGAAGCTTACTTGAATTCAGATTCTAATGTCAAATCTGTTGATAACTTAGTTACCTTTGACGTGTTGAAACATGGAACTAAGATTCAATTTTTGTTTTATTTGTATAAATACCGAAAGCTAAAAGATAGTTTTGAAGTAAGATTGCTACAAGTTTTCCACAGTTTTCGAAAAATGGTATTTCATTCTGCTCCATTATTTTCATTCACTTTTAAACATATCATAAAACCCGAGTGTGCTTTTTATCACTTTTGTCGGGGCTAATCTCTGTCATAGTGTATTCCTTGTAATGATGCCCGAACTCAAGCATAAAAAGGAAGTAAAAATTAATAATAATAATGATTAAGATTGTTTAGCACCGAGTTTTTTTAAAGTATCCCTCTAGGAAGACGGGGCAGCCGCGTTGGGAAACATGGCTTTAGATATTTGTAGTTCAATGAACTCCACAGAGAATGCGATCTATTTTGTATGCTTATTTGCAATTTTTTTTACGAATTTTTGCTTCCTTGTGGAATTGTAGGGTTTCGTCGAACACAATTTGAAGATCTCTAGTCTAAGTAAAATATATTTTAAAATATACTACTTAACTTCAAATATTCTACACTGGTGTGCAAAAATTAAGGACGAGACGGTTTTTTCAATATAACTTTGTACAAAAGCTTTCCAAATCAATACATTTAATACCGTAAGATCCCCAATACGTAAGGACATGTGTAATGTAAGCAACACTTACTAAAAGAGAAATCAGAGGGATAAAAAGAAGCTGTATTGAAAAAGTAGCATGGAGCGCAATGCGACTGAAGGCCGAAACATCCCTGTGATGGGTGTCCAGCAAGAAACATCCGGTCTTTAGTAGGGGATATGATCTCCCCTGACTGCTAGGCAGGTTTCACAGCGTCTGCCCATGCTGAGAATGATGATGTCAATGAGATGTTGAGGCATTGCTGCCCATTCGTCTTGCAGCGCCAATTGGAGCTCCCGAATCATTACTGGTGGTAAGGTATGAGCTGCCAAGCGTCTGCCTAGAAAATCCCATACACGCTCGATGGGATTGAGATCCGGAGATCGTGCCGGCCAATCCATACGTTCAATATCCTCACTCTCTAAGAACTGTTCGGCAGCTACTGTGCGATGACATGGTGAATTGTCGTCCATGAAAAGGAACTGCAGACCCATAGCGCCTCTAAAAAGACGCACATATGGAAGAAGAATCTCGTTACAATAACGGGCCCCGTTGACTGAACCTGCGTCGAAGATGTGAAGGTCTGTACGACTACCAAGCATGATGCCTCCCCAAACGAGAACACCGCGACCTCCATACCTGTCCCTTTCAATGATGTTCGAGGGATGATTGCGGCTTCCCCGCTCTCTCCAGATGAGTATGCGATGAGAATCGCTACTCAAACTGAATCTGCTCTCATCTGTAAAGAATACTCGTCCCCATTCATTGTCTCTCCAATTCCGGTGTTCCCGGCACCACAGAGAACGCCTTCTCCGATGGGCAGGCGTTAAAGATACACACCGTACAGGGCGTCGTGCAAACAGACCACCACCGTGCAGTTTTCTGGCCACGGTAAAACGCGATATCGGTCGTCCAGTCGCCTGTGTCGTGTGTCTAGCGATTTCTCCCGCTGTCTTCCGCCTGTTTCTTTTTGCCTGTAAGACACTGTACTGGTCATCTGCGGGTGTGGTTCCTCGTGGACGACCACTACTGAACCCCCGGATAGCTGTTCTTGTAGTTTGAAATTGTCTCCAAAGTCGTGAAACGATGCTGTGAGCAATTCCGAAGTCTGCAGCCACACTTGTCACACTGCGGCCTTCCTCCAACTTCCCAATGATTCGACCTCGGGAAAAAGCATCCAGATGTCGTCTAACAGATTAATTATTCGCCATTTCTCGTTGAGGCAGCAACTCGGTGTGATTTTAACTGCTATACGGCGTGCAATCTCTTTGCCAGAAATACTGATCTTACACCGACAACATGCTTTATACTACTCAGACACTCCCCCATTACGTCTACCTGCATATCTCCGCATGTGCTACCGTACATCACCTTACTTAATCTCCTGATTGTTCTTTTTGTTCGCTCTGCCTCTTCGTTCAGCTGATATGTTAATTTTTCGACTTCGTCCTTAATTTTTGCACACCAGTGTATATTGAAATAACAAAAATATATAGGGTCATTGTTACATGATGCAAATAAAAATCAGCGTGCTGAGAGACTTTTATCAATAGTTTATGCGTACATTAAAGAATTCATCGAAAAGTATCGTTGTTATACTTAAAAACAATACTGTTAAACATTGTTTTTTATTTAAGGTTTAAAATAAGTTTTCCCATTTTATTTGTTTTCTTCTTAAACTGGTAAATAATAGTTCTGTGACTGTTAGTTTAAAATACTAGTTTTAAATTTTGATAATTATTTGACATTTCAAGAAATTAAAACTTTTTGTATATTCCTTCTTCATTGTACTTCAAGTTATTTAAAGTTGTTATATTGCTTAAAAGTAAATTTTTAGACACTGTTTCAGTTATTAATATTTGTTTGATACATCTTACTTAGCTTACTGTTGTCAGTTTAATCTATTTCACAACTAATTGTTTTTAAGTCTTAGACATTTTTATAAATTATTTTTTTAAAATTTAATAAACACTTCGTTAAAAAACGTAAACAAAAAAAATTGTTTCAAGAGAAAACAAATGCTTTTTCCCTTTAAGTCTTAATTTAAGTAATTAAACACCATAATAATAATAAAAGAACTGAATGACGTTCTATATTTTTTAAGTTTTTAAAAAATTAAGTTTTTAGTAAAGCAACAAATTTATGCATTAATAAATGTATTGAAATGTTTTTGCTTCGAATCAAAAATATTGTAGAGATATTGATGGAAGATTTTGACTGGTTTTTAAAGCATCTGGTTCTCTCAAATTTTAATCTGATATTTAACTTCTTAGGGGTGCATAAGTTTACGGTTGTCTTAAATTTTCTCCGAAATTAATTTTGAGTACAAAAAAAAAAATAATAAATGGAACTTTGATTAATTATTTAAAAACTTCATTTGTGAAGAAAATATTTAGATTAAAAATTTATGTCAGATTAAAATTTAGATTTAATTTATGTATTTACAACATAATTATATTGAATGTCTTAAAAATCCCTATGAATATCCCTTGTGATCTAGAATGACAGATTTAGTTACTTGAAATAAGAGAAGTAAAGTAGAGTTCTCAAATTTTCATGATTGCGAAAAAATCTTTCTTAAAGTTTCAAAGTACTTAATGCAGCCAACAGATGGCAGTGCAATCGCTTTTTCATTCAAAGTTCCAAGACAATTTTCTGGATATTGAATTAAAAGAACATGACTCTCTCCTCTCTCTGCAAAAAAAGTATTCCCCCTCCCTCTTTGCATTCTATATAGTTACGTGATTTGAAGGATGAAGTCTTATTAATAGTAAATTTAATCTTTTTCCATCCAACTCATTTCTGTTTTACTTCTTCCCTGTAGTAGAATATTAAAGTGGGGCATCATATCACCCGAACTTCTTTAACCTTAATATTTAAAATTATCCGTTTCCAATTGCTCTCATTTTAAACATTAATTTTTAAATAAGAATGTATGTCCTCTTTTATCATGTTGTTATATATTAATTTGAAAGTTCACAAAAAACTCAATTGCAATGAGGATTAATATCTATTCAAAATATATTTGCGTAAGAGCTGTATTGTGGTTTGCATTGAGCTTTAAAGCAGAAAGGAAATTTATATATTTCAGACATGAATACATGTTTTACTATACCACTTGATACCAATGCCAGTTTTTAAAATTAACTTCATCCAAATAACCTATTCTTAGACTTTTTATTTGATAAGGTCATAATTATGATTATCGAAGAATTTAAATGACAAGGAAAAATAATGCTATTATCCTTATTTCATGATAATGAAATTGTTTTTAATCCTGTATTAAAATAGCAAAACAATGTATTGATTAATAAAGACAAGCCAAACTAATCCCCACTTTATCTTAATAATTATGCATTTATAACTTGGATAATCCGTTGAGTATATGTAATAGATCAAGTTGATTGCACATAGCAATGAAAAAACAAAATATATCGAATTTCAGGATTATTTCCAAAAAATGTTAAAAAGAACCAGGTGTGTATTTAACCCCTTAATTGTCAAGTTATTTTGATGATTTGGGTACATAAATTGTTAATTTTTTTTATTTCAAAAATCAAATATTTAGTACAAAATAAAATATACTTAGCAATTAAAAATTGATACTTTTTGAATTACTTGCATAAACATTTTCAGGTTTTATAGCAATTTAGGTTTTATAGTATTAATTTAAATTATCTCACGCACGCACTTTTATATTAAGCGCACTAAACAAAATTATTAATAACTGCAAAACTTCGTCCTCCTCACAAATATATTCTTTTTGAACCATATTTTCATCAAACGCACTGAGCACGGATATAAAAAGCTTCTTTTATGATCTACTTTAATTATCTGATCCAAATTTAAAAGTATATTCGAATTATTTTGTATGTTTGATTTTTACAATAGAATTATATTAAAAAAAAAGCAGAGAAAAGTTAGTATAATTGCGGTATTCCTCTAAAATAATTCTAAGCATATTAACTTTTCCTCCTAAAGATACACAAGAAGCGTATCATAAAGGTGATCTTTTTCATATACATTGATTTACGTTCATTAATGTATTTATTATTAATAATTATACTATATAATTAAAAAAAAATCTGCCTCATGTTGCAATGGACATACGAAATTCATTCATCTGATTGATTATCTTGATTGGTGCTCATTCTTTGGAAAACGCTTTATAATTAACATTTTGTAAAAAATTTTGATAGGGCTTATGTAGTGGTTAAGCCTTAATCTGAAAAACTTAAATTTTTTTTTGAAAATTTGCACTTAAGAAATTTTACGTCAGTCTTTCATGAAATAATAGAAGGGTATAGAGTATTAAGGTGACCCCCTTTTTGTATGTTCCTTTATAAGTTGATATCTCAATGAGTAAAGCATCACACTGTTCGATTTAGTTTTAGATAAACAGTTAGATCAAAGGTTCCCAAACTTTTCTGTCTCATAGACCCCTTGCAATGTTTTTCGATTTTGGGTAGACCCCTTCTTACTTAATATTGAATTATTTGTAATTTATCAACTTAAATGTATTTTTGATAGCTGGTACTACTACTTACTTTAAAAAAAATTCTATCTGTAGTGAAGCATAGTATTTAAAACTTAAGAAGCACATGTTAATGAATTAAATTCAAATTAATTAGTTTAATACTGTTACATACAATAACGGAACAACAAACGTTTTTAATGAGAGGGATGAAACTGGTAGTTCAATAACAAATTTTCAATATTTAATATCAATCTAGTCGGGTTTAACCTTAAATCTCCTTTGTTAGTAAGTGTCCAGTCCCTCCCCCTTCTTTTTTTTTGAGATTGAGAAACTCACTGAAACGCCCTCTCACTAGGAAGAACAATTAAAAACCTTCTCATAATATTCCATAATTCGTGACAAATAACAGGTATGTACTTTTAAAGCCAAAATTGCTGACATTCATTTCTAAACTTTATTTTAAGATCGTTAAGACCTATTCTGATCAGTTCCTATTGTAATGTGACATTTGCTTTCAATGTGATTATATGAATTCATTGCATACTGTGGTATTACTATAAAAAACAATCTCAAACCATTTAATGTTGAATGTAAGTTAAAATGTCCTGACGTGTTGTGTGTGACAAATTGAGAAAATTCATGATGGCCAGTATTATATATACTTCTTAGTATTTAATTCTGGAAAGAAATGCTGAAATGCTCATTCTCTTAATAAAATTTATGCTGTCACCTAATAACCAAAGATTAACCTCACTAAATTTAGAAAATAAATCAGTTAAATTGGTTAAACCTGTGTGGTTTCCACTAGATTAAATTTTTTTTAAAGATTAAACTCATGATCTGGTTTAATGAGAGCCTCTATTATAGACACCTATTTACACCTCATGGACCCCCAAATTATTTTTTCGCTGGCGTGGACCCCTTGCAGGTCGTCATAGATCCCTGGGGGTTTATATAGACCCCTTTGGGAATCACTCAGTTAGATTAACGGCCTTTTAGATCTGTACAATTATTGTTTTTGAGTTGCATTTAAATGACAAAGGCACCTTTGTGTCTTTTTTTAACTTTCAAACCACACTGCACACTATCAGATCTTTTAGGATTAGTGCATAGATCTCTCCACAATTCCCCACACGATTGTCTTGAGAGGAATCGAAATTAACATTCAAATTGTTCAATTAAGGAGTAATGATGCCTATTTCCACAACGCCTGATTAGGTTATATTTGATAAAAGTTATTTTCTGTTGACCGTGAAAGTAGTATTATACTTTTAATTATCCATTGCAATAAGAAGTGATTGGGATCGAATTTAATGATTAAATAAAGGGTGTTTTTTTGAGAGGTATAGAACTTTAAATTGCAATAAAACAACGATGTATTATTCGATTGACATGAATTTTTTTTATTCGAAAGATAATCTTGTGGCATTACATTTTAAATATGATTTCTGGCATATGACTGCCACGGCTGGCTCGGATGTAGTCCAATCTGGACGTCCAATTTTCGATGACTTTTCCAACATTTGTGGCCGTATATCGGCAATAACACGGCAAATGTTGTCTTCCAAGTGGTCAAGCGTTTGTGGCTAATCCGCATAGGCCAATGACTTTACATAGCCCCACAAAAAATAGTCTAGCGGTGTTAAATCACAAGATCTTGGAGGCCAATTCACAGGTCCAAAACGTGAAATTAGGCGGTCACCAAACGTGTCTTTCAATAAATCGATTGTGGCACGAGCTGTGTGACATGTTGCGCCGTCTTGTTGGAACCACAGCTCCTGGACATCATGATTGTTCAATTCAGGAATGAAAAAGTTAGTAATCATGGCTCTATACCGATCACCATTGACTGTAACGTTGTGGCCTTCATCGTTTTTGAAGAAGTACGGACAAATGATTCCACCAGCCCATAAAGCGCACCAAACAGTCAGTTTTTCTGGATGTAACGGTGTTTCGACATACACTTGTGGATTAGCTTTACTCCAAATGCGGCAGTTTTGTTTGTTGACGTAGCCATTCAACCAGAAGTGCGCTTCATCGCTAAACAAAATTCGCTTATGAAAATCGACCATTATTTTCGAAATAAAATTGCACAATTTGAAAGCGTTGTTCATGCGTGAGTCTATTCATGATGAATGGCCAAACCAAACTGAGAATAAATCACTTGACAGCTGTTAAATCGGTCGCCATCTTGGAAAGTAATGCCAACTTAAACTTCTATACCTGGAAAAAAAACACTCTACACATCTTCTATTTTTATGGTGTCATATAGTATATATAGCAACATTGTGTCTTCTACGGTCTAGAGCAGGGGTGTCGTATTCACGACCCACATTGAACATGTTTACGACCCGGCCAGTTACCAGCATACAATAATACAGCGTTTCTCAAACTGTGGGGCGCCCCTCTAGAGGGGCATAGTAGTAAGTTTAGTTTTCAGTTTTACGAGAAAAAAACAGATCAACTCAGGTAAAAACAATAAGTAGTATGATAAAACCTGTTGCTCTCTATAAGATAGAGAAATCACATAATTTATATTATTAATCTGGGAGTACTTTTATGTCCAAAAATATTCAAAATTCTTTCCTATTCTTTAACATTACGCGAAGACAACCGTAATAAATTTCGATACTTAATAAAAAGATGAAATTATCATTTATTTTTATATCTATGGAGCAGGAGTGTGTAACTTGGTTGGCTTGAGGGCTACATAGGGGGATCAAAAAGTACCGGGGGACAGCTTTTTAACCCTTTATGTACCGCATTATGATTTACAACAGTTTTTATGATGCGATATTTTTTTTCGAATCACTGCATTGAAAATTAAGGGATATACATTAACAAAATATTCAACTTTGGAAAATTTAATTAGTTAGAGATAATTAATTAATTAAAGATATTCAACTGTAAAATTAATTATACACACTGTTTCTTTAAATAAATAGTCAAATTGTGTTCTAAGTTCTTCATTAACATACACAAAATAAGGCACTTACATTTTGACATTCACTATTTTTTTCGGAACAAAATGACAATCTTCGCAATCCGCTGAAAACGCCGTTTATTCTATGTAATTTTAAAGTGAGTGGTTAAGTACCGTGGGTAGATAAAGGGTTAAAATGATAGAATTTTTTTATTATAAAAATAAAATAAATCTAAGTGTTAAATAAAATACTGGCATTTTCATTCAATTTGTTTACTGCGCTAATTTCATAATGTATATAGATGTAAGCGCATTTACTTTTAGAATCAGTTTAATGAGACAAATATATATTTATTTATGACACACACATTTACAAACATTATTATATTATACAAACATTTATGACCAATCAAACGTTTATGACCAATGAAGCAAGTTTTTTACATGCAATCTGATTTGCATCTAATACCAAATAGTTAAGCTCTAATGTTAGATTATGAATCATTTCGATTGACATGGCATTAGTAGGAGTTATGAGCAAAATATAGGAGTGGTAATTGTTGTATTAAATATGAGAAGTCGTTCAATAATTATGGATTGAATTATTGATAGGATGCTCTTTGGTAAGTTTTTAATGATTTACGCTATTCATTTGTGAATATACTGGGTTTTTAATTTGAACTTTCGCATTTTAGATATTTTTTTTAATTTAAACTTTCGGATTTTAGATATTTTTTGGTTTGAACTTTAGGATTTCAGATATTTTTTAGTTTGAAATTTCGGATTTGAGATATTTTTTGGTTTGAACTTTTTGATTTTTGATATTTTCTAATTTGAACTTTCGGATTTCAGATATTTTTTCTACCTATACAACTATTTTTTCTACTTATACAACTATTTTAAAGATGACTGCATCATCTTTGGTGTTCGATGGTTCGCTTATATTATGCCCTAATTTGTTTTAGAATTTTAATATTTTAATGTTATAATATCTTTCAGAATGCGATGGCGAATAGTTTAATTTTTCAAGTTTAATGGTTTAATTTTAACTTTTTAATTTTTAAATTTTTGAGAATTGGATAGTTTCCGATTAACTTACCAAGTTGCAATAGGGGGAAGGTTGGCGCCATCAAACTAGTTTAACCCCACTTATCGGTCCAAGTCCGAGGTTGCACTTGGATATTTTATAAATTTTTATTTTATAATTCTTTAATTTTGTTTGAAAACGAAGGAATTTTATCTTCTATATTCGCCATTGATATTTTGAAATAGGATTTAGTTTTATAAGACCCGTATAATTTCAATTTTTTAATGGATTATTGTGATTGATTGTTAATGACTGATTTTATATATATATATATATATTTATATATATATATCTTGTCATACTTTTCTACAACTTCTTTTTAAATCAGGAATGAGATTGCTTGCTGAAATTCTCTTCAGAACGTACAAATTTATGTTAGCCAATTTATATCTATATTTCCTCTTGTTCATCTTCATGGCAGAAAAACTGCTCTCAAATATTTGTCGAATAAAATGTAAAGAATAATTCTGTAAATTTCTTCGTACGTGGACATTTTTCTGCTGACAAAGATTTGTAAAAGTCAATGCCATAGTATTAAATATTTTCTTCACACTGTGATCTTGCTTCAAGTCACTAAGTTCAAGCTGTAGCTCCTCAGGTGTTGTGTCAGTATCAGAAGTAAAATGGGATAACAGAGAATATTGAATTCAGGCTCAATTTTTTCTTAAAATCCTTAAATCTTGTGACCTCGTCCTCCAAACTCTGCAGATAATTTCTTAGTAATAACACTTTCAGGTACTTTGTTTTCCTAATAGTGAAACTCAAAAGACGAATCTACAATCGCTCAAGGGAAAAAAATCCCGGTTTAAAGCGAATTTTCTGACTTCCTTGGTCTGCAGCATGAAAATTCTTTTGCGGGCTGATAGTTGCACTC
Source organism: Trichonephila clavipes (assembly GCA_019973935.1). Lineage (NCBI taxonomy): Eukaryota > Metazoa > Arthropoda > Arachnida > Araneae > Nephilidae > Trichonephila > Trichonephila clavipes. The sequence goes on along the minus strand of BMAU01002667.1, from coordinate 143,350 downwards.
CTTGCAATAGCGTAATTTTTATTTTTATTGTTTTTGAAAAATTCAAAGCATAACTTCGCGAAATTCTCGGTTTCTTGTTATTATTCTTTCGAAAGAATCGATTGTTCCAATTAAGAAGCAAAACAGTTAAAATAGTGATCTTTAATAATTTCAGTTAGAAAAATAATAGCACTGATTTATCTGTCTTATTAGGATTTTTTATTTAATTAAAATAATCACAATTATCAGCTTTAAAGGTTAAATAAAAGTAAATCTCAAACTGAAGTAGATAGAGTAATAGCAAATAATCCAACGGAAGTATAAATACATAGGAATAGGTTCGAAGTTGCTCTTAAGACCTCCTGAAATTAGAAACTTATCCCATCTTAATTCAACACACTTCGAATCAAATATGTGTTGAATTTAATAATGAGTGGTAATACTTTCTTTTTAAGAAGAAATGCAATTCATAAAGTGTAGAATTCATTAGAAAATACAGTTCACACACACACACATCTATTTTTAGCATATTTGTGTAAACAGCTTCAAAGAATGAATTTGTGAAAAGGATCGATGTAAAATAAAGTCATACAAAATAAGGCAACAAAACAAGAGTGATGTTTAGCAGGTGAGGTGTGGAAGTTTAGAGAGTGAGGTGTCAGCACACACACGCAATTATCGTCTTTCACATTGGACCGAGGTTCAAAATTACGTGCTTCGTCCCCAATTGTCTTCATGCAGTTTTAAATTGCGATGTTTATAAAAAAACTAACAAACTCATAATTTTAACTGAGGATTTTAAATTCATAATGATGTCAATGTGATTTACTATCAATTTTATCATTTAATGTTGCTTATGAAGCAGACAAGTATGAAAAAACTATCTGTTTTTGATAAAAAAGTTTCGGGTTACACACTTTTTCCTTTCTTCAAAAGATGAGTATTTTTCGTCGTACGAGTAACTATAAGCCCTTACCCCTCATTTGAAACATTTTGCTTTTTTTGAAATATTAGGAGCAGCCACTTTATACGGAGATCTAAAATTTGATAAAACGCTCAATTTTTTTTAGAAAAAAGTGCACTTCCTATATATATATATATATATATATATATATATATATATATATATATATATATATATATATATATATATATATATATATAACAATAAGCAAGGAAATAAAAAGACAATACAGGACAAAAATAACCACAGTAATACAATATCAAGCCCTTAAGACTTAGGGTTAATGTTGCAGAGTTATGCATAGTTTTAAGGCTCAAACTTTACTCTTTATATGTCTACAGATAAATTAGTGAACTAACGTTCCTATAAAGATATAAAACATTAGAAAGAACAGAAGAATATATATATAGTTTTAAAAACAAAACTTTATTAATCAGCAATGTATTAAAGCTATAATTAAAAATAGTCAAGATATTGTAGGTTTTTTAAAAATAAAAATATTTATTCAGTTCATAGTTATGACTTTGAAGATCTTTTCAATTCTATTGATATCATTGATATTATTAAAGTAATTTTAGAAAACAACAGTATTTATAATCTTAATATTAACTTTAACAAATTTAAAACTCTCATATATTTAGTCTTAAAAGAAAATTACATTAATTTTTTAATGTTTCATTATATAAACAAAATAAAGGCTTGCCCCAAGGAAGCCCAGCAAGTAATAGTTTGGCTAATATTTATTTACACTTTTATGAATATAATTATATTATTAATAATGACTATTATATTTTTCGATATATTGATGATTTTATTATTTTTGGTAAAATGATAATTTTATAATCCCAATACTAATATTTTTATCCGGAGTGAGTGAGTGAAGATTAACGTCGCACTGATCAGCTGCACGAGGGCTTTTGGCGACGGACCACGTAATTTTGAACCATGGTCAAGTGACGTGGACGACACCTGAGCTGGCACCCCCCTCTCCTAACTACCACACCACACCAACGGGAGGACGTTTCAGCTCTCGACAGATTTAGCGTGCATCGCTGCCCTACACGGCGGGTCTTTAGTGGTACTGGGCTCGAACTCGTGACAAAGCCAGCCACGATCCGATGCCCATACCACTCGGCTACCGCGGCCTATTTTTATCCGGAATACTTAAACTTAGTTAAAATTAGTCATAATCCAAATAAAACTAATTACTTAGATGTAACATTGTATTTTAAGGATTTGGAGTTATATAGTAATATTTATGATTAAAGAGATGCCTTTAATTTTAACATTTTTAAAGTGCCTTACTGGAATTCAAATTTATCTATATATAGAAACATTATTTTTAACTATATTTATCGTAATAATGTATTAGTTAGCGATAAAGCTAATATTTATTTAAATCTTAATAACTTTATTAAACAATGTTTTGTGAACATGAATATCCTGCTAACACTTTCTTTACAATTATATTTCTAATAGTTCTCAGTGATATACAATATGTATTAATAACTATTATTGACATAATGTTTTAATGCTAGTATTTATAACTAATTATACAATTATTCAATAGATGGTGCCACATTTTTAATAAATTAATATTATTTTAAATATTTCTTGTAATCATTTATTTTCCACAAATATTTATATCAATATATATTTATGGTTTTTTTTAAACACACACACACACACACACACACACACACACACACACACACACACACACACACACACACACACACACACACACACACATGTAGAATTTATATTATTCTATCATAAATTTTAACTTTATGCGGTACTGATATTCCTTTGCTGTATTTGGCGGGAAACATGACCAGTTGATACACTCACGTAGTAAGTCTTACTATTTACCTTTTGCATCGACTTGAAATATATACTGTGGATATTAGTAGGCTATAATTTTATCGTTATATTCTATTAGTATAATGATTTTATTTGTAAAATTTAAATTTCTCCTAATATTATTCTTTCCTTTCCCCTTGGCACTTTGTATAGACAGATTACAGGTGAAGGTTGGCTAGCCCTAAAACTTGTTTAAACCTGCAATCTTGGTTCCTAAGGTCAGGAGTTATTGTACTACTGTGCCTATAATATTTCCTATCTTGAATAGTTATACTTAGGTTCTATAGCTATCTGTGTATATATATTTATGGATTATATATATACATAATTTATTACAAATATATTCTTTAATGAAGTCAATAGCATGTGCTAAAGTGGACTAGAGATGTTTCGGTGCGAAATTAGCTCCAGGAGTGATAGCGAAAAACCGATTCCTCCCATGTAAGGCGAGAGAATTTGTGATCCCACACCAAATTAGAATTGTCCTAATCCTAACGGCTTGTCAATTAACTGTGTACAAATTTTTGTCGAATATTTCCACGATGGAAGCAAAAGCCAAGGGGTTCGCATACAAGTGAAATGGGAACTCAAAGCTTGGTATGAATTTGTGTGTTAAATTTGTTTGCAAATAATTATTTACATTGTAAAATTATCACTGTTAATAGGTAAGAATAGAAATAAAGTCACACTAATGGGGAATTCTAATTTTAAAGAATTTAATTCAATAGTAAGTATCAGAAAAAAAATCCAACTGCAAATAAAATGCTAATCTAAAGGATAAATTGTAATTACAAAATGAATTTAAATTTTAATTAGTTTTACTTTACAATCAAAATTAAACTTTTAAAAAGTACGAAAATAAAAGTTAAGCTTGATTCCAAAGCAACACGCGTAAGCACACAATTTTTTTTTATAAGCTGTAAATCATTTTAGTTATATTTATTTGCTGTATCTCAGTCTTAATCCAAGTTGTAAATAATTCTCATCCTTTTATAGTTTTTCTCTAGTATATATATATATATATATATATATATATATATATATATATATATATATATATATATATATATATATATATATATATATATATATATATATATATATATATATATATATATAAAATAATAATTCACTTTTACTAAATACAACAATTTCTTTAACTTATTTGTTTCTCCCACACTTTTATTATCTATAAAATACATGACAGCTTATCTTAACACTTTATTGTTTTACCGTATTCTGCTCCCTGAGGAAGGAAACTAAGAAATAGGGTAAAAATTGTTGTAGTTGCCAAGAAAAATTCATGAAACTGATGGATTTATTATTTTTTTTTTCAAATTTTGTTTTCTTTTTTTTAAGTCCGTCTTTATTTGTTGTAATGTTGTGTTATTAACTTCCACACATTTCTGTCAAAATTTATTTTCAATATATTTAGTGAAAGGCTTCAACGATATACAGAAGGTCGATCGCACTGCCTGGAAACGATTTTACTTTTTATGAATAAATGCCGTACTTTTTGTGGCGATTTGCTTCTATCTGATAACCAGGATTCTTGACAATAGAACTTGTTCGAATTTTTCATGAAAGTAAACTTTTTCTTAGCACAGTTATGCCAATTTCACTCCATTCTTCTTGAACCGTTTTCCAAAACCTGTTCAGTGTTTTTGGATGCAGTTTTCCCAAGGTTCGTTTTCATAAACCAAAAACAAAAATTCATTGGAGAAGCGTCAAGTGATTCTACAGGTATTTCATCAAATGGGAAGCCCTTTATTTCTGTTTCTGATTCTTTCTTGGTTAAATAAGCGACAGACATGTGACTAGAGGCTTTTCCATATGAAGCCTAACTTTATCAATGTCCTTTCCGTATAAGGTTGGAATTCCTTAATCTTAAATTGTAGCTAAAATGTTCTGTTGATAGTAGAGTTAATACATTTTGGCTTTGCTTGAGACCTTTTTGTTTTTTAAGATATCCGACTACGTTAGGAACCGAGATTTTAAAAAAGTGCATAAATGGATAGTTTTCAAGATATTTAGTGTCACTTAGATTAGAATACATGCCTAAAATTGTTTTAAGGACATTTTGACAAAAAAATTTATTTAAATACAATATTTCGGCAAAAAATTAACTTAGAATAACCTTTTTTTTCAAAATGTTCTCCTTTTGTAAAAAATGTTTCTATTATAATAACATTTCGCTTGTATAAAGTAAAGACTTCTCCAGAGAGTCTGAACCAGGAGTTTTGAAAAATTCACATTATATATATTTTCAGAGTTACCACCAATTGAAACAATTATCGGCGTTTTTTTCTTAAAATTGTTTCCTTCTGTTGTCGTAAAATATGGATAAACCCACTTCTAAGTTATATATTTCAAAAACTCTAATTGAGCCTCTGCAGAGAGGTCTGAGCTATATACAGGCAATATATTATTATAATAGAAGCATTTTTCACAAAAGGAGAATATTTTGAAAATGAATCATTCTATGTTCATTTTTGTCAAAATATTGTGCTTAAATAATTTTTTATTGTAATAATATTCTTAAAACCATTTTATATGCATTTTCTAATCTAAGGGACACTAAATATCATAAATGTTATAAATTTATATGCTTTTGCAAAATCAGGGTTCCGAACGTAGTCGGAAGTCGGATACCTTAATCTGCAATAGTAACAAAATCCTGCAACTATCATGAATCCCTTTGGGAACTTTTCTGTACACTGACGAAGCCATTTCGTAAGTTCATTCTCGTTCGTTGAGCAATAGAAAATTAAACTACTTTTATTACAGTCACTTAAATATACCTAAGTCTCCTCGAGTGTAACCACAAATTTCCATCTTTAGCAGCTAGGGTTTTTTTTTATATAATTTTCTACAATTTGCTTTTCTTTCAGCTTTTGTTTTGGCAAAAGCTGATGAACTTTAGGTTTAAACATCATTTTTTTACTTTAAATCTTTATGAATGAATTTACTTACAGTGCTGGGAGACATTCCTAGTTTAAATGTAATGAATCTTTTAGTCGACGAATTTTTTTTTAGCATCAGTGACTTCACTTTTCTGATAGTGGCCAGCGTCTTAACAGTCTTAGAATGATATTTCGTGGCCATGTTTTCATTTTGACTTTCAGTTAGACATTTTTCACTCTTTCAAATTTAATATATTGGGTTGTTCGGAAAATAATTTCGTTTTTTTCCCGACAGAGGATTTAATTGTATTTTTTTGCACCCAACTTCACATTCAAGCCGTATAATTTTTATATGCTTTGAGACCTCATATAGCAAGGCTTGTGTGTGAAAAATTCCAATTAGTTCTACGCAGTAGTTTTTGGTTGGTGCCCTTTTAAATATGGAGAGCGATAAGCAGCATTTTCGACATATCTTACTGTTTTACTACAGAAAGGATAAAAATGCTGTTCAAGCCAGAAAGAAATTGACCATTGTGTATGGAGAAGGTGTGTTGACAGTACGCCAGTGCCAGAACTGGTTCGCTAAATTTCGATCCGGCAATGTTGATGTCGAAGATGCACCACGTTCGGGAGGGCCGGTTGAAGCTGATAAAGACGCGATAAAGGCATTAGTTGATGCGAACCGGCGAATAACAACACGTGAGATTGGATTGAGGTTAAATTTATTAAATTCAACAGTTTATGACCACTTGAATGGCCTGGGATTATCCTCGAAGTTCGATGTATGGGTTCCCCATGATCTCACAGAGAGAAATCTGTGTCGCCGCATTGACGTCTGCGTTTCTCTTCTCAAACGTCACGAAAATGATCCGTTTTTGAAGCGCATCATCACTGGGGACGAAAAAAGTCATGGAGCAAAAAAGATGAACCGGCTCAAACCATTTCCAAAGTCGATATTCACCAAAAAAAATGGGGATGCTCTATTTTTGGTGGAATTTTAAAGGAATAGTTTTTTTTAGCTTTCACTGGATAACACAACGATTAATTCGGAAGTCTACTGTCATCAGCTGGACAAACTGAATGATACATTTAAACAGAAATGGTCAGAACTAATCAACAGGAAAGGTGTAGTGTTTCACCAAGACAACGCGAGACCTCACACAAGTTTGGTCACTCGCCAAAAGCTTTTACAGCTTGAATGGGATACAATGCCACACCCACCATATTCTCCAGACCTGGCCCCTATTTGTTCCGGCCACTCCAAAATTTTTTAGACGGTAAAACCTTCACCTCAAGTGAGGAGGTCAAAAACCACCTCGATCAGTTTTTTGCCAGCAAAGACCAAAACTTTTATGAGCGTGGAATTATGCTACTACCAGAAAGATGGCAAAAGGTGTTGGACCAGAACGGCCAATGTATAATTTAATAAAGTATCTGTTTATTATACCAAAACTGTCTTTCATTTCCACACAAAAAAAAAAAAAACGAAATTACTTTCCGAACAACCCAATATTATAATACTTTTTTTTGAAATGTAATAGCCGAGATTTTTACACCGCTTTATAATTTGTTGATACGCATATTTCCTCATAGAATGCGCAGTTACGTAACTTTCGAGCCGTGTATCAATTTTAGGAGACTTTTTCAAAAAGTAAATCTTATTTTACATTCCAATCAAAAGATAAACATTAGCAGACGATGATTAAAAAGTTGTCAAAGTTTTATTTCAAAATGCAAACGAAAAATTAAATAACAAAATCATTTCCATATAGTGCGAACGACCTTCAGTATTTTTGAAACTCCCATTGTCAAAAAATTTTATTCGATAAGTATAAAAATTGTCAGATATAAGAGATTTCTTATGTACTATTAAATAAAAGTGGTTATAAGCTTCATCAAGGAAAACTTTGGTTTGTGCATTAATGTAGTTTTAAAGCTACACAAGATTCTTTCCCGAAGTACTTCACAAATTTAACCACAATGGAGCAGGAGAGCAACCAAGAACACTTATGTTTTCATGCCAATCTTTTAACTTCCGTATCGTGCTACACTCCAAGTGAAAACAAACAGTAACTCCTACTATTCTATTTGATGATCTTATGTGGAATCTCTCAATATTCTCGAGTCCAAGAATCAGACTGGTTAGTCCAGCTCAGGATACAAATTCCCAAGGAAAAATAACAGCTTAAATATACGTAAATCAAAAGTTACAATATTACGCATACATCTGTTATGGCTTAGAAGTTGATTGAATGCAATATAATGTTGTGAACGTCTCTAGATTCCTTAATTGTTAAGTCAAAAGATTAAAAATATGGCCGTAACAATGGCAGAATTAAACGAATTGTAGTGTATTCCAGACGGATTATATTATGCACAATAAAAACTTAAAATTAAGTGTCTTCCATTGTTGCTCCTAACCTTCCAGACACTGACGAAGTCAGACGAAATCCATTAGACAGTTAGCTCTTAAAAAGTTGAACAGAAGAAGGAGATCCGTATAGATATCTTTGTTAGAGATCCATAAAACTCAAGATATTGTGACGTTTTCCCATCACACAGCTGAAAGGACGGACGGCTTCTTTTTATGGATAGAATAACCCCGTTCCTGTGCACACGTGCATCCTTAAAATATCGCACGGTCTTGTATTTGGTCATCGCCCCGGCAGCCTTTGACATCGTGAAAACCCCCTACTCCTCCCACTAGCCGGATGTAACTCGAGGATAAAAAGGTTGTCCACTACCATCCAGAGACCCTAGAGAAGGCAGAGAGAAGTCCGTTGGAAAATTTCAAAGAGCACGGATGTAAGGTCTTCCCACACAAACATCAGAATTGTGTGTGTGTGAACTTAAATGAACTAACAAATCTTTTACATGACTTCAATGTATATACTGTAAGTATTTAATATAGCTGTGACGTATATAACTAAACCAAATATTTAAATTAATAAATATCCCTCTACCAATATTTTTTTTCAAACGTCACAATATGCTTGGGAGAAGCATGGTGAATCTGACACTTGGCACATATGGCAAATATCTTTTAGTTCTCTGAGAGCGAGAGGCACATGATATAACCACAAGTAAAACGTAGTTTTTTCCTCTGGAGTGTTAAATCTATAAGATTTTTCAGTAATTAAATCTTTTTAAATACCTCTTGATGTAATATATAGCTAATTAAAATTTTTACTTATATATATATAAGCAGAGAAAAAAAACCCCTCTTAAACTAAAAAAAAAAGATCATTCACACATTTGACGAATTTCGTCGAATTACTTTATGTGTATCATATGCCATTAGTTTTTAGCACCTTTTGTTATTGTGAATAATTTAATTAAAAGTCCTTTTCTACCAATGTAACTTAATGGGAAAAATCCGCGAGAAAATCTATGTGCTTCAGCCATAGGTCGAAACAAAATTAAAGGAAAACAACTTTCTTGTTTTCTGAGGAAGGTAAATAAATACAAGGCAAATCCTGAAATTCGATTTCGTGAATCAAAAGAGTTACGAATTGTTTCGAAATTGCCTTCCAAACCAATTAGTTTCCAGACGCGAATAAATTGTTTCTTTTTTTCGTTTCTATTGATGGTATTAAGTGCTAATTAAAAGTTAAGTACTTGCGATCTAAAAATCTCAAAGGAAAGCCTATCTTTACGTAATTTGATCTGCTAACAAAGTCTATACCTCTTTGCGTAAAATCTCAACCACGTGAGTAGAAAGTAGTGAAGAGGATATGATTCTATTTTCAATTCATTATGAATCCTTACCTACTTTCAATGAAGCTAAGTTACAGAGAGTGCCACTAAGGAGATTCAAATTCGGAGTTGGTGAGGTTGCAGTTGCACAAGATATACTGGAGGGTTGGCTGAAATTGAGTTATCACATCATTTTCTCAGTGTACTGTGTAAATTGAATTGCTAAAGGGTGGGAAGAAGAGAAATTTTTGAAAAATCGCTTAATTTCAAGGGAAGGTCTGGAGATTCTAGAAAATTTTTGCACTATTGCTTTAGTAGTCTAGTTAAGATATACTTGATTACAATCAGGTTTCTGAGATATTGAATGCCTTACAATTTTTTAAAGAGTTTAATTGAATTAATGGCAGGAATAAGTGGCAATTCAAGATAAGTGCTGTAGGCTCTTATTCTAATTAGATTCCTTACTTACTAAGGGATTTTTAGAAAAGATGTGGATCTTTGCTATCATAAGGATATTTTCTTAAATCAATAAGAACATTATTTTGATTAAATTATAAGGACGTTGCAATGTAATAAAGATATTTTAAAAATTTTTAATCTAAAATGTAATGTAAGTGACATATAATTGTTAAAGACTTTTAAATATAAATGTTTACAGTGGTTTTCATATTTTTGAGTACATGTAGTAGAAGTTTATAACAAAAATAAATAATATTATTATTCAAAATGGCTTTTGGTGGTTCTTTGCCTCAAATTAATCTTGGTGTTCAAGGTGTGACCCAAAGGGGGTCATCACAGTGGCGCCCAACGTGGGGCCCGAACCCACGACCCCGAGATTAAGAGTCTCGTGCTCTACCGACTGAGCTAGCCGGGCACGAAGGAAGCTAACAATACAGCAAGGCCCGGGAGACAAAGACAACTAAAGACGGAACCAACAGGGCAGCTGAGAGGAGAACTGTCCGGTCGAAACAGACGACAGCAGTGAGACCTTGTCCGTACTACCTACGCAGACGAGTAAGACAACCCGAAGGATTTCCAGAAGAGCGGAGGAACAGCGGATTAGCCAGTATTCCACAGAACAACATCAGGAGAAGGAGTCTCAGTATGGAAGCCTTAGACGGAGATCCAGTGGATAGGAGCGAATAAAGAGGGCAAAGAAAATTATCAGGTTGTATCGTTTCTTATTATATTGCAGTAAAGCCAAGAATTTTTGCAATGAAGCAAGTCACGGGCGGATTTTTAATTTAAGAAGCCAAGCAAAAGTGGACACTACAATGAGTGTGTGTTTTTCTTGATGAGAAAAATCAGCTTTTGTGTTAATTTTTTGTATAAATATGGAGAAAACATTTGTAAGAATGCATTTGTTTACTTCGATGTATGACTTCGCTAAGATGCAACAATTCCTTTGGTTGTTTGTTTTATTGTTATTTGAAAAATGTTTGAAATTGTATGTATATATATATGTATATTTTATCTTACATCTGGTGACTTGGAACGCGGCGTAATTAGGTAGAGCTAACAGTTAATACTAACAAGCGCAGCATATATGGAAGGGGAATGTTAAGGAACCAGATGTTTAAATTGATATATATGAAAATATTATGTAAAAAATGAAGGAATCTGTATGTATTATAGATGTTTGTTTTTCACACAAAGAAATTCTCGTTTCAGGGTAGCTGACCCTGAGAATTGTTATTCAACGAAAGAAGCAAGATGCAAGTCCGAATATGTGTTATAATATTTAAGTAAATTTTTAAGTAGTTAAGGAAACCACGTAGGCAGGTTTTTCCACTTAGGTGGTTTTTCCCTCGCCTCTTTGCCAAATGGGCGTGGTGTAGGGATATTTAATTCTGTAAATGTTACGTCCTTTAAAGAGTAGTTTTAGGTCGTAATTGTTTTCTTTCCCTTAAGGAAGGAGATTTTTTAGTATCCGATTGGTAGATATATAAATTAAAGTCGTCGGGACTGTAAATAAAGGCTAGGTATTGGTTACGTAATTTATTTTCAGGCCGTTTGTGACCTTCGAATAAATCCCGTTTTCTTTTTGGAGGAGATTGTGACAAATCTGTACTGAACCTTTCCACTAATCTTCTTATACGTCTTTCTGGGGAATATAAATTCGCGTTTATATATATTTCCAATCAACTCCAAAAAGAAGTTTGGGATATGTAAATGAGATAAGGTATTTAAGTCGAGGGTTGCGAGATAGCAAGAGAGATGATGGTAGGCTATTGAGCCAACAACGTTACAAGCTAAACTAGAAGATTCAAAGAGATTAGATTCGTGAAGACGTCGTGCTGCTAGATGTACCAGAAAGCTGATATAAGCCAGCGGTAAATGTAATACACGTACGCTTAAAGTAAGCGTCAGTTTGAGATACTTAGCTAAAATTAATGACAATTAAGAATTCGTATATGTGTGTTTCTCGGATCTCCTATTTCGGTAAACCTTACTTGAGTTGAGCTAGATTAGTAATCAATCGTATTCTTAGTAATTTAATTTAATATAAAGGCAAATCCCTTTAGATGACGTAACATATTTACATTATTTGTTATCAGAGATTTTTGAGGAAATTATAACAAAAATAAATAATATTATTATTCAAAATGGCTTTGGGTGGTTCTTTGCCTCAAATTAATCTTGGTGTTCAAGGTGTGACCCAAGGGGGTCATCACAAGTTTTGAGTGAGACAGTGAGAGTTATATTAATGCTGCACTATAAAGCAACACGAAGGTTGTTGCCGAAGACTTCGTAAATTGGAACCTCGGTTAAGTGACGAGACTTAACGTGTAGAGAGAGTTTTAAATAAATGTAGAACTGTCCGCCCCTGCCTATAAAGCAGGGGTGGGAAGACTTTTCTAGGGTACGGGCTACTTCTAATTTTTTCAAGATGTTGCGGTTCACCCAGTGTTAGTGACGCACGCAAGGGGGGGGAGAGGGATCCACGGGTCCAGACCCTACCTCATAGCCCTTGACTTTTTCCCTGATTAATTATAATCCCACGTAAAAAGAACGTAGTATTTGTTATTAGTATTTTTTATTAATTAATGTTAATTATTTATTCAGTTTTATTTTTTGCTGGTTTTTTGTTCCCGACAATTGACAATATCAAAAAAATATGTTTGGCTACGTATTAGGTTTGATACGAGAATGGTCGACCTTCAACCCCTACCCCCCTTCCTGAAAAATTCTTGTGGGTGCAACTGCCCAATGTCGTAGGAGTGGTAAGGTAAGGAAAATAGGTTATTATTATAACTTAATAATAAATTCGGAATATGTGCTTACCTTTTGTAACAGCACTTTTAAAAATGCGTTTAAAGCAAAATACAAACATGATAATATAATAGCCTCAAATTTAATTATATCAAATGATGCATTTATGATGAAACAATTCAAAATACATTAAAAAATAAAACATTTTTACCTTAAGTTAGTTTTCGTTGTTATAGTCAGTAGAAGACTTAGCGTACTGTCAGCCAATCTTGAATTTTCCGTATACAACTGCTAAAATCTTTAGGTGGTTACCCCCAAATGTCTTGGAGGTTCACCGGTCGATCGCGATCGACGTAATGCCCCCCAGCCCGGCTGTAGAGTGTCTACAATCATAACTGCTTTAAATATGGCATAATTTTCGTAAATCTCTTATAAAATATACATAATTTTAAACTTAATTCGAAAGATATTTTAAAAGGCGCGCTATTCTCTTTAGAGCAAAGTTATTTTAAAAGAAAATAATATACTTGGACAAGTTGCCCTCTAAATCAGTTCTTCTCAAACTTTCAATATTTGCGATCCAATTTTTGATCATAATTTTTGTTGCACCTCCCCCCGCCCTCCATACAATAACAATACTTTGAATTCATAATAATAAACTTTGACGATAAAGCTACAATACGACTTTAATTATTAACCATACAAAATAACTAGATAAGAATTAAATTTGTTATATAATTTTATATGTCCATGCGATCACTGGTATTTATTAAACTTGTTCTTAACTTAAAATTGTTAAATTAATTATCAAATATATTGTGCAGTATTGATGTATTTTTAAGTGCATTTTGTCATAAATGTGTGTTTTATTTTTTTATTATGTCAGAATGTATTTTGTTTTACTTCCGTTCAGTAAATTGATCATTTTTTAAATAAACTTTTGTTTTCGGCTTTTCGATATACTCATGCCTCCCATGTAGGGTTATCACGCTCCCCTAGCGGCACACCCAACAGTTGGAGAAACCCTGCCCTAAATGATTAATTTGATTATATTTTGAATTTTTATAGATAATTAGTCATTAAAAGTACAGAGTTAATAATGAAATAGTTGCTTTATAATGAATGCGAAATATTTCGCAGAATTTGATCAATCGCATGTACTTTGGACATATTAATTTATTTATTGATTGTTTAATTACGACCCTATTAGAAGCAACACGATAATTATTGGGTACAGACTACGTAAATTTGAATCATATTAAAGTGATGACGGAGATACCTGAGTTGCATCTTACTGTCAAAACTTCCACTTCACACCAAAATAAGAACTTCGAGTCTCAGCAAGTTTATCCTTGCATCAATGGGTAAATTTTTCAGTATATATATAGCTTCAAGACTTGAGTCCAAGACACGACATAAATAAGGTTGGCCATGAGTTCGCAATCCTTACTCCTCGGTTACCACAAATAAAACAGAGGTAGACTGGACTGAAAGACGATGAGAAATTTATCAAAATACCATTTAAAACCTAAAAAAAACCAATTTTTAACCACTTTGACGCCTAAATGAACTAAAGAAAAGCATTCACTTCAAATGACACAACTGGACTGAGATAACGAGCGGTGAAATGGGCGAATTGCAGATATAACGAGTTCAATCCACTTAGTTTTAAAAGGTGAATACTAAGACCAGACATCAAATACACTCCTGTTTAAACAAGTTGTTCTTGGGGAGCTCCACATACTGAGGAAGATCAGTTTTGGAAAATATAATAAATGTTTAGAATATTAGAGAGAATGTTAAGAAAAAAAAAGATAAAAACTACCCACTGCACACAAGTCTAATGGGTACATAGTACGTTAAAAAATTATGTTATGTTCTGTGGATTTGAAATAGTTTGTTCCTGATGGAGAAAAACAGACTTCATCTGATTCCTATTATTAGTTTTCTCTCTCCTATATATATGTATATATGTATGTATGTATATATATACATATATATATATATATATATATGTATATACATATATATATATATATACATATATATATATATATATCGATCAAATTTTCAAACATTAAGAAAATACTTATTCATGCAATGAAGTTCAAATACATTTTTCTAAACTTGTAGTGGATGGCACTTGATGTTAATATAGTTTTTTTCAAATATCAATTCATATTAATTAAATTTTATTTTTTAATTTTAAATTTATTCGGTGTTATTTCTGGCGAAGTTAGATTTAGCACCAACGGATGGAGACAGTAAGTTTTTCTAACGAATTTTTCTTGGCTTCAAATATACTTTTTTGACTTGTAGTGAATGACACTTGTTGTTCACGCAGTTTTTTCAAATATTAATTCATTAATTAAATTTAATCAACTAAAATAAAAATTTTCTTTGTTGACCTAAGTAGGGATTGACTTTAAAAATTTTATTTTTATATTAATTATTTTCTTCTTAAACACAGCAAAAAACATAAAAATTAGCTTAAACTATCAACTTAAAATTTTGCCTTGTAGATCTGTGTAATTAATAAAATGTTATACACCGAGCACATAATAATGTGATACCTTGATAACATAATCTAACCGCTTCACACAGCTACTACTTTGAAAAAGTTAATTTTTTTCTCAAATTATTCACTGTTGTATTAAAAGATCTTTTATTCTGTAACTTGATAAATTGACCTGAATAGAAGGACTAAAACGACATCAAATATTTTCGGTTTGAAATGATTTACGTTGCATTACGATTCATATAACGGTAAATGTATGATTTGGATATTAAAAAAGGTGTCAGCTTATATGGAATGCCCCATAACTGTCTGTATATTGTTCGTCTTATTTTCTAATATTAGTTTTCATGACCATTTCCAGGCTTTAGATCACAGAGCTGTTCAATAGCAACATGCTCGCAAAGCTGTGCTTAAACGGTGTGAAATCCATTACGACACAAATGAAAACAGGTTCATTTTTTTGTACCCTCACCTTCGAAACTAGGCCCTTAAACGGCCGAGTGTTACGAGTTGGTTTTATGGGGCGTAAAATTTATGGTTCCGACAATGGCCTTTTGTTGCAGTAGACTGCATTCCAGTCTGTGATTGGGTCTTTCCGCAAAAGTGGAGAAACCAAACCGGAATACCAAAAGGAAAAATTTTCGAAAATAGCAAAAAGGACGAAAAAGACAAATGAAGACGAAATCAGAATATCAAACGGAAGCGAATTTTGTATTAGAACTGCAAATCTTTGTTTCATATTCGAATTGTGACACAAAGTCATTTTAATATCAGGATTTTTATTCTTCCGGTTTGGATCACAGCCAAATACATCTTATTTTTTTCGAATTTCCCCGTTTGTTTCTTCAGTCGTAGATTATTATTTCTTCATTTATGCGGGTTTGGGAAGATTTTTCCTTTGCCTTTCTGCATTTTCTTCATTTTTTTCTGTTTTGGGAACACATGTTGCATCAGGTTTGAATTTATATTACTAGGATCAATTTCATGTTTTTTTTTAGGGGGAATCTACACACCTCATTATGTGTGGTTCTCATTCTATTAAGCCTTGAGAAATCAACTGGAATAACTTCTTTTGCCCAAATTTCCCATCTCTTTTTCAATGCGTGCATATATTACACTCATGTCCATAAATTAAGAATAATTCAGAACCACACAGAAATTGAACTCTAAAATAAAAATTTCACCCGTAGAATTATTACACACATCTTTAAGAAGAATACGCAAATTACAGGAAACCACCAGATGGCGTCACAATGACGAGAGTGTAAGAGAGAGAGGTATATAAGGAATGGTGGCAAAGAAGTAAAATTGTTCACAAACGCTTTAAAAGCCTTTCACAGCAAAAACCGCATAGTTATGGCACGAAGGAAGCATTTGGGTGATTTTTTACGTGGTTGAATTATTGGACGACTGGAATGTGGACGTACCCAGCTGGAAGCATCCGAGGAACTTGGAATCACCCAGAGTGTCATCTCCAGGCTTTGGCAACGATTCCAAGATGATTGTAATTTGAATAGATGTTACAGCACAGGTCGACCCCGAGTTACAATGCCGAATGAGGACCGGTATATATATTTGACAATTACTGCTAAAAGAAACAAACGGAGCACAGCATCAGACTTGTCTCGTCAGCTCTCTTCAGCTACCGGTACGACAGTTTCAAGGCAGACCGTGTACAGACGCTTAGGGCCCATTGGTCTATATGCTCGTAGGCCTGTCAGATGTGTTCCACTTACCGCAACTCACTGTCGCCTGCGATTAACCTGGTGTAGAGACAGTGGCGTAACATACACCCCCGCAACCCCCGCATCGCGGGGGGCGGGGCTCTAGAGGGCCCACAGCCTGACTATCGCCAAGTACTTACCCTTTGTAAAATCCAACTTGGGGGCCCAAAACCTGACTTTACAGGGGGGCCCAAGTGTTCTTCGTTACGCCACTGTGTAGAGAGCATGCATTGTGGACACCACAACAGTGGTCTTGTGTAATGTTTTCCGACGAGTCCAAGTTTATTTGCAGTCTGATTCTCGCCGGACTTTAATATGGAGAGCGCCAGGTACCCGTTACCACCAAGAGAACACCATTGAACGACACCGTTACGGTGGTGAAGGATGGCTCCTTTGGGGAGGAATTATTCTTGGTTCCAGAACTGACCTGCATGTTCAGAGTGTAACAATGACAAGCCACATCTATCAGGATGTCATTCTGGAACAGCCTGTATGTTTGTTACGGGGCGCCATGGGTGCTGAATTTCTGTTTATGGATGACAACGCCCGTCCTCACCGTGCAAACATTGTAGACGAATTCCTTCAATCGGAGGATATCACCCGTATGGATTGACCAGCATACTCACCGGACTCGAATCCAATAGAGCATGTGTGGGATATGCTTGGCTGACGAATTGCAGCCCGTCAACCCTCTCTCACCTGTCTACTGGAACTTCGGAGGGCATTGCTTCATGAGTGGTGTAATATTCCCCAAGATCATTGATAATTTGATAGTCAGCATGCCTTGGCGTTGTAAGGCCTTTATTGTATCGTTCGAGAGACATACTCCGTATTAACCATCATACTAGCCATGTTATACTGTTTTTTGTAAATAGGTTCTTTTTGAAATTTGCTCCAGCGAGTAAAAATAGCAATTTTTATTAATTATGTCAAACATATATCATCTTTTCTTTTGCTCTTTACCTTTTGTTTAATAAATAGACTTTACAAGTAAGTCAAGTTTGTTTTGCTTCTGTCTCTTTCTTTGCCTGAACTTCATTATCCTTAATTTATGGACATGAGTGTATATATATATATAGGTTTTAAGGTAACTGAATCTGCTGTTACATAAAGAACGAACAATTAGAATGGTTTTTGCGGTCCGAGGATGATTTTGAAATTGCATACATATACATTAATTTTAAACATGTATTGTGGATTTATTTAACCATTTTTTGATCTGTCTCATTTTTTTACTATGACTGTATAAGGTCTACTCTAAAAGTATCTTAATATTCATATTAAATGTAGCAATATTTAATATAGGTTTGTAATTCAGAATCTGAAGTAAACATAAATTCATATTTCTAAAAGATCTGAAAATCTAAAATCTTTTGTAAAGCTGTAACAATCCTTTTTTTTCTCTTTAGTAAAAAATTAAAAACCCTAACAAGCAAAGAAAAAAAATTGAAGGGTAATAAATAGTAAAAACTATGTCATAATGTGAGAGAAAAAAAAATTCAGAAATATATATAATCAACAATTCTATACATTCAAGGAAGTTATTTACTTTTTTATTATTGAGATAATTTATCTTAACCAAAATATATTTTATCTCAATGATATGTTACACCTTAAAAGAAGGAATAGTTACCCCTTAACTGGTTTGCCCGTACACCGTTCGGGCTACCAAAAGCTAGCCCCATAGTTAGCCCAGTATTCCCGCACGCTGAACGGGCACTGATATTTCCATTCTTATATCTTTGATTTGCACACATTTTTAATTCTTATAGTGAGATTATTAGTGCTAATGTTTTTAAGAGATATATAATTTGTCCATGGTACTGAAATACTTATTCGGGATTTTCTTTGTGGTGACGCCAGGAATTTTTCATTGAAGGCAAGGATTCAGATTCTTGAAAATATTTTATAAAGAACAGGGACTGGCAATTCAATGAGCAATTTGCTGCTTGAGAAAAAATAAAAATGGAAATATAATCTAAAAAACCGATATTATCTCTGTTCCCATACCATTGTAAGACTTAGCATTACACCTTGCTTCAAATTGTGTGTGCATATATAAAAGCTCACACATACAAAATACTCAACCTTTTGAAAAAGAGGTACGTGCAGGAAATTTTTTTGTAAGCTTGAAAGAAATTCTTTTAATATATCAGAAATTTCTCCAGATAATGCAGTGTACTTTTAAAAAGCAAACATTTAGGGGGTTTTGTATTCCTTAATTATAAAATAAAAAAATAGTGTGATATATATATATATATATATATATATATATATATATATATATATATATATATATATATATAACTTTAAAATTAAAAATTAAAATTTCCTTTGTTTGTGCATTCCGTTTAGTATTATGCATAGTTTATATGCAGTAAAAAATGTGCTCTTTTTTTGAATTTTTTGGGCAAAAAAAAAATGATCGCTTAAGGGGTTAAACTGCCAAAAGAAAGAACAAATGTCTTGCTTAGATTGAATTATCTAAATATTTTTGACGAATTATCCTGAATTGATGAAAAAAGAACTCTTAGAAATGACTAATAAGTTTACTTAAACCTAATGTAACTAGAAAGAAAAATAATTTTTTTTAGTTTATGATCTTGAACTTCGATTACGTGTTTTTATCATACAAAATCATTTGATAGTTTACTTCTTAGACTTTTGTGTTTCTTTCTTTGATTGAATTAAAATCAAGATGATTTCAAGCAGATTTTAATTACAGCAGATATCAAAATAGATAGCGTTTTGGAGCTCTTGTTTCAATATAACTCAATTTATTTTTTCATTAGCGTTTTTCAATGCTTATACACTGTCATTTATTCATACCTATACATTCCATTACCCGTTTATACATCAATTTTCTTCCTAAAACAATGTTTAGACGCCCCCCTAAATCAAATTAAACAATTGCTCCCGCAAATGTCACAAAATTGGGCAATAAGCAAAAATATTTTGTATTATTAGCAATATTTAAAAGCCTTAACTGCAATTGTATAAACGAGGACCATTTAGATTTGATTGTTTGTGATTTAAAGAATATGTAAATGAGAAGAAAATGAGCATTTAAAGTGAAATTGTGGTTGTTCATTCGGAAAAGAAATCGACATTTAGAATAATTGCTTCATTTCACAAACGAACCACAGTAACAAAAGCCATTATCAAAAATATATTTCAGAAAGTATCATTTGAGTCATTTACATTCGTTGTGGTTGTGTTTTCTGTACTTTAGTCATTGATAGTGGAGTCATCAAATGATTACTCATGACTCAGAAGTCAATAAAATCATTTATATATATATATATATATATATATATATATATATATATATATATATATATATATATATATATATATATATTATATATACTTATAAAAGCAATCTAGAAGAATCGCATATATGTTACGTACAGATATGCGTACAGATATTTAAATACACATTTTAGATATAAATATTTGAGAAAGAAGGAAGTTTTATCTTCATAAGAAATATTTGCTTTTAAATCCCCTGGAATATATGCTCTAATTACATTAATATTTGCAACTTAAATGGTCAATGTAAAAGTAGCATTATAATAGAATAGAAAATTATGATGATAATGAGATAACTTTTCTTCCTGAAAATTATGAATGATATATATACAAGAACATGTAAAAAAATATAAATTTGGTATTTAATACAACCAGGCGGTAAACGATGTGAAGTTTCTACTTTTGAAGTAATGAAAATTACATTTCCAAAATGGAATATTAAGCAATAGTCAATTAACCAAGATATTGTAAAGGATTTCATAATATTACCATTCATAAAGAAATGCAGCATGAAGTAAATTTAATCTATTGCAATGAAACACATAAAAGAAGCATATTTTATAATCCTTTTGTATTACTTTAAAATATTTTAATGAAATATTCTGAAAATATATAATATAATGACTTAAATTTTCTAAAAAATTAGAATGGGTAGTTTTCTAAAAAATATAAAAGAGAGTTAGCATTAAAAAATGTATGCTAATTCTCTTTTTCACCTATTTTTTATAAAAGTGTAGCTGATTCACAGTGATAGGGAAAATTTCATAGTTTGGTAGCAAGGTATCTTTTTAACATGTATTTACGTAAAGTAAAAAGCGCAAGAATTGCATTTTCCTAGAGAATTCAACCAACAAATGTTTTTTTCTATGGCATAAACCAAAATGTTCTTTATCTTAGCATAAATTTTGATCAGATATCTTATTAAATCTAAAAGTTATTACAATACATACTTGTTAAAATGTCTCTCTCTGCAATTATTAATAATAATAATAGGAAGAAGAAAAATAGCATTCAAATGTATGAAAATAACAATATTATGCATATTATACAAATGAAATAATTTATTTTTATAAGACACTTTTGTAACTTTTTACTGATTTACTGATTAACATAAAATAACGTGTAGAAAGGTTTATTTTTTAAGTACTTATACGTAATATGAAGCTGATTTCTTCAAGACACTAATTGGAAAATTTGACGAAATTAGAAAAGGGGATGAAGAATAAACTATTAAATTTAAGAAGAAGAAATTTAATTTAGAGTGCTAGTATTATGTATTATATTTTAAATAATTAGTCATAATAAGTTTTATTCCTTTTATTGTCCAATGGATTATCCTTATTAGCTGATGACTTATATTTTCAAATATCAAAAATTGTGAATGTATTAAACACAAAAACTCTAAATTAGCATTAAAATACATTCATATTCATTTGGATTGATTAGCAGGTTTTGTATGAAAAAATAACTCAAAAATTTAGCAATAAAAAGATTAAGAGCAGAATAAGTCATTTCGGCCATTTTTTTAATATTGGTAATTGTTATTACTAGTTGTGCTGTTTTTATGCTTAAATTGTTTTTGATCTATTGAAGAATTTTAATTGCTTCTTTTCAATTAGTTTTCTGTTTTTACTGAAGAAAAGATAACACCAGAAAAAGACAATGAAATAAAGCCTTTTTTTATATCATAAACTTCCATTTTTATAAGACAGTACAATAAATAAAATACGTTTTCTTTTTGAAAAAAAGAAAAGTACTGAATCATATTAACGTTTGTGTGTATAATTTCGTACCCTTTATAAAAACAGTTCCAAAAAAACGAATTTCTTTTTATACATATAGCTGACAGAAATTACCTAATTAGTAAGGGTGGAAAACCTTTTTAGATTATAAATTAAAATCTAGTTGTTAATTAGTTATTTTCCAGCAGAATTTTTTAAAATGAGTATCATGTTGGATAAAAAATTGTATTTTTCATAATTTTTGAAGATAGTTTAAGAGGCAGTTTGCGAAAAAAGTTATGCATAAAAAATACCAGCCTCGGAGGTTAATCCTTTAAATGAAATACATTGAACCGTCGAAGCTGGAAGAAAAAAAATCTAGCTAAATGTTCTTATTTATTTAATATAAAAAAAAAAAACTTAAATATTTTTTTCCCACTGTTGATGTGTATTGTGAGTTTCTCTTTTATTTTTTTTCAATTCATTAAAAAGTAGATTTGTCAAAATGTTTGGGAGAAAATTTATCTTTTGAAAGAAGAATTAATTAAGGTTAAATCCACACAGAATTCGTTGGACAGGAAACAATTTTTCAGATAGATTAATTATTTTATTTTATCCCTCAAGAAATATTTCTCTTACAAAGATTCAATCATTTCTGGAATAACAAAGAAATCTTCAGATTATTACAATGTGTAATTAAAATAATAATATATATCGGTTTCGTTACTTTAAAAAAGGTTTAGTTGCATTAGAATTAAAATAATTAGAGCTTAACAGGATTAAAAGATTTTATTTAAGGATATGCTGTCCTTTTAACACACACTTACTAATTGAATAATAATATTCATTAAGGAAAATTTGTAATTTATGACACTGTACAGGATTAGTAATATTTGTCCATATAATAATTTCGCTTTTAAATGAAAAAGTCTCCATACAGTCTCCATATTATTGATTTTCTGGGACACATATTATGTGTGTGGTTCAGAGAATTTCTTTCTTTCTTTTCTTTATTATTATTTTCAAAATAGAAATAAAAATTTTCTTGACTGTAAGGTATAAGATCAATTTTCTTTAAATATTTAACATATTAATTGCTTTAGGTTATGCTTAATACGTATATATATATATTCAGGGTTATTCATAATTCCCTTCAAAGTTTTGAAACGCTGTAGTAAAAAAACCCCACGAATACGTCATAAAAGATCAAAAGAAAGAATACAGAAAAATTCAAGTTTTATTTAGATACGAGGGGGTGGTCCCAGAAGTACCCGATCCAACAAAGAAAACACAAACATTTTGGAAAAAAATATATTTATTTTTCATCATAATCTCCTTTTAGCTCTATACACTTTCCCCGGGATGTTCAATAAGTTCGATACCTTTTTCATAATAAGAACTGCCTTACTCTTCAAAATAGCCATTAACTGCCAACATCACTTCCTCATCGTTGGAAAATCTATGACCATTCAGTCATTTCTTCAAGTTTGGGAATAGAAAATAATCCAAGGGCTCTAAATCTGGAGAATAAGGTGCATGAGGTAGCAATTCAAACTTTAATTCATTAGTTTTGGACATTGTAATAACGGATTAGTGAGGAAGTGCATTGTCATGATGAAACAACACTTTCTTCTTAGCCAAATGCAGCCGTTTTTGCTTGATTTCTTCGCTCAAACGTTGCAATAAGTTCGCGCAATACTCGCCGTTGATAGTTTTCCCTCTTTCAAGATAGTCAATGAAAATTATCACCCCACACCCATGCCATGACCCTGCCTGCAGATGAAACGGTATTCGCCTTCTTTGGAGCCAATTCTCCCTTTTCAGTCTATTGTTTTAAGTGTTCGTTTGTCTCGGGTGTGAAGTGATGGACCCATGTTTCATCCATGATTGTGAAACGGCTAAAAAATTTCTCCTTTGTTGCTGTGAAACTTCGCTCAACACTCAACTGAAACATCTTCACGACACTGTTTTTGATCGAGTGTGAGCAAACGCGGCACCCATCTTGCACACAGCTTTCTCATGTCCAAATTTTCAAATAATATGAGATGTACCGCACTTTTTGAAATGCCTACTATCTACGCTAACTCACACACTTTCACTTAACGATGATCCAGTACCACTTTGTGGATTTTCTTCACCATTTTGGGAGTCGTCACCTCATTTGGTCGACCACTGCGATGATCGCCTTGTCAGCTCATATGGCCTCATTTAAACTCTGCTACCCAATATATTACTGTTGTAAACAAAGGAGCAGACTCACCCAGGGTAGAATCTAATTCAGCTTTTATATTGGTTGAGCTGAGGTCCTTCAAATAAAAGTATTGTATCACATAACGATGACCAATTTTCTCCATTATCACAAATTCACTGAAAACGTTCACTATATATGTATATTGATGGCTGCCAAACAAATACCAAACAATGTGGCGTCTTCAAACTTTGAAACATATGCTTTATTGATTGCGTACTTTTTAATATAGTGATATTTTTCAAACAACTGCCGCCATCTCTTGGTCAACTTGTGAAGATCCCCTTGGATCTCACTTTGAGAACGAGAATAATTTTGAGTCAAAGAACCAGTAGCCATTTTTATAAATAACTTTCTTTATTTGGTTATCTTTCCCAAATAGAATCAAAGACTTATTAACAAATACATCAAAATAGCTTTATGAGGTTTAAAAGGGACTTTCCTTTATATTAACTTAAATGTTTAATGATCCAATTAATTAACAATTAGAATATCGATCACGCACAGATTACCGCAATAAGAGATCCCAGATTTATATTCAATAATGTTCCTGCTGAACATTTACTTTTAATCTTACTCCTAATATAAAACTTTAATGAGACTTTAATAATAAATCAATATTTATATACCACACTGAATCTCAGCTCTTCATGTGCCTAATTTATCCGCCTAGAAATCTTCAATAATAAATCTCTAACTTCACTATTATAACTTCTTGCTTCAATCTCGCTCTCCTACTGCCTCTCACTTTACTATTCCGTTTGACTTAAACACTTTATCTAATCTGCATAATAAGGAATCCCTGTCCTCTTTTTGGAGTCGATTGGAAATAGGTAGGGAATTAAATTTCCCTAAAAAAGACGTCTCAGAAGGTTAGTGATAAAGTTCCGTACAGATTTGTCACAAACTCAGGTACTTATGGGATCAGCCTCATATTTTCTAGGAGTTCTATACGTGAACTTTTGGTCACATGGCATACATAAATGCGTTTGTCCAGTTCCTGCCATACTGGACAGATATGCTGCTAGCGTGTCCGAGGTTATTTGAAGCAAAACAACAAATCAAAGACATTAAACGATGACAAAACTCTTATGAATTTAAGCAACCTTTAAGCCAGCGTTTCTCAAACTGGGGGGTCGTGATAACTCTATGAGGGGGCACGAGCATATTGAAAAGTCGAAAACAAAAGATTATTTAAAAAATAATAAATTTACTGAAAGTAAACAAAATACTTTCTGATATAATAAAATATAAAATACACATTTACACTTATATAATACACTTATAAGTGTATCAGTACTTTACAATGTATTTCATGATTAGTTTCACAAAATTAAATTGAGAGCAAGTTTGATAATTATCAGTGACCCCATGTGGTTGTATTAACACTTATCTTGAAAATTTATACGAGTTATAATTGATGCCTTAACTGCCGATTTAAAGTTACGTGATTCGCTCCCTGATGCCACCATTTTCCACGTAGGCGCTCGTATTTTGATGGTTTTTTTCGAGGGGGGGGGGAGGAGAAAAGAGATAAATAAGCAAATCCTCTGAAATGAGTAAGTCCTTTGCTAACACTGTCAAGGTCCTTTTATTGCATTCCAAAGTCTTTAGAATAATTTTATGGACAGAAGTGCACAGAAAAGATCACACTTCGGAAAGACGTATATATACGTCCAGGAAATTAATGTTTGGCAGAGCGAGACGTTTATATACGTTGGTAACATATAAGAGGGTAAAGTAGTATTGTAGCTTTAGCGTCAAAGTATAGTATTATTGAATTCAATACATTGTTATTGTATGGAGGGAGGCGTGATAGAAATGATGATTGAATATTGGGTCGCCAATATTGAACGTTTAAGAAGCACTGCTTTAAGCTCTTACAAGTAAAGAGCCTTTTGTTTTCATAGCATTACTTTAAAGTCTAAACTATTTAATGAGCTTGATTATGCAACAAGTAAAACTTCTGAATTGTTTTGTTTGTAGTGTTTTTTTATTTTATATAATCACATGTATTAACATATTTTTTGTAATGTGACAATATTTTATTATTATTAGAATGAATTATATAACGAATTAATAATTTATGAATTATTTAAAATAAAAACTGAATTGAACTTTCCCTTTCAAGCTAAAAGCAAGAAAATAAAATTTTCTTTAAATCAATCGAAAATTTAAGAAACATAATTTCAGTCTGATAATCATGCAAACTACATGATTATCTCCATGAGCAACTTTTGTACCACAATTACGCTTTGTAACTGCCCCCTTATTTTTGAAGAGTATACTTTTTGATGGATGGAGTCAAAGCTGAAAATAAATTGCAACTCGAAATATTCACAGAGCACGAAGAGATAGAGGCAAGTTAAATGCAGCTGTGAGACAGGAGAGGCAAATTTTCATCAAGTGCCCTCCTACAAAAGGCAAATGAATTTATTAGTGAAAGAGAAAAACTTTCCACCTTTTTTAGTTCTGAGTGAAAAAAGTTCATGGGGAAATTGGAATAAGATTGAAAATGAAGAAAATATATATTCTCCTACCCCAAAACCTCTCTGAAGTGTAAGAAAAACTTAATTTCTGTCTTCTGCTTAAAGCTGGAAGCATATAATAAGAAATAGAAGAAATAAAATTGGAAATCATTTTAAGAATTGATGTGTTTTTTTATACCTCACAAAATTCAAGCACTTGGAAGAATAAAGAAGTATAGTTTTCTTTTTTCCGTGACCATATTTCAACAAAACTCCAGTGAAAATTTAATACTTAAACAAATAGTTAAATTGGTACAAAAAACATTGTGAATTTCATTAGGAATGCATTCACTTTAAGGAAAGTTTTCAGTTTCCTCCGTTTATTGTAATTGTAGATATAAGTATTCTTTGGACTTAACTTGTCTCTGAAAATATTTGAGCAGAGAGAAGGAGATTGCTTAATTTTTCACTCAATTGTATTAAATGTTTGATATAAATGTTTAGTATCCTCCTTAAGAACGCTTAAAGTTATAAATCTCATTCTGAAAACTGCAAGAGCTTTACTTTGAGGTATCCAAACACGCTGAAATAACCAAATTCGGTCGAAACACATATTTTTGTTCTTTATTTTATTGAACAGAGCTATATTTTGGCTTCACAAAACATACTTTGTTTTGTTTCTACATTACCTAGAGGTCAAGTTACAATAAATTTTATAAAAATAGAAAAATAGGAAATGAATCTTTTTAATCTACCAAAAGTTGACATTTAAATTGCTTAAAACCTGTCATTGTGTGAGTCTGATAGCTCAAAATATTACAAACCTATTTTTATTAAGCTTTTTAAGCCTGATGTTAATATTATTTTCTAGAGAATGTACTAAAATATTTCTCATTGTATGAATATTTTTTGAGTTATGGACTGCCATTAAATAATGGTGTCTTAAAGAGAATGTTACATTTCTTATAATATTTACTCGATAAGCTCTAAAACTTTTTAGTTTCAATAAAAAATTAAAATTTTGTACATTCAGTAGATCAGTGATTCTCAACATTTTTTTTGGTTGTGGTACATTTTTTACAAATTCTAAATTTGATGGCACACAAACAATAAAATAAGTTTAAAAGAATTTTACTTATAATACACTTCCATCTATCCACAAAAGAATAAGTAACTATACTATGAATACCTTTATAAAACGGCTGAACGATTCGGTTTGAGATTTTATTTTTTCTCTGGGTATAATTATAATTAAAAAAAGATTTAGCGGTGAACAAAAGTGCTGTGGCACAGTGGTTAAGAATAATTACTTTAGATCTTGTGATTCTCAACCAATGTGCAGCGGCACTTGTGTGTGCCACCAAATTCTTGAAGTGTGTCGCCAAATTTTTAAAATTTTTAGTTATACTCTGACTTATCATTATTTCCTAAATTTAGATATAAAAAATTTTGATAGGGATACTTCATTTGTGATAATGGATACACCTGTACACGAATAAACTTTGAATGAAGAACTAGTTTCACTCTATAATAATCGAGATTTAATTTCAAAACATTCAGAAAAGCATTAATTAATTTTGGACTAAAATTAGCAATTATCAAATAATAGTCAAAAAAACTTTAAAACTATTGTAACAATTTTCTACATCTTATTTGTGTGAATTCGGATTTTCAGTATTAACAAATAGTAACTTGAAAAAAAGATTGACGCTTTTAAATGTAGATGACGAAATGAGAGTGGCATTATCTTTACGACCAAATATAAAGAAAATTATCAAAATTAATCAATCTCAAATTTCGTATATATTAAATGTACTTTTATAATTAATTTGTGATTAATTACTCAATAAACATTTTGCTGTCTTTTTTGTACATATTATTTCATTTAACATTGAAAATTATTATAAACTATTTTACCCAGTGTATTATAGATAAGTAACATTCTCTCGAATTTATTTTACTGTTAGCGTTCCGCCAAATCTCGAAATTTTTAAAAGTGTACCGAAAACAAAAGGGTTGAGAATCACTGCTAAATGCATCTAATTTGTTTTAGTGATATTTTTACTGATATAAGTTTATTACTTTTTTCTCTAATTGCCTAGAGGTTTTCCATAAACATTTCTAAAATTTCACTTATAATTGTGATTTTTGTAAAATTTAGATAATTTTTTAAAAAAATATTGTGTGTTATAGCTATATACTAGTGTTTATTGATATTGTTTACTAAAAAAGCGTTTAAAATGTTTTAGTTTGCTATTTCTTTAAAAAAACGTACTCCGAACATGTTCGGATACCTTAATATTGGTCAAATTGAAAGTTGTCATTTATTTAAATTAAGTATATTTTCTGATGCTAAAATAACAGACACCATTTGTAAAAGTATATTATTCCCATTTTTTTAAAAAGTATCTATTTTTATATTTGGATTTCATTTTCAATGTCATAAGCAGGTTAGAGTATGAAAAAATGAATATTATATATATATATATATATATATATATATATATATATATATATATTTAAGTACTTTTTTACAAAGTAGAGTAGTTTGGAGACCAAAATATTTATAACCAAAGATAATTTTTAAAAAGAAATGCGTTTTTTAATTTCACAGTGAAATTTTTCTAATTTGAATGTTTAAAAGAGTTTTTTTAACTTTTTCTAAACGATATTAAAATTTTTATTTAAATTTAATTATAATTATCAATGAACTGTACAACAGTGTAATTTAAATAAACTTTGAGAAATTTTTAAATACTATTAATATTTTGTTTAGTAGGTTTTAATAAGTTATTTAAAATCTGATCACCAATTAAAGAAGTAGAAAGGAATTTGTAGAACCATAAGCAAATCTGAATTATTTTTATGTCTCCTGTTCATATTTAAGAAAAATGAATTTGTTTTGGGTTAAGTACTAGCCATTACCCACTAGCTTTTCTAGTTGTTTCGTGGTTGAATGAATGTATATTATTTTAAATTTACAGATATTGAAATATTAGCATTAAGCTGAAATATTAGCATTAATCTTGACTTGCCACTCCGGAAATACATTTATTTTTTACTCCACCATAATTCCCCCTCTGGAAATCAATTTACGCAAAACCCATTCTAAGTGGATCTCTACTCAACAAAAGAAACAGACTTCCCAAAATTCAAGTATGTAGGTCTAATAAATGAAAAAAGAGAATTCTTATTTTTTTTGTAATGCTCCCCCAATTCCTCTTAAAAGTCAATTTCCGCAAACCCGTTCTTATCAGATCTTTACTCAATAAAAGATATTGGCTGGCCAAATTTAAAGTCAAAATCAAAATGTTAGAAATTGCTTTTGTCTACAAAACCTTCCTTAACCCCTTTGGGAGACGATTTTATCAAAACCTGTTTTTAGCTGATTCTCTCTTTCTCTCTCTCTGTCTCTCTCTCTCTCTCTCTCTCTCTCACACACACACACGCACACAAATTCTACTTAGCCTGTGTACATTTGTAGCGATAATTTTACTGTATTTAAAATTAAATGCACCGTTCAGTCAGCTGTATAACTATTTAGATTCAAAATATGATACCCCTTTCCTGAGATTTATTTTTCCAGCATTTCTATTTTGAGGAAAGAGTACCAAACTTATCCTTGTCTCTGATTTAATTTAATATAATGTTTTGTTATCCATATATTTGTGACTACGCAATTGATATTAACGTATATTATACTAGGTAAAAAGGCCGCGGTAGCCGAGTGGTATAGGTATCGGATCGTGGCTTGCCTTGTCATGAGTTCGAACCCAGTACCCCTAAAGACCCACCGTGTAGGGTAGCGATGCACGTTAAATCTGTCGAGAGCTGAAAAGTCCTCCCGTTGGTGTGGTGTGGTAGTTAGGAGAGGGGAGTGCCAGCTCAGGTGTCGTCCCCGTCGCTTGACCATGGTTCGTCGCCGAAAGCCCTCTTGTAGCTGAAAAGTGCGACGTTAACATTCAATCAATCAGTATACTAGGTAAAATGATAATATACAATCAACTTCAGGGTTATCAGTTATGTCAGTGGCAATTAGTGATAAACGTGAACTGTAGGTGTTTTCTAATGTGATATAATATAATTATGAATATATCAGTAATTTCTAATAATAAGCTCTATATCGTGCCAATGTTGTTCGATCCAGTAGCTTAAATATTAGTAAGATGCATGTTTTTCCTCCTATTATAAATAATATTTTATTGGTGAGTGCGGTCTTCCCTGAGAAAAAAAAAATTAAAATTGAATTGTTGGTTAATACTGGGATAGTTGGTATACATTTCTATGAGAATTATTTTACACATTGCAGTGCTAACTGATGCAAAGTAATCTCTTTCATCAAATTAAGAAGAATATCAAACCGAAATAAAATTGTTTCTTCTTGTTTCGTGATGTTATTACTGAGAAAATAGTTTTGACTTAGATAATTGTAATCAGAAAAGTTCAAATGATTATTTCAAAATAAATGTTTTACTTAATACTCAAGAGATGGCGCTCACATTCTCAGATTCTCTGCCTTGGTTATGAAAAACAGAATTTATAACACTTTTATAATTTTCGTACCCCTCATTAAAAGAAAGTTTAACTAGATTTGCGTCTTGAATGTAAATTTTCCGATTTAAATCAGATATTTCAGCTGTGTTTAATGGAATCATAAAGATATTAATACGTGCATATATTTTTATAAGGCAGATTATCTTTTTTATTGTAATCTGTATATATTTATTTCCAAATACACCTATTTCTTCTCGAAACAATAATCAGAGATCATGTATTTCAATCTTTAAAATATACATTATTTGAAATATTTTTAATAAATATGCAAGAAATTTTCAATGAACTTGAATTTTTTGCACTCTCGTATGTCTTAATATTTAAGCGCATTTCATAAATTCAATTACTTATAGATTTATAGAAGAAACTGCTCGCGCGCGCTAATGTAATAACTATTGACACATATTCTGGCAGTTAACAATTTTATGACAAGTTTTAATATGAAAATGAAGAAAATAGCTTAGCATGTTTGAATTTAATATAAAATACAATTTCCTATTATTGTTTCTTAGTGTCGCACTCAGGAATTTTTCAAGGGGAGGGGGGGGGATCGTGGGTCGAAAGTCCACTATCCTCGTATTATACCCCAACATTTCGCTAAAATTAAGCTTTTGATTTTATCATTTATTATTTTTTTTGAATTTTGATTATCGGGAGCTAAAAATAGTAAAGAATAAATTATTGAATAAGTAAGTGTGTGTGTAGTATTAATTAATAAAATAAATTATTAATATAACAAATATTTAAATGTAGTATCAGAATTACACCATTATTTTACCTACTATATACATAGAATTACAATCAACACACATACAAAAAATCAAGGACAGTAGGGAAGGGGTTCAGAACCAGTGGCGTAATGTACACCTCCGCATTGCGGGGGGGGGCAGGGACTCAAAGATGCCCAAAGCTTGACTGACGCTAAGTGCGTATTTGAGCTTGGGACCCTAAAATTGAGTTTGCAGGGAGGCCCTAATATTCTCCATAACGCCCCTGCTCAGAACCCCTGCATCCCCACTTTCGGGCGTCACTGTTCACAGAGCATTAATAAAATTTCCGCAGTATTCACCCATTCATAATATAAACTTTTTAGCTTCATACAGTTCGGCAATCTTTGAAAAAATTTAGATTTTAATTTAGTAAAACAAAGTTACCTATTAATATAATTTTTTAAGTAAATTTTTGTTGAAATTTAAAGTAAAAAAAATGTTCAATAAAATATTTCCAGAGAATTTCATTTTCTGATAGAGACATATTTACTAAAAAGTTAATACTTATATATAATACCACCCCTTCTCCACATACTTAAGTAATTTTAACGAATGCAAAGGTTTTCAAAACTTAGTGGTTTTCAAAACTTAGTACCCTCAATCTTTCTTTTTACATTTTAAAAGTTTACCGTCTTTCAAAAACCTATGGAGATCCACTCCTTACACACAAAATCTGATTTTCAACAAATAAAATCATTGGAAAACTAAAAGGGAGGCGTAATTTAAAGTATATTTGCCTTTCATTTAGGTTGAAACATAAAATTTACACTAACGGACATAGTGCTTTATTAAAAAGATTCTGCTCGTAAAGCAAATCTTCTGAACAAATTTGCTTACCAGACATTTCATGGCGTTTTACGTTAAAAGATTTTTTTGACTTAATCTGAAGGTTCTAGTATTGATTGATTAATCCGGTTCACACATTTTTTTTATGTTCCTTAAAGATATTAAATTATTCGCTGGAAGGAGTGTGTCATTTGAACACAAATTTAAAAACGCAATCAAAATCGATGAATGAAAAAAAAAGTCAGGATACTTTAATTCAAATTCTTTTACCTAAAAAATAATTCAATTAGTTCCGAAAATGTTTAAACTTTTTTTTTCTGTGGAATGTTAAAAGGTTTTATAAAAATTAAAGG
Organism: Trichonephila clavipes; assembly: GCA_019973935.1. Taxonomy (NCBI): domain Eukaryota; kingdom Metazoa; phylum Arthropoda; class Arachnida; order Araneae; family Nephilidae; genus Trichonephila; species Trichonephila clavipes. The sequence continues at coordinate 110,278 of BMAU01002667.1, read as the reverse complement.
TTACATTAGTCTCTGTAGCTCCAAAAGAATGATTTTATGTAACCTGTAGCTTCTCTATACCTAAATTCTTTGTTTAAAATGGAAGTTCTTATAGCATTATTGAATATATTCAAAAATTCTTTTTGTTTTATTTGCTAATCGATTACGTATTAAGGTCACACTACGAATCAAAAAGACGGTTATTGGTAATCAAATCTCGTAATTTTCATTTAGGGTCACGTGACAAGGATAACACTTGCTCTGGCAACCCACTCTAAACTTTCACACTACGCTAACATGAGGAATTTGAGCCCTCGGAACGAGTGGTCAAACTTTTTCGATTCGTGGAATTCGTAGAAGCTCTTAGGGGTTTGGGGCACGCACGCACACACACACATTAATGTAATTCTAATATAATTAATTCATAAGGGAACGGGAATCGATTTTACATTCACATTTATAACTTTCTTTTAGATTTTTTAGGTTTTGACTTGTGGAATCCCGATGTATGCCTTATACAAACACAGAGTTCGATGGAACACAATTTGAAGACAATTGCTTAACACAATGGGCTTTTAATGGCCTCAGGGCTTGAAGTTATTACACGACAGAACACTCGGCTACCACTACGTGTTTTGTTTAGGAGATAATCTAATTATAATAATTTGAATGATAAATTCAGATATAATTGAAGTTACATAAATTTTCAATATGTAGCAATTAAATTTCATTTTAATGTAATGCCTTTTCTAAAATTATAAATGAAATCTTTTAAAATATTTATGTGACCCCTTACAGAAACATTTATTCATATATGTTGCATGATATACCCTTTTTTACTATATTTATTATCCCATCATAGTAATTTTCTTATGTTTATATTTATTTTATCTGATATATGGTCATGTCAAACGCCCCAAATAAGTTACAGAACAGACCATTTCGATTAATTTTGAATTTTGAACTCACAATTCAAATAAGCATTACCTTGACTTCTATAATATAGTACTTTGCAAACGGATGATGTTTCTGAAAAATATTTGCTGTACAGAAATGTAAAAGTGTTACTATTTTTTTTGCTTATGACAGATTTAAGAATTATTGCTAAGTTGTAACATAATGAGGTATTTAGTTGAATTCACATAAAATTGCAGGGAAATAAATTCGCTTTGTTAAATTCTTAAGACTTTAAAGGTACAAATTAAATTTAGAGCCAATGAGTTTATATGTTACCTGTAAAGTATGAAATGCCGTTAATTCTATAGAATGCCTAGGCATCATCATTATATGTAATGCTGGACGTTTTTAGGTGAGGTATGAAATATGAGAGCTTACACATACTTAACCTAGGCATTGCATACAATGCCTAGGCATTTTGTAGAATAACAAATGCTATTTAGGCAAAGTATAATAAAAAATGCCCGGATAACGCTATTGTATCAATGATGAACATTCCTCAAAAATACAAAGGTTATCCTGGAAAAATAATCCATTAAAAATTATTCAAATAACATAAAGGAGAATGAAAGTTGTATAGAACATAATTCATTCCTTTGTTATTAAGGAAACCAAATTTTCACATATAAAAAAATTAGATATTAAAATTAACTTCTTTATTGTGACATGCTAGGTTTGAATCACACTTTTTCCTCAGGCATTTCATATTTTGGCTCTTTGTTTTATACGTACATTTGACGAGTTCTTGGCCTCTTCCACAGGACTAAAAAATTGCAACTGATCTTCAATTCCAAGCAATTTCTTAGAACATAAAGTGAATTTCGATCTCGCATTTATTTTATACTTATACAGTCAAATAACATGACATGCAACTTTTACGTATTTGGGTGGAATTTCTTTCAACATTTTATCACGTTCTCCGTGTCCAATAGCCAATTGAGCTTTATGAAGTACGTGAAATAACTAAACCGTTACTTAATACTGTACAGTACTGACGCCTTTTTTAACAGGATAAGTGAGTTTACTTTTGTTTTCCACAATCATCTCATCATTGCGATTCAGCAACCAATAGTAGTCATTTTGGCTTTTCGTACATCATTTATTGACTTCTGGTAAGTAGTTTTGGTTAAGAAAAAGTTGTTTTTTGCAGCATCATTAAGGTATTGCTGCAAAACCCAAAAAGGTATTTGCAAAATCCCGGTTCCGACTACGTTCGGAATCGGGATTTTGCAAAAGCTTACAAACTAATAGTTTTTAGTAGTTAGCATTACTTAGATTAGAATACGCATGTATAAAACTATTTTAAGGATATTATTAGAGTAAAAATTTATTTAAATGGGACATTTTGTAAAAAATGAAAATAGAATTATCTATTTTCAAAACATTCTCCTTTTATGAAAAATGCATATATAATAATAATATTTTGCTTATATATATATCCCAAACCTCTGTACAGAGTCTGAGCTAGGATTTTTCAGGGAATATTAATGTCGCACTCTCACTCTATGTTTAGCTACACGAGGTCTTTTGGTGACGGACCTCGTGGTTTTGAACCATGGTCAAGTGACGCTAGGATTTTTTAAATATATAACTTAAAAGTGGACTTATCCATTTTTTAATACATTGGAGCGAAAATATTTTAGCAGAAAAACACCAATTGCTATTTCAATTGGTAGTAACTCTGAAAAATAATGTGAATGATCAATGAATGTATTGTCGAAGATTAGAACTAGCGACCTATGGATCCTAAGCCGAGTAACATACCACTAGACAAAAGTGATCACTCCTGTCCGAATGCTGTTACTGGCTTATTTAGATACAGCTACAGTACTCCCGCACCAGCGAGTTGATGTATCGGTGAACGAACGAAATATTTGTATGGTCAGTACGGGAGTTATTGCTGTTACATCAAGCAAGTCTGTCGACTTTGCTGCGTCAAATGAGTCTGATGACTTTTGATTGCTCTTTTTGTGGGTAGATGACGTCACGATAGATCAGAAGGTTTGCGTTTCTTTTCAGCCAAGGTCACCAATATCGGAGGATTATAATCCGCATGGATCTGAAGCAGAGTAACATACCACTAGACAAAAGTGATCACTCCTGTATGGATGCTGTTACTAGCTTATTTAGATACTGCTACAATTTCATCCATGTAGTATAGTGTTGAAGATGTGCAGTGATGAGCAGTCTCATTCAAAATAATTCCTCTCCATTGAAAGATGTCAAAGTGGTTGATCTTCTCGAATGTATGCAAGGTTGGTAGCGTTCACTAGTTTCTCCAATGTTGTAAACACGTTAAGAATCGCTTTGAGGCGAATATTGACTCTTCAGTGAAGAGAACAAAAGTCCAAACTTGCTCTGATCAAGAGAGGCGTTCCTTGCTTGATGCAGCATCTTCGCTCAATGCATTAAGTTATCTTGAGTGAAATAAAAAATACCATGCTTGGGAAAATTTAAGGTAGGATACTTTTTAAAATGTGCTTTTATTAGTTTCACCTGTATGTTATGGAATCTTTGAACTCGATTTTTTCCCAATTTAAAAGGTTAGAGTCATTCGAAATTTAGCACACATGCCAAGATCGTTGTCAATACAATAATTGAATAATTTTGTTACATTGTCCTGATCAGAATCATCAGGATAAGCGATTTTCCCTTTCCAGATTTGGCGACTAATTCCTGATCCTATATTCAGATTTGACGATTAAAAGATTAAGTTACAACCCTAAAGCGAAGACGCTCATGGTCACACACACACACACACACACACACACGCACGCACGCACAACAAACAAAATGAACGATAGTCTAAAAAATAAATAAGAAAATCCCGCTTTTGTTGCAGATCGAGCTAAAAAATGCCAAATAAATTATAGTTTAGAAAAACTAAAAAACTCGTTTTTATAGTTAATCGAGCTTAAAAGTAAAAAAAAAAAGATAATTCTTAATATAAGAATAAAATGATTAACGAGAAAAATTAATGTCATTGGGGTAAGAGCGTGGGGTGCCCTATATCAATTGTTATAATTTCTAAATAATTCTATTCCGTAATGTTGAGTTAGTGTAAAAATGTAGTACAAAACACACACCATGCTCTAACCACAATGACATTATAGTTTTCTTGTTAATCATTTTATTCTTATATTAAGAATTATTTTTTATTTTTCCAGTTCGATTAACTATAAAAGCGTGTTTTTCAGTCTTTTTAAACTATAATTTATTTAGACAAACTTCGTACATATCTACATAAATGTTTAAAGATATTTTGAAATTTTATAAAAGAGTTTAATTTTGTAATGTCAACTAGTACACTGCTGGACAATTGCTAAGGACGGATCACAAATTGCTATGTAGCATAACATTAAGCGAGACATGAGGCCTAGTAGGATAAAATATAGTTGCCACACTGTTCAGACATTAGAATAAAGGATATTAATTGTTCTGGAAAGTACAAAAGCTGTGAAACATCTGAAAGAAAAAAAAATGTTCATTTGATCTGCGTACGGAGAAATGAAACAATGCATCTAAAAGTCAGCAGGCACCTTAAAGAAAGGTATCAGTACGGGATATGTCCACCGTGGAGTGTGATGCAACATTCCACACGTCGTACCATACTTTGCACAATATTATCCAGCAGCTTTTGAGGCAATTTATCCCATTCCTCTGTGAGTGCACGGATGAGGGTGTTCTTGTTTGTCGGAGGATAGTTTCGACAAGCAACTTGCCTCCCCAAAGCATCCCACATATTTTCAATGGGGTTTATATCTGGAGAACCCGCTGTCCATACGAGACGTTGAATACCCTCGCTGTCTAGACAATCCTGAACAGCAAGTGTTCGATGACATGTTGCGTTGTCGTCCATAAAAACAAATTTATCACCGACAGCATCACGGAAAAGACGAACATGAGGAAGTAGAACTTCATCAATGTATCGTTGGCCCGTCATAGTCCCATTCGCAACCACATGTAGGCGCGTGCGGCCATTGATCATGATGCCGGCCGACACCATGATTCTGCATGTCGGATATCGGTCCTTTTTCTGGATATTTTCTGGACGATAAGCAGTACCACTCTCGCGCCAGATCAGTTGGCGTGTACAATCCGATGACAGACTGAACCTACTCTTATCTGAGAATAGTACGCATGCCCAGTCCTGTTCAGTCCAATTGTGATGCTCACGACACCATTGCAAACGGGCAGTACGGTGCTGTCTGGTCAATGGGACACACACAACAGGTCTGCGTGCGTATAGTCCTCCTCCCCTCAAACGTCTGGCAACAGTTTTTCGGGAGATCTGCTTTCCTGAGGCAGCAAGAAACTGATTTGCCACCTGCTGAGCTGTGGTGCGCCTGTTCCTTTTGCTGATAGGACGATATATCTGTCTTCTGCAGGCGTCGTACTTCTAACACGACCTCCCCGTGCCGTCTACTACACATTCCAGTAGTTTTAAATGACTTCCACAGCCGTGAAACAACGCTGTGAGCGATGTCGAACTCCCTGGCAACATCTGTTATTTTTTGCCCTTCTTCGATCTTTCCAATAATTCGGCCACGCATAAAATCATCTATGTGATGTCGGGAAGACATGCCAAAAATTTTAAGTTCGTCTATTAAATCTTTCCTGTAAAACTTTGACTTGAAACAACAACTGTCCACACGCGTCAAAACCTTTAAAGCTCTTATGAACGCTATCACGTGATGAACAGACGTGGAAAAAAATTTGCATACTCATACTTCTTCTTACTAATATCCCGCACTTATTCTAATTTTCCACATTTTGCTTCCTTTCATTTTGTGGTTGCTATGGATGATAGTGTTATCCGTCCTTAACAATTGTCCAGCAGTGTATTACATATATGCATACACTAGGGATTCCCTACCTTTTTTCAACATCGACTTATATTTTGAAAGATATAACACACCCCAAAAGGAAATATAATATAGAGTCATTTGCATAGCATGCATCAACTGAAACAAAAGCTCCCTGAAATAGGTCAATTTCTCATCTAAAATATTTTCATAATAAGGTTTTAAAGAAGCTTTTTCCTATCTGCAGAGAAAGGCATCGATGTGATACAAAAATATTAGATATTATCAAAGTGAAAAGTTTTCTCAAACAGTTCCATTACGCAAAATTTTTCAAAAATAACTCCATGCATATTTTTCAGTCTCAGAAGAATTCTGGCATTATTAATCTTGCAGTTCGTGTTTACTACGATATATTTCTCTACTAATATGTCATCAGCATTTATTATGTATTAAGTTTAGCAATTATAATTCTTCCGGTAAATATATAGTCAACAAACTAAAGCATTTACAGTAAATTAAAAGGATGCTGAAGGCTGTTAAATAGGATTAATGCTCGTACACCAGTATTTAAGAAGAAAGGCTAGATGAGAATGTACGAACAATTTAAAAAAGTATTCCGCTATACCCACACGCAACTAAATTAAAATTACAGAGGCAGAATATAATAGTATTTTTTATTAGCTTAATGTATTTAATTACCATAATAGAATCATTATGTATCTTTGTGTTGAGCATGACTAACAAGCATAGTAAGAGGTCTAAGCAAATTACTTTAAAGTATAACGCAGTAAATATAATATTTCTAATCCTTCCTTCTAAACTTTCCCTGATTTTTAAGTACAGTAAAAATTGTAAATTTACTTTTTTATATTCAGTAAACAAAATATGCAAAGCAAAATTTAGGCGCAGCTATATTTTTACTTGGAAAAAATCCACTCATTTATATTTAAATAAAATCTCTTTTGCTCGCGATATTATTCTGTTTATGTGGCTACGGTAGACTAGATGGTCAAGATAATGAACTCGTAGCTGGCATGTCATGAGTTCAAACCATGTACCGCTGGAGACCCGCTGTGCAGAGGGGACTGATGCACGTTAAATATCTCGAGGCTCAAATGTCCTCTCGTTGGTGTGGTAAGGAAGTTAGGAGAGGGGTGAGGTGCCAGCTCAGGTACCATCCTCGTTACTTAACCAGGATTCAAAATCACAAGGTCTATCACCAATTGCCCTCGTGCAGCTTTGAAGTGTGACGTAAATATAACTCTCTCTCATTAGTTTATTTATATACAAGCTAAGGAATTAAAATTGACAGTTGATATTATTCACGATTACAAAAATAATTATTTTTATCAAAAATACTTAACAGTAAGGCCGACTGTGTAGCCATCTACGCTTTCATGACCTTAGGCACTTAGGTGCATGAACAGAGGTTCTGGTCAGGTTTTCAGTCTGACGCGAAACCCCCAGTGTTAAATTTCCAAGCAAGTTTGGTACTCATTTATCGATCCACTGTAGGGATAGAAGGCTGAAGTGTATTTTCAGTCATAATAAAATTACATCTTAAATGGTTTCTTTTATGTAACAAATGTAACGTCAAAAAGTAATTTCGGCTTAACATTGGTGATTTCAAGGCATTTTGATTTCAGTTGTTGAAAATCTAGTCACTTAATAAAAGAGCTTTTGTAATGAGAACCCACCTTCCCATTATTTAATCAATTATATAATGTAACAATTAATTTAAATTCTTTTTTAGTTATAAGTGTATTTTACGTGTGATAACGAGACTAATTTTAGAATCGTTGAATCTTCTACAAATATTTTAATAAATAAAATCGTTAAATACAAGCCTAAAGCTTTAATTTCAAACATAAACATATTTATTAAAAATGACATAAAAGTGACATTTTTCTGACCCATGAACTCTGGTAGAACCCCCCCTCAGTATAGAGGGCGCTGCTTGTAATAACATGTGTTGTTGACACCAGAGATCTTCTGTACGTGACCGAGTGCAGACGCACTCCATATTCCATTAAACTTATTATTTAATCTTACACTTGTATTCGATGATTTATTGAAATTAATTGAGTCTAACGGATTGTGATGATATGAAAGTTGATTGATATAAAAGCATTCTACCACTGATTAACTGAACCATCGATGATAGTAACATTGGTGCAACGGCCTGAAATATATGAAAATTGATGAAAGAATCATTTTTGATAGCCTCGACCAAGAAGTTGAAACATCATCATCGACAGTGAATTCAGGTAAGCCGAATTTTTATTGAAACTGAATTATACCTGAATAGAAGATTAAAATGTCAGAAGATCTCTCAAAATTTAAAAAGAAGCGTACTGCGGTACGTTCTTCGTTGACAAAATTGATAAATAAAATTGAAGGAAAGATCAACAATGAAAATGAACCTGTTGATCAATTTGAAGCTTTTATAGAGCAATTAAATGACAAAGAAAGTAACTTAAGTTTATTAAATACACTAATTGAAGACCGTTTGTCTGTTGACACTATTACTGAAGATATAGAAGCTTCGGAAGAAATTAAAGAGAAGATTATATTTTGGAAAACGAAGCTTTCTTCTAAAATTAGGAGAATAAATTCTGACTCTATCCAGGTTGATACAGTTTCGCGAAATATCCAAGTTATTGATTCCAATAGTTTTGAATGTATGAACATAAATTTACCTAAATTGCATATAAATAAGTATTCTGGAAATTATTCTGAATGGTTAGATTTTTATAATTTATTTGAAAGCTCTATTCATAATAACAATAGACTAAGCAAAGTTGATAAATTTAATTATTTAAAATCATATTTATGTGGTAATGCGCTTGCTTGTATTAATGGATTTCCAATTTCTGATGATAATTATGATAGAGTTCTTGATTTATTAAAAGATAGATTTGGAAATAAAAACATGTTAATTAACGCTCATTTGAGCAATTTATTAAATTTAACACCTGTTAGAAACCCTACTGATATTGTGGGCTTAAGAAATTTGTACGATAGAGCAGAAACGCAAATAAGGAGTCTTGAAAGTTTAGGAGTTAAAGGAGAATCCTACTCAAACTTATTAACACCCATCCTGTTGAAACAGATACCCTCGGAACTCGTTTTGGAATTCAATCGTTCTCAAAAGGACGAAGGGTTTGACCTGAGCGCTCTGTTACAGTTCCTACACTTAGAAATCCGTAGTAGGGAACGAGCTTCTCAAATAAACAGTCATAAACTATGTCATTATTCCCCTCCATCGCAAAACAGAACAAAAAATAAAGGCTCCTATTTCCTCGGACAACGCATGAAGCCACCCCCGAATAGAGTACATTTTCGACCCCATTCATTTCCCACCCCTTTGGAGAAAGTAGAACTTAGAAGCCGAAAATGCTTATACTGCAACAAAGGTCATGAACTCGACACTTGCCGTTCCTTTGGTGCTCACGAAAAGCGAGAAATTTTAAGGAAGAAGGGCTGTTGTTTTTTATGTTTGTCGCCCGGTCATAGAGCAATGGAATGTGTTAAGAGGGAGTCGTGTCCTATTTGTAATGGGTCTCACCATTTCTCAATATGTTTTCGGAATCGACATGATGACGACTTGTCTCCGAAAAGGGACACTGATAATGTAATTTCAACAGTAATTAAAACAGAAGTAAATAGTGTATTGTTACAAACATGCGCCGCATTAATAGATGTCAAAAATGAACAAGAAGTTGTTAGATTATTTTTAGATAATGGTTCACAGAGAAGTTTTGTTTTAAAGAGTACTTCTGAGAAATTTAACTTTCCAATTCTTAGAAAAGAAAACCTTTCCATTTGCACATTTGGTGCTAAAGAAACTGAAACAAAAACTTTAAATATAGTTAAAATAAAATTGAAAAACAGGGATGATCCAAATTTGTGCATTGAAATAGAGGCGGTAGAGACAGAACATATTTCTATCACGAATTTACCGACTCCTGATAGAAATATTGATAAAAATTTAGATATTTAAAAAAATGTACAATTAGCCGATTCTTATGATTTTAACGATAAAGAAATATCAATTCTTATTGGTGCGGACTATTATTATCAAGTAGTTACAGGTAGAATTACGCGTCTAAACAAAAATCTTGTGACAGTAGAAACATTATTCGGGTGGTCTTTACAAGGGCAGAGTACAGATTCTGAGAGGACCTTTTAACAATGAGTGTTATTGTTAATGAATCCAATATTTCTAAACAGCTTAGTGAATTTTGGAATTTAGAGAACTTAGGAATAAAAGCAGAGGTGTCCGATGAGGAAAATATTGATAATGATATAATGTCTGAATTTGAAGCGGGAATTTCATACCAAAATAAGCGGTATAAAGTTAAATTCCCTTGGAAACCTAACATGAAAACATTATTAGAAAATAATGAAGAAGTTGCTAGGAAAAGATTTCTAAAGTCAAGATCACGTTTTAAAAATGACAGTTCCTTATTTGAGGATTACAAATTAGTTATAAATAATTATCTTTCTGAGAAAATCATAGAACGCGTTCCATTTGAAGAAGAAAATCTAAAGAATAATATTTTTTATCTACCACATAGAGCAGTAATACGTACTGATAAAACTACAAGCAAATTGCGAATCGTATTTGATGCGTCATCACATGCGAAATCACAGCTATCTTTGAACGATTGTTTACACACAGGGCTAAATTTTATACCTAAGCTATTTTTTCTATTAATCAAATTTAGAGTGAATCCAATTGCATTTGTAGCTGACATAAAAATGGCATTTTTGATGATTGAGATAGACGAAAGTGAAAGGGATTTTACAAGATTTTTCTGGGATGAAAATCCAGGAATTGATTTAGAAAACAAACGGCTTGATATTTTCCGAATGACTAGGGTTTTATTTGGAGTAAAATCAAGTCCATTTCTTCTTGCAGCTACGATAAAGCATCATCTTAAAAAATATGTGGATATTTTTCCTGATACCTTTAACCATCTTAACCAGTCATTGTATGTTGATGATTTTCTTTGTGGAAATGTCAGTGTCCAAGCAGCCTTGACGACCTGCGTAGAAAGTAAACAAAATTTGGACGATGCAAGTATGGATCTTCGGAAATGGAGAACCAACTCTTCCGAGCTAAATCAAAGGTTAAAAAATTTAAATTTTGAAGTAGATGAACATAAAGAGTCATTGAACACGTTGATAGCTTCAAAGGTCTTAGGAGTTGGTTGGAATGAAAAATCTGATACATTCTATTTTGATTCCAGCGATTTAGGAACATTTCTTTCTAAAAGAATTAATACAAAAAGATATTTGTTACAAGCCGCAGGTCGATTATTTGACCCAGGAGGTAGATTGAAACATTCGACCCTATCTGAATTCCAAAAACATCAAATGATGTTGCCAAAGGCAACGAACTTCAAGGGAGCAAGAAACATTCTTAATGAATGGAACGAAATTTGCACACACAAGTCCAACAGAATTCAGCTATTCAGCGAGGAAGAGGAAATCGAATGGAACTTCATTCCACCCGCTTCTCCCCATTTCGGTGGATTGTGGGAAGCAAACATTAAGTCCATGAAACGCATTTTATTGAGGGTAGCGAAATCAGCTATCATGAACTTCGAAGAGTTAACTACGTTGATGGCACAAATCGAAGCAGTTCTGAATTCACGTCCCTTGTCTCCACTTTCTTCGGACCCCAATGATCTTAACCCTTTGACCCCGGGGCATTTTTTGACGAACTGTGCAATTTCATCCTTTCCTGAACCTTATACTGCTTCGGATTCTTTGTCCTATCATTCCAGGTGGAAACTCGTTCAATCTCTGAGAGACAAATTTTGGAACCGTTGGAGCACCGAATATCTGACCCATCTGCAGACCCGTGCTAAATGGAGTGAACAGAACCCTAACCTGATGGAGAATCAGCTCGTTCTTTTAAAGGATCCCAACACCAAGCCCCTGGACTGGCCTATGGGGCGTATTCTTGAAGTATTTCCCGGTAGTGATGGTCTTGTAAGAGTAGTTAATGTGAAAACCTCAACAGGTATTTTAAAACGAGCCATCACAAAGGTAGTGCCTTTACCTATTCCAGTTGATCCTGCAACTGTAGAGAAGAACAATTGAACACATTTAACAATTTCTTGAACTTTAACCTTTATATTATTCTATTTACATAATTGCTAATTTGATTTTCAGTATTATTGGTAACTCATGTGATTTAAGAATTGCTAATTTTATTTCAGAATTATTGATATGCATGTGATTTAAGAATTGCTAATTTTATTTCAGAATTATTGATGATGAATATGATTTGAGAATTGAATTCATAGGATTTTATTTTTATTATTTCACATTGCATGAATTTTATTTGTATTATTTCACATTGCATGAATTTTATTTGTATTATTTCATTTTGCATGAATTTTACTTAAATTACCTTAGAATTTGAATTATCTTAATGTAAACTCCGCAGGAGTTTAAGTGGGGAGTAATGGTAGAACCCCCTCAGTATAGAGGGCGCTGCTTGTAATAACATGTGTTGTTGACACCCAGAGATCTTCTGTACGTGACCGAGTGCAGACGCACTCCATATTCCATTAAACTTATTATTTAATCTTACACTTGTATTCGATGATTTATTGAAATTGAGTCTAACAGATTGTGATGATATGAAAGTTGATTGATATAAAAGCATTCTACCACTGATTAACTGAACCATCGATGAATGTTACTATCATCGATGGTTCAGTTAATCAGTGGTAGAATGCTTTTATATCAATCAACTTTCATATCATCACAATCCGTTAGACTCAATTAATTTCAATAAATCATCGAATACAAGTGTAAGATTAAATAATAAGTTTAATGGAATATGGAGTGCGTCTGCACTCGGTCACGTACAGAAGATCTCTGGTGTCAACAACATATGTTATTACAAGCAGCGCCCCTATACTGAGGGGGTTCTACCAAACCCTTAAGTGAGGCATTTGAAATCTTTTGAAATTATGTTATTATTTATCGTTCAGTTTTATAATTAGTATGAGGGCCAAACTACGCTCGTAGAAATTTGCATTGCTGGTATCAGATATATATATATATATATATATATATATATATATATATATATATATATATAAATATGCATTAGAATATTTTTAAAACATTATTATTAAGGGCACTAAATACTTTTAAAAACCTTCAAAAAGTCGATTTTTCAAACATATTTAAAAAATATTTTGGAATGCCGAGAACATTTTAACTGTCATGCCTGAGTTTATCTCGAGCACGGCACTAGTTCTCCAAACTGTCACGTCCAAGTATTACACGGGGTAATTTTTATTTTGACTGCATCAAATTGTTATACCTGAATACATATCGGGAGAATTTTATATTTTGGCTTCATCTCTTTGTCAAATCCGAATCTATATCGGGGAAAATTAATTTGGGATCACAAAACCCCACAACAGCTGAATTACTGAACTTCCAATAGGTATTCATATTTATTTATTTTTCTATTGTTATATTTTCTTAGAAAAAATGTTCCGCTGGAAGCGAACTTTATCACTGTCACTCCAAACGAATATGCAACTGCTACAAAACATTAAAATTTTTTATTAATGTAATTCAAAATATCAATTTTTAACTACTAAGTATATTTTATTTGTACTAAGCATTTGATTTTTGCGATAAAAAAATCGACAATTTATGTACCCAAATCATAAAAATAACATGACAGTGAAATTGTTAAAGCAACTGTTCTGTCAAGTAATTACACCCTGAGCTATAAAAAAACGTAAAAGTCAAAAGGAACTTGCTCTTTAAATGCAATTAAAACAAACCCCCAAGAAACATTTCTATTGTTGTAAAGTACAGTGCCATATAATCTGGAGAAAGTTGAAGGAATTGGCCATGTCTATACGACTTTTTTGGTGCCAGACTTCATAAACTAAAACTTAAAAAAAGAATTTATCAAGTGGCAGAAGTATAAATGGGAAAATAGCTTGACTGTAAATTAATAGAGAAATTTACATTCTATAAGGGTTGCCCAAACAAAAAGTGGATGTATGCGATTGCGGCAGAATGAATACAGCTATAGAAGAGCCACCAAACAGGGACACGAAGGACAGTAGGAAGTGTACACCGCATACGATATTTAACAGTGAAACCTGTTAGTAGTAGAGGAAATTAATCGAAAGTAAAGTCGTACCACATTAAGGATACATCTATCTCAGAACTACGTGCGGTAGTACGGTTTCTAATTGCAGGAGGTGAGTTTAATACGGGCACCAATCGACGAACAGTGGCAGTATATGGAGCGTACTGTTTAAATAGAACGTCTTGGAACAGTTGATGTAAAAGTTTTCGAGAAGGGCAGAAGACGATATCGGATCTCCATGGCAATTTTCGCTCACACGTCTCCCGTGAAACCAAAGTAACTTTAAAAAATTCGTTGGGAAATGCTAGAACACCCACCGTACAGTGCGTATTTGTCACTCTGTGACTTCGAGGACTTTAGGCAATTTAAGATACTATTACGTTTCTATTTGAACGATAAAGTGAAGGAAGCTGGGACATGACTTCCTCAAGAATCAACCACGTTCTTTCAAATTGGAAGACATAGACCTGATGCCGAAACTATGGGACCTGTATAGCACCCCCCAGAGCGATTGCTTTTGATTTCCAATTAAATCATTCTTTTTATTGTACTTGCCCACTTTTCATTTTGGCAACCTTTATACTATGGGAATGTTGTAAGACAAAATAACTATTTCATAGATGATACGCATAATGGGCTATTAGGGCTATATGGGCTACTTATTACCATTACCGTTCAAAAGATTTTATTTATGCCCCGTTGGCTCTACTTGGAGGAATAAATACAAAGGGGAAAATACAATGAAAATATGTTATACAAACATACAGGTGTTGTACCTGCCACTATTATGAATGCAAAAAAAATATTTTTTTGCAGTGTTATCTTTCCCTAAACTATTAAAAAATTTCTTTGGGGAAAATAATGTGGCGTTCCAACTAAGATGTGCAGATTCATTGAATTGACAAGCTAACCTTGACTGTGGATGGCTAGTAAAAAGAAGGATCAAACTCGAACCTCCTGCCATTAGCTTCCAAGCCACATTTCAAGCATTAATTTGTTGGAGAGCCGCTTTGATGTTATGTAGGTTTCTATTTTAATTTTTAAATTTAAAACTAAATGAATTATTAGTTATTTTTTAAGCAGTGTTTTTAACTTTGTAGTATCAAATGGCCTTCTGATCTGGAGTTCACTCAATTTTTTCATATTAGTGACACGGGTGTGATTTGAATACGCAACCTTCTGATGTGGACTACACTCAATTTCCATAAAACTTAGAGTCATGATCTTTCAAATTAAACTGACACAGTAGTCGTAATAGTAATGTAGTAGTAATGCATAGTAATAGAATGGCTGACCACTTAAATATTATCCAATACCTGGGTTGTAAATTAAGGCATTTTTCTGTCACGAATATTTTTCAGATTGATGAAATGTACGAATAATGGAATTAGAAAGGAAGTCAAATCTTCAATGCTTGATGGCTGTAAAGCTCCGAAAATGGCAGAATAAACCATACATGAGTGATAATTATACATGAATAAACTATACAAGATACAACTTATGAGGTGGATGCATTTTAAGTGTAAATTAATTGTGTTTTAAGTAAATAAAAATAAACCTTCAAATTTAATATTTTCCTTCTGTTAAACAAGATTAAATTTCAAAAAAAGTTTTGGAAGCAGAGTTCTAAAATTTCATATAGAGATATTGTGCTTAGAAATATTTATTCTGTAAACCTCAGTTTTTCAATCGAATCAAAATATTTGATTTCCTTCCTTGATAAAAATAAAATGCTAAATTTTTTTAAAAAATGGATAAATTTTAAATTGGAGAGTTACAGAATAAAACATTTTTTAGCTTAAAGTTATATAAAAATGAAGTTTTTACTGGTCTTATCTTTCAAATATTATTTTGGAGGGCAACAGAAGATAAGTTAATTTATTATTTTTGAGTTAATATCTTAAGTTGCTAAAATATTAAAGTAATAACACAAATTGATTAAGTATCTTAAATTTAACACTTTATTACACAAGCTGTAAAAAATTCTTAGCAAAAGGAAACAAATTAATTGATTTATGGTGAATAGGAAAAATATGTTAAAATGTACAGTTTTTGATTTCGAAAAATACCAATTCTTCTTGAACATCATTGATTGTACATTATTTTGAACCCACCATAATCAACAAATACTTAACTTATTTGTATAACTCAAACATATTTTATTACAAAATGTTTATAGATTTGTTTACTTTTGATTAAACGTAAAATTTTACCATAGCAAAATTGATTTATGCAATTCATAGTAAAATGCAAATTACATGCATTCAAAAGGAGAAAAATTCTCGAAGAGGAAAAAGTTTTAACAGCGTACCAGGTAATATTTTACGTGTAGTGTTTTCTGGTTGATTCTAGAAATATCTTTTCTATAACAAAGCAATTAGACTTTGTTCCTGACTCATCGAAATCTTTAAAAACTCATTCAGATGAAATGTTCCTATCTTACACAAGATAGAGTTTTGTTCACTTCCTATAACGCTAAGAAATTATTTTAAAATGTTAAAAATCACAGCGTAAAACCTTTCATTTATTGTACAATGAAGCCATTCAATGGGTATGTCAGATTGAAGCCATTCAAATAATTTCCAGTTTTCAAAATGTTTCAAATATCTGAGATTTATTGACATAGCTAGGGAAATAACTTTCAATAAAATAAAATTTATAGAGCTTCATTTTCAAGTTAAAAATAGCACCTAAAGACTTATAAGTGCAACAGACGGGAGTTTGCAAAGAAGTAGTAGATTCTAATGCGTAAGTGAAGGTAGTATTGGGTGTTCGAAAAGTATGGCTATACTTTCAATTATTAGTTACAAATAAACAAGCAAAGATATTTAATTACGACTTTTGTTTCATAGAGAAAACAAAAGTTTTCATTACAATGTTTTATTATGTAATTTCAAGGTGTGCACTAATGGTTAAGCGCAACTCCTCGAGTCAATACGAGATTTCTATGAAATATTGAAGGATCAACAGTCCACTGAAATTCGACTTTTCATTTATTTTGTGTTACGAATTGGAGTTTGGTAAACAATATTTTTCTCGTATTCCCACAAGAAGAGGTCCAAAGGTGTTACGTGTAGAGATCTAGGTGGCCACGGTATTGAGCATGCTCTTCCGGGGAGTTTTCATTTATAACCTTTCTCACTTCCAAACTTCAATGGAAAGTTGGTACGTTGTACATGTTTTGCTTATTTAAATTCGACAAACTCATTCTACAACTTGCGTTTGCTCTAGCAGTGAAGCAATTTTGAAATGAGAATATTGAAAACGTGGATATAGCGCCATTTATATAGTTTGCACTTCATTAAAGAGAAACTTTAAACTTTTCTTAATATTTTCTTGACATAAAAATAGTGAAAAAATTAATTTGTTTATTTTTAATTCACTCTTGAAAATGCAACCATTCTTCTCGGACACCCTCTTTATTAAAATGTATTAGTTAATAACATTAATGATCAAAATTTCGTTTTTTGTACACCATTTACAGGGAAAATATACATTAAGATTATATTTTTGCAAATTTTCGGAAGAAATTATCAAACGAAATACCAGAGAAAAATCGTCAAAAGAAAGTATGAAGACTGACTGCTGAAAACTTAAAAGTATTAATGAGTATTATTTTTTCGTAATAATTTTTTGGGGGAATCTTATTAGCGGCAAAGACGGACTACTTTCATGGCAGTTGTTATAATTGTTAAAATATAATCTCTCCCATGAAAAAAAACGTTTACTAATGTACAAAGACGATATTTTTATGCTTACAATGAAAAATCTGTTAGTATATGGGAGGGGTTTGAACTCCATCCTTGTGCAAGCCACTGAATCTTAACCATTTTTCTCGAATATTCAATGTACACCATTTTTCTGTTTTTATTTGCCAGTTGCATGGAGTTACTAAAGGTAAGTAGATGTATTTCTATTCTAATTTTGATTGCATGACGGATTTCTTTGGTTTCGGAAATAATTTATTATTTTGAAATATAAATTGTACACTTACAGTTGTACTTTAAAGTTAGGGAGAGAAAACCATTTTTTCCTCTAGGGTGGGTTTTCATTTATTTTGAACTATAGGATGATCTGAAAAATACTTCGTTTAAAAAAAGTTCCTATACTTAAAAATAATGTTTCAAGTCCAAATATTATCATTTCACTTCATACGAGATACTAATAATAAACGTAATAATTAAAACCAGTAATTAAGTTTAATTTAATTTATTAATAAAGCAAAAATTGTTTAGTTAAATTAATTAAACAAATAAGACAAAAATAGCATTTTAATACTTAATTACAATCTAAGCTAGTTAAGTAAATTTAAAAAATAGTAATTAAAATAACAATTTGCATATAAAAATATTAATAAAGAAGCTCATGCTTTAAATGTATTCGCAAATTATGTTACTAAGAAATTAAGATAAACGTATTGTTTATAGGGAAAAAAAAGGTCACACACATTTAAAAAAAAGAAACTATAAGGAAAAGCCATTATTCCAAAAATTAATCAAGATTTTGAAAAAATCCATAGGGAAGTATATATCTATGAAAATAACTTATCTATTTAGAAATGTCACCGTATTGATATAAAACAGCAAGGAATTTCGCAGAAAAGGATTTAAGTCTAAATTAGTATTAGAGAATAGGAATGAAGCTCGGTTCACTTTACCTAGTTATAACGAATCAGAACCAAGATATCAACAGTTTTTTAGATGAAAAGATAAATATTAAATAATTATAGACCAATTTCATTAATAAAGCTGGCGTAATTTAACACACAACAAAGTTTTGTTTGAATAAATTAATTTCTTTTGTACATAATATAAGGTGACCGAAAGGTATGACTACACTTTCAAAAATGAATAAAAAATTAACAAAGATTGTCCCTTACTGTTTTTTATATTCCATAGAGAAATGATTATAAAGGGTGTTTTTTTAGAGGCATAGGACTTTAAATTGCAATAAAACAACGATGTATTATTCGATTAATATGAATTTTTTTTTATTCGAAAGATAATCTTGTGGCATTACATTTTAAATATGATTTCTGGCATAGGACTGCCACGGCTGGCTCGGATGTAGTCCAATCTGGACGTCCAATTTTCGATGACTTTTTCCATCATTTGTGGCCGTATATCGGCAATAACACGACGAATGTTGTCTTCCAAATGGTCGAGCGTTTGTGGCTTATCCGCAAAGACCAATGACTTTACATAGCCCCACAGAAAATAGTCTAGCGGTGTTAAATCACAAGATCTTGGAGGCCAATTCACAGGTCCAAAACGGGAAATTAGGCGGTCATCAAACGTGTCTTTCAATAAATCGATTGTGGCACGAGCTGTGTGACATGTTGCGCTGTCTTGTTGGAACCACAGCTCCTGGACATCATGATTGTTCAATTCAGGAATGAAAAAGTTAGTAATCATGGCTCTATACCGATCACCATTGACTGTAACGTTGTGGCCTTCATCGTTTTTGAAGAAGGATTCCACCAGCCCATAAAGCGCACCAAACAGTCAGTTTTTCTGGATGTAACGGTGTTTCGACATACACTTTTGGATTAGCTTCACTCCAAATGCGGCAGTTTTGTTTGTTGACGTAGCCATTCAACCAGAAGTGCGCTTCATCGCTAAACAAAATTCTCTTATGAAAATTGGGAACAACGGCAATCTCGTTTTGGGCCCATTCGATCAATCTAAAAGCGTTGTTCAGGCGTGAGTCTATTCATGATGAATTGCCAAACCAAACTGAGAATAAATCACTTGACAGCTGTTAAATCGGTCGCCATCTTGGAAAGTAATGCCAACTTAAACTTCTATACCTGAAAAAAAAAACACTCTTTAGTTTCTGCTTAATGAAATGCAAACTATATATATATATATATATATATATATATATATATATATATATATATAAATCATGATATATATATATATATCATGATTTATTGAATTTAAATTTGCAACACATGTACAACGTAAATGGGACACCACTACATTTTAGTTAGGAAATGAGAAAAAGTTCCCCTGGCGATAGATGAAAAGAAGTTCAATAGCGCTGTAACCCAGATCTCTAGACGTAGCACCTTTAGACTACTACTTGTAGGGATACGCGAAAAATATTGTTTATTTAATCTTCAATTAGTTACACCGATGAAATGAAAAATCGCATTATAGTGGCCATTTAGATTGTTGATCATGCAATGCTTCATAGAACGTGGCTAGAAATTTCGTATAGACTCGATGTGTTGCGTGTAACAAATGGGGAGAACATTGAAATCGTGCAATAAATCATTGTAAAAAGAACTTCAGTATTTTCTTTACGGAACAAAAAAGAACCGCAAGTGAATCTATTTGTGTTTCTTTGAAATTAATATTTGAAAGTGTTGTCATACTTTTCGGACACTATATTTCCTCCCCTTCATTTGGGTGTTAAGTGGTTTTTTAATGTCTTATCTTATAGTAAAAAGATACATATTTATTGAATATTTCTATATTTTTTTCAGATTCATTGCAAAAAATGGGTTCATCCGAATCAGACAGAACTCAGAACACATTTTGAAATATGTTTGAGTTTGGTCCTGGTTTCTGTTTATTAAGAAAAAATAATTCTAGCAATTTGGGGATGTGAGAGAAAAGTATTAAAAAACAAATCAAATACAGTCGGACCTGTATATAACGAAGTCACTAAATCCCGAAAAAAAGTTCGTAATACGAAAAATTCTTTATATAAAGGTACATCTTTCAATTTTCTTTATAATCCACACAAAACAAATAGTTTTAATTCATAAACACTATATATTACAAAAAAGAAAATTATTTACACCTTTTTATAAATTAATACATATTTATTTTATATATCTTACCTATAAAAGATAAGACAGTTAGAAAAACTGCAAGGAAAGTTTCTGAACGCCTTTATCCACTTCTTGAAAATTTAATTTTTTTCTTTGATGCTCAAGCACGTACGTTTTGACATTTTCGAGCCACAATGAATTAAGTTACCAGTACGACTAATCAACATTACAAATGAACGGATACTAGTTCATGAACACGGGGGCACGAGACAACTCCCCTAAAGGGTGAAAAGGGATATCGAAGAGGTTTCCAGTGAACTGGACAATGTGGGCTAAAGGTTGCACTTCTTGCATGAAACGCCCAAAATTCTATTATTCTCAGATAGTTAGACACCTAATAGGACCAGTTCATGATTTATGACCACCATAAAATGAGTCAAAATAGAGAATAATTTGAAAAATGTCCAGAAATACTTTAAAAATAGAGAGAGAAAAAATTGAATCACAAGAAAAAAAAAGTTCGTTAAATAGAAAATACGTACACTTCGCTATTGGAAGGTTATTTTACGAAGAAAATCGTTAAATGTTCTTGGTTCCAGGAAAAAGCTCGCTAAATAGAAAAATTCGCAAAATAGAGGTTAGACTGTATACGTATACGTCAGGTATATTCCTTTTGAGGGAAAGATGCATTATAAGTTTCCATTTATTCCATCCAATTTTTTATAGAATAGTCGAATCTGATATTTTCATAAGTTTTGTCAAAAAAACAATTGACACTTATTTATCTTGACCTCAAACAGCGATCATAAACACTAGCTTAACTTGGAGAAATTCCTTTAGCCTTCTATCTTTTCCTGCACCCTTCAACGAGTTTATACGGTGGACAAGATAATAGTTTACAGAGGCGTGAAGTTCTCACACCCCTAGCTGACAGGATCGCCCAAAGAGTCCCTAGAATTTTCTGAATTTGACAGAGATTCAAACATTTGGAGCCGAAAACATGATTTTTTTCTAGTTCCGCTGACGTGCTTCCTTTTCATCTGGTTGGGATTAGACAGGATCCCTCATCTGAAGGGGCTCTTGCCCTTTTTATCCGTTTACGCTGTGATAAGATTTATTTTTTTCTTCACTCCTGCAGCTTAAATTTTTTTCCGGATGCCAATATTCCTTTTTAACCAAAATAGAGAATTGTATTGCAGAAAGCTTATTCTGAATACAAAGAACACTATTATATCTTTGAATAGGCTTTAAGAGAGAGTTCAAAGAGTTCGACACTTTTTCTATTACAAGGTTGATGGAATATAATAAAGTGATAAAATTTCACTTATATAAATCCATTCTACAGCATTTGGATACTACTTTTTAAAGAAAAAAAATGAAATTTAATCTAAAAATAGAATACAATCTACACATTGCATATTATTTTATGTAATTCAAAAAATATATATAATTTTCAAGCTAACTGTTTTTAAAACATGTCGGTGCAATTTAATCCCTTAATCTGTATTTTGAATTCCTTTTTCTAATAAGAAATGGATTGTGATACTAATAATAAAATTATTTTGTAAAATATAGAACATCTTTAACTATTAAGCGGGCACATGCTTGTGCATATCTTACTACAAATGTGCTATTTCTTAATTTGTTTTCAAATGCAACATTCAAGCAGCTTGGAAGTCTCATTACTATTTCTGTATCAATTATCTTCCTTCGCGATAAAATAGATTTGCCCAGTTTTTAGTACCAATTTTCAGTTATTTCTTTAATTTCGCGTTCTACTTTGTTTCTTTCGTAAAATAGACGGTACGTGCCTTTGCTTGAAAGTCTATTTTTTCTTCACACTTTGGGAGTTTTATTTTGAAATACGTCTTCACAATTTGTAGAATGGAAAGCTGTTCCACGTATTTTTCAGGAGAGGGGGTGCCAGCTCAGGTATCGTCCACGTCACTTGACCATGGTTCAAAATTACGTGGTCCGTAGCCAAAAGCCCCCGTGTAGCTTAACAGTGTGACGTTAGTATTCAATCAATCAATCAATCAATTAATCAATCAAATAATCAATCAATCAATCCAAGTATTTTTCAATAATTATACGATGAGGACAATGCCAGCAAAAATGTTCAACCTTTACCACTGTTGAAGGGTTATAATGATCTCAGTGATAAGAATATATCAAACCACATTATATCAGCAATATACGAGAACTGTTTATGAAATATCCAACCTTCAGACGAAAAAAACATATTCGGAAAATTATTTAATGAGGAAAGTTTTTAGATAAATAAAAATAAAACCACAAAATGGGTAAAAAAAAGTGTACAAAGCACAGTAATGGAAAAGAAAAGTTGAACCGTAACATTCCCCCCTGGTACTAAAATATTTGCAAAAGTTGAAACTGTATCTGTTTTGAAAATAAAAGTTGAAAATGCAGCAGCACACACACTATATAATATATAACAGAGATCACAGAAGTTATTTTTGTTTTAGATTAATATTTAAACTTAATTTTCGTTTCAGAAAAATGTAATTGATATTGTAACTTATCTTTGATTTCTATAATGAAATACTTTCCATTTGAAAAAAGGGAATTTAGGAAAACTACTGTCATAAAGAATACGACGCTCACCAGTTGGACAAAAAATTAAATGCACTTGCTAAAAATGTCAAAGCTCAAAATGATTAAGTTTTGCTTTTATTTTTGTGTGAAGATAGTTTTACACTTTTTTTTCAAAAAATTCTCAGCTTTTTTGATAGTATATAAGAATGATCTTATAACAATAGCATTTATCTTTGAAATATTTGAGTTATAAGAAGGTTTTAGTTTTTACTGAGCTCTTTACTAATAAATACTTAATAGAATGTTTCAAGTAAAGAAATTCAACATTTATTTCATGATTTCTTTAACTTTTTAGGAATTCGGAAATGAAACTGTTAGGAATTGTTTGCAAAACCTTTTAAATTAAAAGGTGTTTCAACTTTTTAACAATGTATCTTGTATGATTGAATGATTGATTGTTTATCAACGTCACATTCTCTGAATCAACACCAGGGCTATTGTTGACGGCCCTTGTAATTCTGAATCATTAGTACATCACCCTCGTGTGTAAAAAAACACGATTCTTTTAAAGCATTGACTCTATTTATTTGAATATAAAAGCAATTTTATTTACAAAGAAACGGTCATCGATCTCTTACAAAATAACATGGAAGATATTAAAATCAAAGTAGTTATAACTAATAATGCATAAAACTTAATAGAATTATTCATTCTATTTAGGAACTCAGTGTGAGTATATTTTTAGCGTGCAAGAAAAAAGCTATAGTCATCCAATAAAACACTAATATATTATTCACGGAAACTATAATAAGCATTAATTATTCAAAAACGTATTCAGCTCCGGCAATATTGATTTCTCGATTGAGTTCTTGTTTTGCTTTTAACAGTTCTGCTAATATTTAGCTGATTTTATTTATAAGAACCAATTATTTTTTAAATTACAAACAATTTTTTCAGAACTACCTTTTTCAAAATTACTTTTGAAATATCAATAATATCCTTATTTAAGTTTTCATATATGTGTAGTTGCAATATACATAGTATACATGTTTTTAATCAACAAATTCGAATTTAGTACGTCAGTTACAAAGAATGTTTCTTTTGATGTTCTTTCTAATTTACGAAAGACTAGATTATCTATGTCTCGGTTTTGCTTACGTAGCCATACATTTAATGTCAAATACAGAACTTTTTATTTATAAAAAGTAAATCCATTAATTTATGGAAACTGTATAAAGTGTAAAATATTATTTTACGGAATCTCTCATCTTAATGTTTTAAATTTAACTGCAGGTATCTTCATAAAATAGTTATTACATGGATTTTTTCAAAGCAAGATTTATTTTTTTGTTCTGGCCTTTCAAATAGATTTCTGAGGAAACAATTTTAGAGGAAAAAGTTTGCAGCCCAGCAAACCATTTGGAGAGATGTTTACAAAAATACGATAAACAATTTCCATCGGAAGTTGTTATCGACTTTACGACAAATTTGGTTAGTCAGAGAAGAAATAGAATTCATTGTTTTAAAGGTTTTCCTGAGCATTAAAATTCGACAACACTTGTATGTTTCTATAAAAATGCTTAAAGCACATTTAGCTAGTCATTCGTTTTTCAATGTTCGAAAAACTTTGAAAGCAGTTCAATATTGGAGAAAGACACACAAGGAAAAAAATCAATTGTATAAGATTTGTTGCAAAAGACTTGAAAGGTCTTAAAATGGAAGAAGAGAGAAAAATTGTTTTATGTTTCACACGATATACCTAGAGAATATGAAAGAAAAGGGAAAGAGAAAAGGAGAAAAACCTATCACTGAATATCGATCTGATGCTAGGTCTCGAACTGCGAGAGAAACAAGGTGAAATTAGAACAGGGGGACCTTAGCACCGACATGCAAATCTTAGTTGTATTTCGATTCTGAACAAGGTTTAATCTCAAACACCCACACACACATACCAAAGTAATCACCTTAAAGATAAAAGCAAACAAGTTGACGCCTGTCCCAATCGCACTAGAGGAGCGTTTTTTATTGAGTAAAAAAAATGTGAAAAACTTTTATTTTTCTTTTATTTTTCAAGATATAGGAGTTGAATTCCCTTCCTTCACCTTTATGTATAAAATTCAAACCGCAAAATTTAGTTTTACAAATTCCCAAGCTTTGACTTAGTTTACTTAGACTTTGATTCCAAATTTTTTTGATATTTATTTTTCTTTCGTAGTCTTCTTTAAAGATGATAATATAATTAGCTTGATCTTTTGGGATTTAAAAGCACATTTTTGAGGGCTTTGACTATTAAATACGCACTTTTTATTTAAAGATTCTAGAATTGTATTTAATGTATAAAAAATGTAATAGTTAAGAGTTCAGTGGCCGCAATTAAGCTGTATTGAGTTGAAAATACTTTATTTATTAGTCTGGACTGAATTTAATCGATGAAAAACTATTTAATGGTAACCAAGTTTATATAATTATATTATTATTTTAGTTAAAAAGAGATTTATGAAACCTAGAAGAATGTACACAATTTTCTATTTTGTTACTTAGTTCAAAATAAGTCCATTCGTACCGTCTACCTCAAAAATAGCCCAGGGTATTACAAATTGGGAATTGAGAATTATTGTACTAAATTCATTTTCATGAATTTTTTCTTAAAAAATATGTATAGGTAAAATGGTTAAAACTAAAAATGAACTTAATATGCCGCAAAGTAAGATTTTATTTTTCGTACGATCTTTTAGCTTTATTTTTCTCCAGTATGTACTAATAATTGTTTACGTTTATATACAATGTACATATAAACATTATTGTGAAACAAATGAAGCAATATTTAGTTATTATTCACCAGTAATTAAAATATGAAAATTTCTTAATTTTCTAGTCGTTATTTAACTATCGTCAAGATTATTTCCAAGACCGTTGAAATTCTCCATTTCTAATAATAGTTATGCGGATCAACTAATATTACTAGAAAATGTAATTTTATTATAAAGAGTAAAAGGTGCGCACACACAATAAATATTCAAGTAATAAGAATTTAACTGAATAACTTCATTGTTAATTTTATCTAGTTCGTTATTAGAGTATCATACTTTCGTCTAGTTCATTTTCATAGCTTTAAAATTAGGGCAGAAATTCTTTTTTGTTGAATTGATTTCCATCAATAATTTAAAATTTACGTGACATGACCAGGAAAACATTATTAACCACCTAAGTGCCGCCGATGTTTATATTCATCTTACTCAACCAGTGCGTTATGTGCCTCGGACGTATATATCCGTTCTTCTTTCCTTTTCTTTGCAAGACTATCAATAGATCTATTTCGAAGGCTTCGGAATGTAACAAAATCACCTTGACAGTGTTTTCAAAGAATTGACTTACTTCAGAGACGCGCACATGTGAAGCACGGCGGCACTGGGGAATGAATCGCGTAACTTCAAATCGACAGTTAAGGGGTTAATTCATTCGATCTATTATCACTAGCTGTTAGTATTTTTGTTGGAATTGGAAAAAAAAAGACGTAAAAAAAGTAATTTCCTTATTTTTTAAAAAATATTTTGATTATTTTTTATATTTATAGAATAGTATGTATTTGATGAACTAAGACGGCATGATTATTATTTCATACTAGCTGGTATACCAGTTCTTTGCACGGGTGAACTGAAAAATTAAACAACACAGATTGAAGGATAGAGAAGTTTTTAATGAGTTAATTTTACGTGAATTGCAAATTAAACAAAAAAAAAGCTTTTTGCATACCTCAGCAAAACAAAAAGAAAAACACCATTGTTAAATTTTAAGTATGTAGATTTAATAGCTGATAAAAAGGATTTTTTTTTGTTTATAATTTCCCGTAACACTATTGAGGGTCGATTTTTGAAAATAACTCCCTAAGCTGATCTCTGCTCAGCAAAAGTAACACATTGTTAAAAGTTTTGTGTAATGAACGCTTAAAATAGAGTAAATAATTTATATCTGAAAGTGTAATACATTAATATTACTTTCTGTTGTATGTATTTTATGTTAAAATTGTAATATTCGTAAGCAACGCCGTTTCTTAAAATATAATGACTATAATGGAGATTCAGTGAAAAACACAGCGAAACGATAACGATAGTCAAATTGGTAAATTTCTAGTTACTTTCATAGCTCGAGTTTTATTAGAGCTTTGTAAGACCCGCCATGTAGGGGATGCACGTTATTGCTTTAACTACCGCATTGTGATTTACTGCAGTTTTTTTCATGCAATATTTTTTTTTGGATCACTACATTAAAAATTAAGGGATATACATAAACAAAATACTCCACTTTGGAAAATTTAATCCGTTAGAGATAATAAATTATTTAAAGATATTCCTCTGTAAAATTAATTATATACACCGTTCACTTAAAATAAATAGTCAAATCGTTTTCTAAAGTCTTCATTAACATACAAAAACATAAGACACTTAAATTTTGACAAACTATTTTTTCGGGACAAAAATAATAATCTTTGCAATCCACTGAAAACGCCGTCAGCTGAAAACGCATATCTGCTGCAAAACTGTTCACCTTCTCCACTAAAACACTCATCATAAGACTCGTGCTTCCATATATCTTGGAAGAGTGGATTTCAAAGAATATTCCTGCTAAGTATTGGTAGAATATTCCTTCTAAGTTGGTGTGGTGTGGTAGTTAGGAGAAAAGGGGGCCAGCTCAGGAGTCATCCACGTCACTGGATCATGATTCAAAATTGCGTGGTCTGTTGCCAAAAGCCCTCGTGTAGCTGAACAGTGTGACCTTAATATTCACACTCCAAAAAATACAGTACAGTAGTTATAATTATTTTTATACTTAAAAATGGAATACCCGCCTATTCGATTAAAATTATAGCGTTATAATTAGCTACTAACCAGAAACAAACTATGCAAATATGTCCAAATGATGTAGTGCGCAAGACAAAGTTTATCTAAGGTAAGTACCAGAAGCAATAAAAGTATTTATTTTGGAAAAAGATCAATTTCTTACTACCAAATGTGAATAATAAAGTCACTAAAAAACATTCAAATAAAGAGAGATTTATAACTATCTCTCCCTTCAAAACTTAGTTTGATTCTGAAATAAAATAAATTAGGGACTATGCTGTTTACAGGAATTAATTAGAAGCGAGCGCCTCTTGCGTAGCCAAAACAAAAAGAGTTCTTTCACAAACAAAAGATAGATATATGCTGACGTGGACTTTTTTTTGCAGCGCAAGCCAGAATTGCTTGCAGATGGCAGAATTTTCTCCTACTTACTTGACAAATATCGTTATATTTTGGAAACTTTTTATAAATCTTTATAAATTATAGCCTATGCTATAAATTGTAGCCTATGTGTTATTCTGAGGTACAAGCTATATTACTGTAAAGTTTCATTAAAAACCATTCAGTTGTCTTTGCGTGAATGACCCCGAAACATCCTCACAAACTTTCGCATTTATAATATATATTAGATTGAATAATTTCACACAGAATCTTTTTTTCATTACATCAATCACAAAATATTCAAGTAAAATACAGTTTTATTTCGAAATACGTTCCTGAGATTCTACATATAAAAATGGAATTATTTTTGTGATTTATGAAAAATTTCTTAAAATGTAAGAATGTAAGAAATACGTGTTCATAATAATCACATTCTGTTTTTTATCCACACGAAAACCTGCTTTCAAGTTTCTGCAGAAGTGTAAATAATGGATTTTGCTGTGAAATGACAGGTTTTTAAATGGATTATTGAAACTCGATCTGGAACGCAGGTTCTCCATTATTTCAGAAGGAAATAAGAAATAACCAGCCACACGAAATATGGATGTAGCATTGAATATCTAGCCTCGCACCTTAGACTATGCATAAACAGTACAATTCTTAGAAAAAAGTGTTGAGTCTTTTTAAAGAAAATGCAGATATCTATGATTTAAGATGGGTAGGAGTTTATAAATAGGTCTTTGTTTGAAATTTTCTGGGGAAAAAATGGAGCGTAGGAGGTGTTAGTATTTTGTTATTCCTTTTTCTATATAAAAATGTATCCATTTATATTAAATATTATGAAAATTCAATGCTGTAACATAAAAAAAAAAAATCTTTTTTTTTTCTACAACCTATGTTTCTGTAAGGTCCTGAATTCCAGTTGCCATCTCGAAAATTTTTAGTTTCCTTGTAGGAAAGAGAGAGTTTTATTAACATCACACTGTAAAGCAGCTCTATAGCTATTGTGTGGTGACGGGCCCAGTAATTCATTTCCTATTATTCATTCACTCTTTCTCTCTCTCTCTCTCTATATATATATATATTTATTTGTTTATAAATATCTTCTTCAAAAATTTTCAATCGTTAATAAAATAATTTTTATTCATCCTACATTTTTTCTAAACTTGTAGTGAATGACACTTGATGCTGTGTTACAGTTTTTCAAATATTAATTCATTAATTAAATTTTTTTTGATTTTAAATTTACTCTTCGTTAATTCTGACGAAGTCAGAACCAATACCAACAGATGGTGCCAGTAAGTTTTTCTCACAAATTTTTCTTGGCTTGAAATATATATTTTTAAACGTGTAGTGATAATACTTGATATGCTAGTACAGTTTTTCACAGATATTAATTAATTAATTAAATTTAATTAATAAAATAAAACTTTCTTTATTGCCGAGAGAAGTAGGAATTGATCTTTTAAATGTTTTGATACTATTTGTTTTGAGCCATAGTTTAGTGACAAAGACGACACCTGAGCTGGCACACTCTCCCTCTCCTAACTTCCACACCATACCAACGGGAGGACGTTGGAGAATCGATAGATTTAGCGTGAACAGTTGCCTTCTCTACACGGCAGGTCTTCAGCAGCATTAGGTTTGAATTCATGACACGCCAGCCACGAGTCCGTGACCTTGACAACTAGGCTACTGCGATTGTTCCTTTTAGGAAAATAGATTATAACGTATGAGATTATTCGGATACGGATACAAAAATTTGAAACTTCTCTAAATGCTAATAAAAACCTCTAGGAGTTTCAAAAAATGATTTGAAATGCCTTATAACAGGGGTGGGCAGACTTTTCCAGGGTGCGGGCTACTTATAATTTTTTCAAGCTGTTGCAGTCCACCGAATGTCAGTGGCACACACAAGGTGGGGGTGAGCGGGTTTCATAGGTCTGGACCCTCCCCCATATCCTTTAATTATTTTTTCGATTGATTATAATCCCATATATATAACAGGTAAAACTGAATTAAGTATTTGCTATTAATATTTTTATTATTATTTAATGCTGATAATTTATTTAATCATTTATTTCTTTCTATTTTTCTGTTCTCGACAATCTACAAAATTAAAAAAATTATGTTCGGCTGCGTATTGGGGTATGAAACGAGAATGGTAGACTTTCAACCCTCGATCTCGCCTCCCCCCATGAAAAATTCTTGTCTGCGCCAATGCTCAGAGTCGTAAGTGTGGTGAGGTAGGAAAAGGTCTACAATATTCATTATAAATTAATAATAAACATCGAATATATATATATATATATATATATATATATATATATATATATATATATATATATATATATATATGTACTTACTTACAAACTATAATAATAATAATAATAATAAAAATTAAAACTTTTAAAACCGCATTTAAAGTAAAGCGCAAAATACAAACATAATAATAATATCCACAAGTATAATAATATCAAATGATGCATTTATTATCAAACAATTCGAAATACATAAAAAATAAAACATTTTTTTCTAATGTTAGTTTTCGTTGTTATAGTTGTAAGGGTGCCCCCCTCGGGTGCCCTTCTCCTTGATTATCAGCGTGAGCTAGAGGTGTAGGAATAAATGAAGAACTAGAAGCTGCCATGATCCTAATGTGACTTTATTAAGATCTTAACTTAAACTTTTAACAAATTAGATAATAATAATATATGTGAGAAAATCTACGGTGGCTAAACACACAATATATATAATACCGAAATAGCGTAACCCGGACCACTATCAATACTAACTCGCCTAAGCTCAATTCCTAGACTATCACATATCCGAATATTAAATAGTCACTCCTACCTTAATGTAGAATGAAGTAGCGATCTCAATATAATTCTAGATAAAGTTGCGGTTCACAGGAATGCAATGGTAGGCACCTTGACCTAAGGGCTCTCTGTCACGATTAACTCCTGTTGGCTGTCATTTAACCTTTCCAAAACCTCTTCACGCTTGAATCACGGATTATCATAACATTCCCCGAATTGCCCTCCCGCTTACTCTGATATTTAAAAGCTTCCTAGTTTGCATCTTTCCTTCACGCTTCACTTCTTGGGTTTGATTGGAAAAGAGTTGTCATTAATTCTGGCCCGAAAAAACCTAAAGGACATGTTAATGAAAAGACGTGTGAGCCCGTCACGTAGTCAGTAGAAGACTTATACAGTCTGCATATACTTCAACCAATCTTGAATATTTCCGTATATAATTACTAACTGCTAAAATCTTCAGGCCAAAATGCCTTGGCGGTCCACCGGTTGATCACGATCGACGTAATGCCCTCCCCCTGCTTTAAAAAGGTAATCTAAAATAAGGGTAAATTTATAGTTATTTAATAATATTTCCCTACATTGGATGTATAATTCCTCTCAATATCTGTAATTTATTAAAATGTCCACCTAATGACAATTGGATGTGAATAATAGACACAACGAAAACAAAATAAAACAAATAAAATCAAATTGATTCTGATTTTCAGGATTCAAAAAATATATTTTTTACTAAATACATAAAATTTAAAATGATATATGTCTAAACATTTACAAAGAAAAAAAAAAACCTTAAATATGAAATAAATGTCTGAAAAGGACAATTATGTTTTAATAGATGCGATTTTTGAAATATTTGTTGTCGGTATTATCCGGATTATCACAGAAGTTAGCAATGGCTCTTTAAAAATATATGTCATCAAAATACGAGTCTTAATATCTATACAAAGCCATTAAATGCTATATTAACCCTTTATATACCGACGGTACTTATAAGTACCACCCACTTTAAAATTACATAGAATAACTATTTTTACGAATACTGTGACTATACTTAGCAGGAATATTCTTTTAAATACCCTCTTCCAAGATACATGGCAGCACGTGTTCTATGATGAGTATTTTGGTGGGGAAGGCGAATACGTTTACAGCAGAAGTTGCGTTTTCAGCTGACGTTTTGATCGGATTGCTAAGATTGTCATTTTTGATCCGAAAAAGTAGCTAATGTCAAAAGCTAAATATCTTTTATTTTATATGTTAATGGAGACCTTAGAAAACGATTTGACTATTTAATTCAAGTGAACAGTGTATATAATTAATTTTAGAGTTGAAAATCTTTAATTCATTAATTAGCTCTAACGAATTAAATTTCATAAAGTTGAGTATTTTGTTTATGTATATCCCTTAATTTTCAATGTAGTGATTAAAAAAAAATATTGCATGAAAAAAACACTGCAGTATATCATAATGCGGTAGATAAAGGGTTAATGGTCAGACAACTAAGTATTTTCCTTTTATTTAACGTATAGTAAAACTTTTTCTTAATTTAAAAAGAATTATCCACTTTTACAAATCATTTTGGCCATTTAAATAATATTAATTTTTTGTTCTGGTATTGTTTTTAAAAAAGGTCTAAGATCACTTATATCAAATTTCTTCTTATCACATTTATGTAATGCATACCTATCCTAAACGAAATTCCCTAGAGTAAAGTACAGTTTATAAAAAAAGCATTATTGATTGAAAGGTTTTAATGGAGCTGCAAACGATGTTTGACAATAAACACTCATTAAAAGTTTTAGGGCTAGACATCTATGAAGATCGTCTTTGATAGCAAAATTATCCTGAGGAGAAAACAAGTTTTCGTCTAAGCTAAAATTATCGGCTTATTGAGTGATAATAACACGCGCTGTGCTGAAGAAATGTTATGAGAAATTTTCCAGAATAAAAGTAAGAAAAGGTGTATTAAACTAAATTCTTTATTTTTGCAGGGCTTGAAAAAAAAGAGAAAAGAATTTTTACGGCATATTAGTTTACGGCATGAACGAAGACTATATAATCATGCTGCACTTTACTTGATACGAAGAGCTTTTTACTCTTTAAAATCCTCCGAGGATACTGATTACGAAGATATTGTTTGGATGCTTCCAAATAGATCTAAAATAATAAGCCATAGATAAGTGCTTTATAATACTCTTGACGAGCTTACAGCAAAACACAAGAAGAAATAATATCAGTTTTTCCAATATTTTTTACGTGTTTGAAACCTTTTAGGTATATCGAATCGTAAAATGTCGAAAGTGAAGTTTTTGGTGTTTTTTTCGAATAATTTTTTGAAAACTGATATTTAATGTTGTAGGTATTTCGCTTTCTTTGAATAGTTTTATTTCAGATAAAAAAAAGGGTTCTCTCTTTCCAAATATCACTTTCAAACATTTTTTTGCTCTTGGTAAGTAAAAAGGTTTGGAAATTTTTGTTAATAATTTTTTTACTCTGTGTTTTAAAGAGCATATTTGTTAATTTCTTGCACCAGTTCAAAATCTTTGGACTACATATTGTATTAAGATTAAAAGTAGCTTACAATAAAAAAAAAATTCCATTGGTGTATTTTACATTTTTACATTGTAAGATATGTAAATAAAAAGAACGATTCATCAGTGTACTATTTTTCGCATCTTTATGAACCGAATTGAAAACTTTCACCAATTAGAATCCTTTTTCATGACGACATGTGTAAATTTTCAATAAAAGGCAGATTTTATGTAATGAACTTTTTACTTATCAAAATGAAAATCTAAACGCAAATGCCTTTGTGACTCGTCATACGTTGAAAAAGAAATTTACAGATCTAAACATATTTTTAATTTTTTATATTGCTGTCTGAAAAAGAAAATGTAAGAGAGATAAAAAATTTCATTCATATATAAATTTCGAGGGAATTAATACTATCTAAAAGTAATTAATTTGAAATTATCCCTTTAACTGGTTTGCCCGTACATCGTACGGGCTACTGAAAGCTGAAAACAAACGGTATGTCCATACGTTGTACGGGCACTGATATGTTCTTTCTCTCTTTGATTTGCGCATATTTTTAGTTCTTATAGTGAGATTATTAGCGCTAGTGTTTTGAAAAGATGCAGTTTGTCCATGGTACTGAAATACTTCTCATCCGGAATTATCATTGCGGTGAAGGTGGAAACTTTTTATTGAAGGATGGAATTAAAATTCTTAAAAATATTCGATAAAGAACAGGGATTGGCAAGGCAATGTGCAATTTGTTGCTTGCTAAGAAATGAAAATGGAAATATAACCCAAAAAAGCAGATATTACCTCTGCCCTATTGAAATGTAAGAGTTAGTATTGTACCATACTTCAAAACTGTGTGTGCATTTGTGTGTGTGTATGTGCAAACACATACACAATCCTCAACCGTTTGAAAAAGAGGCACAAACAAGAAGTAAGAGAGAAACTATTTTAAGATGTATGAAACATTTTTCATAGCATGCAGAGTGTGCTTATAAAAAGCAAACATTTAAAGGTTTTTGTATTTCACAATTATAAAATAAAAGATAGTTTGAAAACTTTAAAATTGAAAATTAAACTAAAATTCTCCCTTTTCGTATTCTGTTAAGTATTATGATTAGCTATATGCAATAAAATAATGTGCATTTTTTCGGAGCATTTTGGGGAAAAATATTGACAACTTAAGGGATTAATGGACATTATTTTTAAAACCCATGGTTTTCAAGAATGTAACATAACATAATTTATTTCATTGTATAAATTTTTACATTGAAATAAATTAAATTGGTATAGTTTACATATATAGTTTGCCAGCAATTTTCTGGCAAACTATGAACGAATTTTATTAAAAACTTAATCATTCAATTAAATTATTCACTTAATTATATGACTACAAAAGTCTAACCATTTGTGACTGAATAGAGCAGGAAATGGAAGTTGAGAAAAATTCTTACGGCAAATATTTTTCAAGTGAAGTTTGATATATAATTTCTCGATTTGGAAAAATCTATCAAAATCTAGACACTCTTGGAAACATTTATTTTTTCTATGATTTCTTCAAACTGTACTCCTCATTTCTCAGAGAAAAAGTTTTTCAAAAAGTTATAACTTACCAATAGAAATTCTCCAAATATTTGACGTAATATAACTATAATAACTTTTCACAGGTAAAAAAAAATATAAACTAGCAAAATACTCTCATATACTCTCTCTCTCAACATGTATTTATAATTATATGATTTTTAAGTTTCTGTAAGGACAGTTAACTATCATGTCTAAAAATTTAGTTAGCTGCATGTGAAATTTAGTCTAACAAAGTTTCGCTAACAATTTGAATAATTGCGACGTTAAAAGAATTGTACACATATATATGAAATCTTATTCACTCAATTTTAAGGTATCCGACAACGTTCGAAACATGGTGTTTGATAAAGGGTGTAAATGAATAACTTTTATAATATTTAGTATCATCTGAATTAGAATATACATATAAAATTGTTTTAAGAGCATTAATAAAAGAAAAAGTTATTTAAATGCAATTTTTTGTCAAGAAATGAAGAAAGAGAAGAAATGAAAAGAACATATTTTCAAAACATTTTCCTTTTATGGAAAATGCTTCTATAATAATATTTTGCCTATATATAGTTGAGACTTCTAAACAGAGCTTGAATTAGGATTTTTGAAATATATTGTTTAGAAGTGGATTTATATTCATATTTTAATACACCAGAATAGGGAAGTTTTAACCAAAAAAAACTTCGAGGTTATTACTTCAATTGATCGTAACTCTAAAAATATATATAAAGTTAATTTTTCAAAAATCCTAGTTCAGTCTCTGTAGTAGTCTTATTTATGTAATGTAAGCAAAATATTGTTATTATAGAAGCATTTTCCGTAAAAGGAGAATGTTTTGAAAATATATCCTTTCTTCTTTTTTGGCCAAAAAATTGCATCTAAGTAACTTTTTATTATAGTAGTGGTCTAAAGAAAACTTTAAATGTTTATTCCAATTCGGGTGATTCTAAATATTAAAAAATGTATTCATTTATACGCATTTTCAAAAGCATGGCTCCGAACGTAGTCGGATACCTTAATAAAGTTCTTAAAAATTTAGATAGTAAAAATACTGTACATAATAGAGAGATTTCTTAAGTGTTAATATGTTTATTACGTATGGCCATAAGCTATTTTTTGTGAAATTTCCTTCGCAACATTTTTGAATACTCTCAGAAGAGAGAACTTCTCTCTTTAAAAATACTCACTTAATTATAAAAATTAAATTCTATGGTTTAAAGAAGCAGTCAGTAATTTGAAATTTCATTTCTGTTTTTCTCATCTCTTCCTCAGGTTGCTGAAAGATTAAAAATAAGTACCCACTTAATTGCTTCCTTTCTTTGAATTTCTATCTCATTAAAATGCTACTCAAATTGATGATTGCTAAACAGGGTATAGAAGAGACGGAAATTGGATCTCTTTGTTTTAGCTGAAAAATAAAGACAGGTGTAATGAAGGCAATAGCTTTACTTAGTCAAATAGACGGATCATCTTGAAATTAAAGGAACCCAAAGTAACAACTTTTCACCATCCTAACACATTAAGAATATATGTGTGAATATATGCTGAAGTCAATCTTTCAATTTTTACACACTTATTTGAAATAACATTTAATTGCTCGTTATCATCAGCGCAATTTTTTTCTTTGCAATTATTAAGTCTTATAAATATTTGAGTAATACCTTTTTTTATAGTGAGGAAAGAATAATTGAAGGCGATCTTGTAACTAGTGTATTTAACTACTTTTTTTTCTTATAAAATCAAATCTATGTCGGAATGAAATACATTTTTACTGTTTTATTTTAAGACATATAGATTAAAAGCATGTTTCAACATATGAGTCCTCTTTTTAGCAATTATTTAATGGCTTAAGGTTTTGATTTTTGTTTTAAAAATGTAATAATTTATTTGTTTGTCTTCTTAAAATGTTTTATAATGTGGATTGATTTTTGTTTTTACCCCTCCAAAACGGCTTGAAAAAAGTGCCATTCTACTCATGAACAATTTAGTTTTTTACGTTCGGGTGAGGTTTTTTATTTTGCTTAAATTGCAGAGTAGTGTTTATCATAAACTTACCAATTTCAAGTAAATCATTAAAAATAACTCATTTACTAAATTACTTAGTCTCTTATTTTATAAAGCTATAGCAGAAATAATACGGAATCGATAATTTAGATTTCAATAATTATTATAAAACAAAATAGGAAAAAATATTACTTTGAAAAAAAATCAATGGAAACCAATACACAGAGACGAGTGGCATAAACACGATTTTTAAAACTATTTTCAAAATGTAATTGCTCTAACACGTGAATAATTACATTAGTGATGCAGTTGAAATTATTGAAAAACTCACTCAGAGGACAGTAATGACAGTATTTTTATGTTCCTACATTCATCGTTATTATTTTTCCTTATTTGTGTTCAAATATACAAATTTTGATCAAAAACAGGTATATTTCATGCTATTATCTGTTTCCATTGAATACATAAGAAATTTAAAATCCTCTGTATTTGATTCTATTTCTGTTCTTTTTCTTTTTCTATCGTGTAGTAAAATAATACCTTTTTTATTTTAATCTTAACTTTCATAGAGTAAAATCAAAAGGTGTAAGACAGTCATAAAGTTCCTAAATAAGTTAAATTGGGGGGAAATAAACTTAGACTGCTCGCTTGGGCAAAGTTATTTATTTTTCATTATTTTTGAAAGTCAAAATAAAATTTAAGGTACAATTTTAGAAACACATATTACTGTTCTCAGAGCTGTCGTTTTTGTGGAATCAAGTGGTCAATGTTGTACACTCGTGGTGTTTTCGAGTTTTGGCTGCGAAATCTCTTAACACAGAAGACCCACCCCGTAGAGGGGCCGATGCACTTTAAATCTGTCGAAGATCAACGCACTCAAGTTTGCGTAGTGGGAATGTTTGAGTGTAGGACGCCAACTTATACATCATCCTCGTTACTTCATTTAAAATTACGAGACAGCCAACAGCCGTCGTAATGCTTCAAAGAGTGATATTAATAAAACACCCAGACGGAATCAAGTTGAAGGACACTGTTAATACAAGAACTGAACTTCAAAATTGGATTGCTGTGTTGAACACGTGTGTGCATGCCACACTAGGAATACATAATGACGAATCCGATGCTGGGACAGCTGCTCTGACAGTCATTCTGTCTTCCCGCACTGTTGTGGCCCTCGGTCGACCGCTTCCGTTCTGATGTTGATATGTGCCATTGTTTACCCAGTCTTGCTAGCATCGTCTAACCACAACGCCAGTGCGACCCATATGTGGAGCGATTCTTTGATTCGTCCAACCAGTCTCTATCAATCCAATCGAACTACCTCTTTCAAACTCTGATATGGGCTAGTAATGTGCACGAGTCCTCTGACGAGACATTGTTACGTCCGATGTAAGATATCGCAGTCGAAATGCAACAGAAATTTTGACCATTAGATTGAAAATCGCTCCTTATATATGTCGCAGGAAAATGATGAAATTAGGGATTTCATCAAATTCCTAAGGAAGATGATCAATTCACGCAAGATGTTAAAATAACGTCTCTTTGAGGTAATTTCCCTGATTTAAGTAATCGGTTTGATCAACTCCCCGAATTGTTTTAGTGAAATGATGAAATGAACATGTCAGTATTTGTAGGGCTTTGTTTCCTCTTGTTACCACTCTTTTTTACCCTCCCCCTTCTCCTCATCCGTGCCAGGCTTTCTGACGTGACACACCAAAACAAAATGACCTAAAAATCATTTTTTAGTTTTATTTAGTTATATTCTTTGCATTATTATCTTTCGATTGATGTATCACTTTTGTATGCCTGAAAATTAGAAACTGGATAAAACCGAAATTGAAAAATGTAAACAAACAAATTAGGGAATTCGACCACACCCTCTTTATAGATAAAAAGAAAGCTTTTTGATGATAAAAAAGCTATACATATTTTATAAAGGAAATAATAACTAAAAATGGTGTTACAAATAAAGCAGGGTATTTCTGAAGTACTACATTAATGTATAATTAAAAATAAATGTTTGAAATTCAACTACAAATATCCTTTTTTTTAAAAAAAAATACCAACTTTATTATCTAATTATTTTGCAAATTAATTTTGAATAAATAATTTGTAATTGAATGATTATTGCACTAATTACTACTTTTAAAAATGCACCATATTTGCTAAATGAACACTTTTAAACTCTTGACGATATTGTTTCATCATTTCACTGAAACAAGTTAGGGATTTGATCAAATCACTTACTTTTCTTAGGGAAATCCTCTTACAGAGTTCTTATTTTAACATCTTCCGTGAATTGATCATCTCCCTTAGAGTTTTGATGAAATCCCTAATTTAATCATTTCCCTGCGACTTATACATCTGCAGAATACGCAGTTCCGATGCACTGGAGCTCCCGCTATTCGTTCATTGGACAACAAATTTTAATCATTTCCATGTTTGGTTCAAATGTCTTTGTATACGAAATTTTATTACAATGGGACATCACCATCTTACAGCGTCGATTTTTTGCTATAAAATGTATATATCCAGTTTATAAAATAAAATTTTATAAATTAAAAGAATTGTAAAATACACTGCTGGACAATTGCTAAGGACGGATCACAAATTGCTATGTAGCATAACATTAAGCGAGACATGAGGCCTAGTAGGATAAAATATAGTTGCCACACTGTTCAGACATTAGAATAAAGAATATTTATTGTTCTGGATAGTACAAAAGCTGTGAAACATCTGAAAGAAAAAAAAATGTTCATTTGATCTGCGTACGGAGAAATAGAACAATGCATCTAAAAGTCAGCAGGCACCTTAAAGAAAGGTATCAGTACGGGATATGTCCACCGTGGAGTGTGATGCAACATTCCACACGTCGTACCATACTTTGCACAACATTATCCAGCAGCTGTTGAGGCAATTTATCCCATTCTTCTGTGAGTGCACGGATGAGGGTGTTCTTGTTTGTCAGAGGATAGTTTCGACCAGCAACTTGTCTCCCCAAGGAATCCCACACATTTTCAATGGGGTTTAGATCTGGAGAACGCGCTGGCCATATGAGACGTTGAATACCCTCGCTGTTTAGACAACCCTGAACAGCGAGTGTTCGATGACATGTTGCATTGTCGTCCATAAAAACAAATTTATCACCGACAGCACCACGGAGAAGACGAACATGAGGAAGTAGAACTTCCTCAATGTATCGTTGGCCCGTCATAGTCCCATTCGCAACCGCATGTAGGCGCGTGCGTCCATTGATCATGATGCCGGCCCACACCATGATACTGCATGTCGTATATCGGTCCTTTTCCTGGATATTTTCTGGACGATAAGCAGTACCACTCTCGCGCCAGATCAGTTGGCGTCTACAATCCGATGACAGACTGAACCTACAGTCATCTGAGAATAGCACGCATGCCCAGTCCTGTTCAGTCCAATTGTGATGCTCACGACACCATTCCAAACGGGCAGTACGGTGCTGTCTGGTCAATGGGACACACACAACAGGTCTGCGTGCGTATAGTCCTCCTCCCCTCAAACGTCTGGCAACAGTTTTTCGGGAGATCTGCTTTCCTGAGGCAGCAAGAAACTGATTTGCCACCTGCTGAGCTGTGGTGCGCCTGTTCCTTTTTGC
This sequence comes from Trichonephila clavipes, assembly GCA_019973935.1. Taxonomy (NCBI): domain Eukaryota; kingdom Metazoa; phylum Arthropoda; class Arachnida; order Araneae; family Nephilidae; genus Trichonephila; species Trichonephila clavipes. The sequence goes on along the minus strand of BMAU01002667.1, from coordinate 69,283 downwards.
TGATAGGACGATATATCTGTCTTCTGCAGGCGTCGTACTTCTAACACGACCTCCCCCGTGCTGTCTACTACACATTCCAGTAGTTTTAAATGACTTCCACATCCGTGAAACAACGCTGTGAGCGATGTCGAACTCCCTGGCAACATCTGTTATTTTTCGCCCTTCTTCGATCTTTCCAATAATTCGGCCACGCATAAAATCATCTATGTAATGTCGGGAAGACATGCCAAAAATTTTAAGTTCATCTATTAAATCTTTCCTGTAAAACTTTGACTTGAAACAACAACTGTCCACACGCGTCAAAACCTTTAAAGCTCTTATGAACGCTATCACGTGATGAACAGACGTGGAAAAAAAATTTGCATACTCATACTTCTTCTTACTAATATCCCGCAGTTATTCTAATTTTCTACATTTTGCTTCCTTTCATTTTGTGGTTGCTATGGATGATAGTGTTATCCGTCCTTAGCAATTGTCCAGCAGTGTACGATGGAAAAAGTATTAGCTATTATCTATATAAAACTTCAACAAATTCCAAACTGCTACATCTATAAATAATTTGAATGGAGTAGACAATTACTAGAATTGAACTGATTTTAAGTACTAAAAATTCTTGATTGATCAATTAATTAACTGAGTAAACAGAGATCAGCACAATTTTAAAACTTTTCCAAAAGGGAAACATGACTTGGTTATGAAATTCTCTTCAAGACCTACAGGTAGTTCATTTTAATCAACCCTTAAGAACAATTTTCTAGTCAGCGTAATCAAAACTTTGGAATTTAATACCTTACAACAAAGAAAAAGAGCTGAGGGACTACATACTGGCAAATTTGGATAAAACAAACAACATCTGATAGTTCATATTACAAGAACCCGAGGACGTTTTCCTGATAATTTCTTTCTTTTTGGCAATTCGAGTACTTAGGTTTCTTACTCTGCGTATAATATTTTACTCTGAAAATGATGAAACCAATGACTGAATTTTCGGAATTTCACATTAAATCCATGTCAGGTTTGTCTTTTTTATTTAGTACAGGAGGTGGAAAATGGGAAGTTTTTGTTCATTTTAGCTATTTTATAGTAAAATTCCAATCTCCAAAACAACTTTTTATTTACTACTTCGAGACTTTCAGAACTATGATGGAAAATATTAGGTATTTGTAAACATCCGAAAAGGTATTATATTACTTGGTTAAAGGAAAGTATCCATCACATACTTTATTACTTATTGTTGATTGATTGATTGATTGAATATTAACGTCGCGCTGTTCAGATACACGAGGGCTTTTGGCGACGGACCACGTAATTTTGAACCATGGTCAAGTGACGTGGACGACACCTGAGCTGGCACCCCCCTCTCCTAACTACCACACCACACCAATTATTACTTATTGTTTCAACAGTGATAAGGTTAAGTTAAGCTTCTGTTTACTTAAAAATGTTTTCCATCAAAATGGAATTAAAAAGAAAGTATTAAAAGAGATAAGTACTATTTATCTATTTTTCTCGGTGTAGTACCTAAATAATCAATTAATTAGAAGTAATAGGAAACTAAATAAGCTTTTGTAGCTTGATCCTTCAAAGGACGGATTAAAATGAAAACGTATATCAAATGATGAGTAAACAATTTTATTAATTTGACTTTTATTTCTTAAAATATTTCATAAAAGAAATTGAAACTACTTTTTATCAGTTTCATCCTGTTCACCGATAGTTCAAGGAAAATAAATTACTTTTATTCATGTAAACAATTAAGAAATTTTCACATTATTTTTGAATTTTTCGTTGCAAACTATTTTCAATAACTTTTTTTATGTAAATGAAAAAGTGCGATTTATAGTGTTAAATTATTACTATTTCGTATATAAAAATGGTTTAGAAAAGTTTTTTTTCCCTTTATAAAATATGAAATTATTGTCTTAAATATCCAAAGATTTTTTCCAAACTCATATTTGGGTTGATAAATCCATGCTAAATTCATGTTTTATTACCAATTTATGGCATAATCCTTTTGCATGCAACCTAAATAAAATTGGATGTTTGTTTAAAAATACTTCTGAAACGTTACCATATCTAGAGTAGCATCAGAATGTTTCTAAAGTAAAGATAATATTTAAAATTGAAGATTTATTTTTCCTACATTCTCTTGTTTTGAAGATTACATAAACACATATCACCAACGGAAAAATTGTGACAGCAGTAGCCTAGTGATGATGGTCACTTACTCTTGGCCGGCGTGTAATGAGTTCGAACCTGGTGCCAATGAAGATCTTCCGCGCAGAGGGATTTTAGAATAATAAATCTATAGAGGCTTTAAAGTTCACCCAAATTAGCGTGGTGTGGAAGTTCGGAGAAGGTAGGTCTAACAAAACCTTCGTGCTTCTTTATAGTGAAACATTAATAAAATATCACTCAACGATTACATTTTTACACTTTGCACAAAAAAATCTTTTTTTACAATCTTCCTATAACTTCGACGCACCATAAAAGAGTCGTCAAAACGAAACGAAATTTTACATACGTAATGACAACATTGATGTAAGTAAATGATTAGAAAATGAAAAGAAAAATTGTGACGAATCTGTACGGAACCTTTCCACTAATATCCTTAGGCGTCTTTTGGGATTATAAATCCGCGTATATATATATATATATATATATATATATATATATATATATATTCAAATCAACTCCAAAAAGCGAACGGGATATGCAAAGTAGATAGGGTATTTAAGTAGAGCGTTGTAAGCTAGCAAGAATGAAAGGCTATTGAGCCAGCAGCAGTAGCTTCAAGTTTGGTGGATTCAATTGGATTGAGAAATTCAAGAGTTACGGTTAGTAATCTAGGAAGATATCTTGTGATGATACCTAAGTATTGACAGGTGATATAATATAGTTTGTTATCGCTTAAACAATCGCTAGTTTAATGATATTAGTTTAAGTTAATGAAAGCTAATAATTCGAGTCACGCGTATTTCTCGAACCTCCTATTTCAGTAGACCTTATATTTGATCTTACGCGTAATTATTGATTAATTTCATAACTCATTATTTAATTTAATATTAAAGGTAAATCCCTTTTGTTTGACGTAACATAGAAATATTATATGTTATTAGAGTTTCTGATATTTGAATCGATATAATAAATATAAGTTATTACTATGCAAATGGCTCTTAGTGATTCTTTGCCTCAAATTAATCTTGGTGTCCAGGGTGGAATCCAGAGGGGTTCTAACAGTGGCGCCCAACGCATAAATCCCGAGTTTAGAGTCGGATCTAATTTTCGAATCATCCCCGAGCAGATTTTTCGGGGATGGAGAATGTGGCAGAGTTCTTGGAGAATATTGATAATAATTTAACATATTTCGAGATACCCACACAACTGGCTTGTGCATATTTAAAGGGTCATCTCACAGGATGGGCACTAGATTGGTTTGAGGTTCTAGGTTATAGGGTTGTAGAAGACAAGGTGACAGATTGCGCGAAATTAAAGCAGACAGAACAGTTCCACGTGGTTAGGAATATGTCGGAACTCGAAACGCGTTTCTATGCATCATCTCAAAAGCCCAAGCAAAAACCTTCCGATTTTAAGTATGATTTGTTAAAAATACACAAACAGTTAAAACTAGAAATAACGGAGGAAAAAATTGCTAGATCATGTTAATAGTAGGTTAGAACCTCAGATTTTAGATTATGTGGAGGTTCGGCATCCGCAAACCACATTTAGCCTTCTACAAATAATTGATAAGTACGAGGAAATGCTTTTAAATAGAAAGATCAGGGGTTTGAGTCGGGAATTCCGAGTTACAAACCAAAGCGAAAACAATCGTTTTCCTAACAGGAATCGGCAGGAAAATTGGAGGGAGACAAGAGGTAACAACCGATACTCTGACAATAGCAGAGTGAATTCAACAGATTTGAAGGTCAAGGTGTTTCGGATAATCGAAGGTTCGATAGTCGACGCCGAGGTGGTCAGTCTGATCATAGATTCCATAATCAAGGCGGTCGACAGGGTGGTTCGAGGAATGGGGCTTTCAGGGGTCAGAATGATCAAAACAGGCATTTAAACTTTTAAGCGATCGATGCGAGTCTGGGAGTGATCGATCGCGAAGTACAGAAAATCCTCCCGATACGGAACACCGTACTATTAGTATATCCTCACTGCGAATGACTCCAGTGGATCTCCTTATGTGACCATTATTTTAAATGAAACATCCGTTACAGCCGTTTGGGACACGGGAGTGGAGACATCTTTTATATCAGAGGAGGCCTATTGCAGATATTTTTCGTATCGACCGAGTCAAAAGACTAAAGATAGAGTAGTGACGGCACAGGGAGCCCCGTGTTGTCACTTAGGTCTTGTCGAATTACAGATTCGGATCCGAGAATTCCAGAAAACCTGGGAATTTCACATTCTTAATAATATGCAATACCAATGCATTTTAGCCATTGATTTAATGAAGGAGTCCAAATTGACTTTAGATTTCGATAAGAAATCTTTGATCATTCCAGATGACCAAATTAAACAGTTGCCAAAAGTGGAAAAGCCGGTCGAGATTGATCTATCCGATACAAAGCTCGGTGAAGGGCAAAAGCAAAAATTAAAGGATTTATTTAATAGTTTTAAAGGGATATTTTCAGACCAGCCGGGGTTAACTCATGTTTTATACCATGAAATCGATACTGGGGACCAGGGGACAGTAGTGACAAGACCCGACCGCTATGACAGGGTCAAACAAGGAATAATTGACTATCACATTGAGAAAATGTTACAGGAGGGTAAAATTCGTCCTATTCAATCCCCATACTCGTCACCGATGGTTTTAACGCGCAAAAATAATGGCCTTCCTCCAGATTCTCCAGAGGCATATCGATTCGCGATTGACTATCGCAAACTAAACGCTATTACGAAGTACCCGCGATATCCATTACCGATGATTGATGACCTGATCACAAATATCCCGTATACCGGTATCATGTCGACATTAGATTTAAAATCGGGCTACTTTCAGCTGGCAATTAGTCCGAAAGAAATCGAGAAAAGCGTGTTTATAACACGAAATGGTACTTTTTCATTCCTCAGAATGCCATTCGGTCTTTCAGGGGTGGCGCCAAATTTTCAAAAAGCCATCGACATGATATTAAAAGCGGCTCTGAGATGTTTTGTGATGGTTTATATGGATGATGTTATTATTACATCTTCATCGTTTGATGAACACATCGATCATTTGAATCAGGTATTTACATTGTTGTGAGACGCAGGTCTAATACTCAATAAGGACAAATGTCACTTCACGCGTGACAAATTTAAGTATTTAGGTCTTATAAATAGTAAAGAAGGGACTGAAACCGACAATATGAAGGTCAAGGCAGTCACATAAATGAAGCCACCCAAAAATAATAAAGAAGTGTCGAAGTTTTTAGGGATGGCGGGTTGGTATCAAAAATTTATACCCCATTATGCAGATATATGTGAAGCATTATATCGGTTAAAGAAAAAGGGGGCTAAATTTAATTGGTCGACGGAAGCACAGGATGCTTTTAATAAAGTAAAAAGAGCATAAACAGAGGCGCCAGTTTTACAGTTGCCGAATTTTCAGGAACAGTTTAACTTATTTACGGATGATAGTGGGGTCGGAATTGGTGCTGTGCTGAATCAAAATCACAGACCTATTGCATTCGCGTCTAGAACCCTGAACAAGGCCGAAAGAAACTATACAGTTACAGAACGCGAATGTTTGGCGGTGATATGGGCATTGAACAAGTTTAAAACTTATTTTGGATCACTACCGGTGAAGATAATCACAGATCACGTGGCGTTAACAAAGCTCACGAATGGGAAAAAATTATCTAGTCGGATGATTAGATGGACACTCAAGTTATCAGAATTTAACATTGAATAGGAAGATTGACCTGGTGTCCAGAATGTTGTCGTGGACGTATTATCGAGGAAACTAATTGGCAATATGGATGGATCACAAATTCCGTGTGCAACTCTTCGAGCCTTAGCTTTAAACTCCAGAGAACAACTCATTCGAGAACAACGGGGAGATCCTGAGTTAGGGCACATCTATCGTTATTTAGAAAATCCGGACGATGGTTCCGTTAATACAACTGTATGCGAGGGCTTGTCCCAGGATTTTAAATTAATGGATGGTCTACTCTTTCACGCGAAATATTCTACAACTCTTGGAGAACTAAGAGTGTACATTCCTAAATCTCTTCGCGAAGCAATAATGCAAGAATTTCATGATCTGCCATTAGCAGGCCATTTAGGAAAGAGGAAGACTTATTTAAAATTTCGTGACACATGTAGTTTTTCCTATATAAGTAAATATATATTTGAATATGTATGAACCTGTGACCGGTGTCAAAAATTTAATTATAAAAACGCGCTACCAGCTGGTCGATTAATTCGGATAGTATCAAATTACCCCAATAAAATCGTAACGTTAGACTTATTAGGCCCCTAACCTGCATCCCGACTCGAAAGATATAGATTTATATTGGTAATAACTGACCACTTCACTAAGTGGAGTGAGCTTTACCTTTTAGAAAAGCTTCGTTCCCAGGCCATAGCTAACGCCCTTTTTGAAAATTATATTTCGCGATATGGAGCTCCTATTTCTTTGATTAGTGATAATGGTCCCCAATTTATATCAAAAGTCTTTGAACACCTAAGTCACAGGTTGGACATAAAACATATTAAAACGGTAACATACCGGCCGCAGGCAAATTTAACGGAAAGAGTTAATCGCACTTTACTGCTGATGATAGCTTGTTTTGTAGAAGAAAATCACGATAACTGGGACCTATTTCTCCATGAGTTCTCTTTCGCGCTGGCACGTCAGTAAACGAAACGACAGGTAAAACTCCCGCTGAGTTATTCTTAGGTAGAAAAATTATAACACCTTTTCGTAAATTAATAAATGTAACGGAGGGTGCTGAATATGTGGGAGGAAATATTGAGAAATTATTCGATGACGCAAGGCAGAATATGCGGAAACAACATAAGATATGGGAAAAATACTCTAATCGAAAAAGGAGAGTGGCTAACATCAAAGTCAATCATTTGGTGTTGGTACAAACTCATTTTATTAGTGCTGCAGGTAGGAGAATGGTCGGAAAGTTTATGCATAAGTTTGAAGGGCCATATAGAGTGTTGGAAGTTCAGAATAACAATTTGATCACTTGGAAAAAGGGAAGAAGGGTCACAGATAATATTGACCAAGTGAGAGTGTACCATCCAAGACAGTCCGACACAATTAGTTTTGATAGTAAAGATGAGACTATATGAAGGAAAGAGGTCTAGTAATGGGTCGAGTAGGTCACACCCGGGAAAATCCAAAAGCTCTAGGAAAACCTCGAGTGATGACAGTAAGGGTCGTAAATCAAATAAGGGAACTGCCGGATTGGAGGATCTGAGATTGAAGCGTTAAGTAAGGTCAAATGGGTCAGTGGAGAGGATTGATAAAAAGCGGTCCAAAATATGCAGGAAAAGATCTCTGCAGAGGTCCGAATATGGGGACCAGAAAAGACCAACTCCTGTATCACCACAAGAGATAAAGAGAACAGTCCCATCCTCTGTAACTTCTAAAACCCATAAATATAGAAGACAGGAATTTAATTCTTCACAGGGAACAGAATCAATTTCAGGTACCTCACATCACCAAATGATAAGGCAGTTCCATCCACCTACAGATGAAAGCAGGCTAGGAGCAAGAGTCCAGTATGACAAGACCAGGGAGACCAGGTCGATACTTAGCAAAAGACACAGTGCAGCTGAGGGTAGACCAGTCCGGTCTAGGCAGACGACATCAGTGAGACCTTGTCCTTACTACCTACGGAGCCGCTTAAAGGAATACCAGAGGAGCAAAGGAGCACTCAGATCAACAGTCTACCGCAGAACAGCCTCAGGAGAAGGAGCCTCAGCATGGAAGCCTTAGACGGAGATCCGGCGGATAGGAGCGAATAGAGGAAAAATAATAAAAAACTAGGTTGTGTCGTTTCTTTTTTTTATTCTTTCGAACAAGTGGTCGGAAGAATTATTGCAATGAAGCAAGTCACGGGTGGATGTTTAAAATTTAAGAAGCCAAGAAAAAGTGGACACTACAATGAGTGTGTTTTTCTAGAAGACAAAAATAAGCTTTTGTCTTGCTAATTTTTTTTATATAAATATGGAGAAAACAATTGTAAATATACATTTGTTTACTTCTATGTATGACTTCGCTAAGATGCGACAATTCCTTTGGTTGTTTTAATGGTTTATTGAAAAATCTTTGAAATTGTTTGTATATGCATGTGTATATTTTTTTCTCACATCTGGTGGCTTGGGACGTGGCGTAGTTAGGTAGTGCTAACATTAACACTAACAAGCGCAGCATGCATGTAATGGGAATTTAAAGGAGCCAGATGACTTAATTGATGTATAAGAAAATGACGTGTAAAATGTGAATGTGTTTGTACATACAGTATATGTTTGTTTCTTCAGACTACTTAAAGAGTTCTCGTTTCTGGGTAGCAAACCCTGATCATTGTATGGAAAGCGACGATTCAATGAAGCAAGAATAAGTTTGTATAGTATTTAAGTAGTTAAGTAAAGCACATAGGCAGGTTTATTCTTTTCCACTTGGGTGGTTTTTTCCTCGCCTCTGAGCCAAATGGGTGTGCTGTGGGGAAATCTAAACCTGTAAATGTTATGTCAAACAAAAAAATTTCAAACGAAGTTTGTAGTCTTACTGCTTTTCTTTCCCTTAGGTAGGAGAATTCATAAAGTATCCGATGCTTAGATATGTATTAAAGTCGTAGAGACTATGAATCAAGTTTTAGAATTGGTTACGCAATTTATTTCAGGCCATTTGTGACCTTCGAATACATCACGTTTTCCTTTTGGAGGGGTTTGTGACGAATATGTACGGAACCTTTCCACTAATATTCTTAGGCGTCTTTTTGGGGATTATAAATTTGGGTACATTTCCAATCAACTCCAAAAAGCGAACGGGATATGCAAAGTAGATAGAGTATTTAAGTAGAGCGTTGTAAGCTAGTAAGAATGAAAGCTATTGAGCCAGCAGCAGTAGCCTCAAGTTTGGTGGATTCAATTGGATTGAGAAATTCAAGAGTTACGGTTAGTAATCTACGAAGATATCTTGTTATGATACCTAAGTATTGGCAGGTCATATAATATAGTTTGTTATCGCTTAAAACAATCGCTAGTTTAATTAAATTAGTTTAAGTTAATGAAAGCTAATAATTCGAGTCACGCGTATTTCTCGGACCTCCTATTTTGGTAGACCTTATTTGATCTTACGGGTAATTATTGATTAATTTCATAATTCGTAATTTAATTTAATATTAAAGGTAAATCCCTTTTGCTTGACGTAACATCGAAATATTATATGTTATTAGAGTTTCTGATATTTTAATCGATATAATAAATACAAATTATTACAATACAAATGGCTTTTAGTGATACTTTGCCTCAAATTAATCTTGGTGTACAGGGTGGAACCCAGGGGGTTCTAACAAAATGATTATTTATTTCAAAGAAAAAGGCAAAATAACGGAGGATTTAATACCCTGTACCCCTCTAGTATGAATGCAAGATTTGGTACGATCGGGCATTGAAGCATACAAGTTCTGTATGATGTCTTTAGACATTTTGTAAGGGCGCCCCTCCTTGGGTGGCTTTCTCCTAGAGTGTCAGCATGAGCTAGAGGTGTAGGAATAAATGAAGAACTAGAAGCTGCTATGATCTTAAAATGACTTTAATAAGATCTTAACTTAAACCCTTAACAGATTAGTTAATAATATGATATGCGAGGGAATCTACGGTGGATAAACACACAATATATAATACAGAAATAATGTAACTTGGACCATTATCAATAACTAACTCGCCTAAACTTAATTCCTATGCGATCCCAGATCCGAATATTTAAATATTCACTCCTACTTTTATCGTCCAACGAAGCATCAATCTATCTAATCGTATTTTAAGTTGCTGTTCACTGGCATGCAATGGTATGCACCTTGACCTAATGGCTCTTTGTCACGGGTAACTTCTGTTGGCTGTCACTTAACCTCTCAAAACCTCTTCACATTACTCTAAACTTCTGATATTTAAAAGCTTCCTAATTTGCATCTTTCCTTCACACTTGACTTCTTGGGTTGGTTGGAAAAGATTGACCACTCATTTTGGCCCCGAAGAACCCTAAAAAGGATATGTTAATGAAAAGACGCGTGAGCCCGTCACAGCTCCTTCTAAGAAACAAAACGCGATTTATTCGAGCGTCGTAATGACCCTTAAGAAATTTTGTGCATAAATTTTATTTTTCTGCCTTTCTAATTTACAGTACTCTATTTAAATTTTAATTTCGAATAGCCATTTTAACCATTAATTTCCAATATTCAACTTAAGCTTTAATTTTCACTATATATATATATATATATATATATATATATATATATATATATATATATATATATATATATATATATATATATATATATATATTCATTATAGTTTTAATTTTTAATATTCCTCTCCAATTTGAACTCTCGAGAGCCACAATAATTTTGCTCAAATAACTAGACCAGCATTATCAGCTATGTATTTTATTTATGGTAGATTCTCTTGTACACTAAAATTGGCGTGCCCTATTCAGGAAATGGGCCCGGGGAAAAACCATAAATGTATCAGTTGGAAAACCCAGGGCCACACATCCGTAACTAATTTAGTTGTACTTAATGCTACTTAAATACTATTGTAATCTTCTGTATTTATCTCGTCGGATTTACAATGTGATTTGAAAAAAATCTGCTTCTTTTTACAATCTCCTTCTGTCTAACACATGTCTTTTCCATCCAGTCGGATTTACAATGTCTGAAAAAAATCTGCTTCCTTTCAAGAATTCAGGGTCAGTCACGCTGAAATAAAAACTCCAAGTCACGTGGAATAACAAATTTTCACATAATACCATTACATTTCACAATTTTTATACATTATATACCACCTTTAAATTACAACTAATTTTATATATATACACCTCATCTGGCTTTTCCAATAAATTTCCTCTCTAATCGCGCAGCGCTGTTAGTGTTATTGTTAATAATCTGTCTACGCCCCGTTCTCCCAAACCAGATGTATACAAATATGAATCAATGTAACAACATTCTACAATTACAAACATTTTTCAATAAACTTTTAAAACAAACCAAAGGAATTGTCGCATTTCAGTGAAGTCATACATAGGAGTAAACAAATGCATATATATACATGTTTTGTCCCAAATTTTGAGAAAAAAAATTTACAAGTTAAAAGCTCATTTTTCATCTTCTAGAATAATGCACTCACCGTAGTGGCAACTTTTGCTTGGCGAGGTAAATTTTAAGCAAACTAACATGATTTGTTTCTTTGCAATAATTCTTCAGACCACTTGTTCGAAAGAATATATGGTCCGTCGCCAAAAGCCCTCGTGTAGCTGAACAGTGCGACGTTAATATTAACTCACTCACTCGAAAGAATATATAATGAAACAATACAACCTGATTTTTATGACTTGTAGTTGACTTCTCCTACTAGGATCTCCAGGGAGATGGATCTGTTGCTGATCGCCCCTCCTTTATCTCCTGGCAATTCTGTGGCCGCGGTAGCCGAGTGGTATAGGTATCGGACGTGGCTTGCCTTGTCACGAGTTTGAGCTCAGTACCACTAAAGACCCACCGAGTAGGGCAGCGATGCACGTTAAATCTGTCGAGAGCTGAAACGTCCTCCCTTTGGTGTGGTGTGGTAGTTAGGAGAGGGGGTGTCAGCTCAGGTGTCATCCACGTCACTTGACCATGGTTCAAAATTACGTGGTTCGTCGCCAAAAGCCCTCGTGTAGTTGAACAGTGCGACGTTAATATTAAATCAATCAATCAACCTGGCAATTCTGTTGACTACTTCTGCTTCTCGTATTCCTGCTGCTTGACCTTGCTTGTTCTTCGATGTACGGGCTGTACTGATGTTCTTGGCTTCTTCTGGCTCGAACTGGTTCTCCTTGTTGTGTCCTCTTCTCATTGGTTGGTCGGGACTTCACTTTTGCTCCTCTTCTTGGTCTGAGGTTGTACCCACTGGTATTTGGTATTACTGTTTCCCCTGTTCGGACTCTCCATCTAAATTGTGGTAAATCATTATTATTGTTTGAAGACAATGTTCTTTTATCAACTCTACGTCCTATACTCTTTCTAATCTTCCTCTCTGGTCCTCCAGACCCAGAGTCAAGTGATCGTTTATACGCAAGAGTCTCTTTCCTACCCATTTTAAGCTTTCTATTGGGTTCTGACCAAGAGCCAGGTGGGGAACTGATAAGTGGTCCGCGCTTATTGGCCGTACCTCTATGCCTGTCATCATGATCTTTCTTAAAATTTATTCCTTTTTCCTCTAGCTTACGCTTTACACCTCACCCCTTCTTTCTACCATGCTACGACTCATTTGATTTCCTTTGTACGCTTTCAAAATTACTCGATTTATGGCGTGAACTATTGCTATCCAAACTACCGGTTTTTATCTCCACCTCGTCACTTTTCCTATGATGATATATTCTAACTTGATCGACATTGACCGTTAACCTTTTTCCGATCTCCATATCACTAAATTATTGTGTTTTACTTCTAACACTCTATAAGGACCTTCAAACTTTGGTTTAAATTTAGCTACCACTTTCTTTGTTGACTAACTTAAAGGATGCGTTTTTATCAAGACCCAGCAATTCACCTTAATTTGCACATCGTGCCTGCGTCTATCATAATATTTCGCCCAATTTTCATGCTTAGCCTTTGTGTTTCGTCTAGCTTCATCAAACAATCTCTCAATATCCCCTACCGCAAATTCAGTTCCGTCCGATACCATCACTCATTTCTGAAATGGGGTAATAAACTTTCGACCTAAAAATAATTCGGCAGGGGTTTTTCCCGTCGTTTCATTCACTGCCGTACGAATAGCATAAGCGAACTCACTAAAGAACTGGTCCTATGTATCGTGTTGATCATTTACATAATTTGCAAACATTTGAGCAAGATCGCGATTCACACACGCGTTCGGTTCTCTTTGCCTGAGGTGTAGATGCAACAGTATTCACATGCCTTATGCCTGATATATTACTTAAATGTTCAAAAATATCAGATATAAATTGGGGACCGTTATCACTTATTAATTTTACTGGAGCTCCAAAACCCGATATATAATAATAATATTATACTAGAGCTAATACTAGAGCTGAAACCTTTTTAAGGGGTATGATTTCAACCCACTTACTAAAATAATCCGTAATTACTAAAACATATCAGTTACGTCTCTTTCTCGATGCAGGGTATGGACCTAACAAATCTAACGTAACTAACTCGTTTGGATAATTTGATATAATCGGAATTATGCGACCAGCTGGTAACGTGTTTTTATAATTATTAACTTGGCACATGTGGCATGTAGAGACATATTGATCCATAAATTTTCTCATATACGGGAATAAACAACCGTCCCTTATTTTATAGTAAGTCTTACAGCGTTCTAAATGACCTGCTATGGGCTTTTCGTGGAATTATCTCATTTCATTTCTCAAAGACTTTGGAATGTATACTCGCATTTCACCTAGCGACGTTGCGTATTTCACATAAAACAACAAGCTCTCAATTAAACGGAAATCGCGAGACCAATTCTCACATATTGTTGCATTAACCGAGCAATCTTCTGGGTTTTCCAGATATCTATAGATGTGACATAATTCCGGGTCCTTTCTTTGCTCTTCGATTAACTGTTCACGCGATGAAAGTACCAAATCCCTGATTATTGCACAATTAACTTTTTCTTCTATTATACTTTCCACCGGGTTCCCCGACAAAACGTCAACCACCACATTTTGAGTTCCAGGACGATGTTTCCATTCTATATTAAATTCTGCTTATCTTAGAACCCATCTAATCATCCTACTCGACAAATTTTTACCATGTGTTAAACGCGTTAATGTAGCGTGATCCGTAATAACTTTAATAGGCAGTGAACCTAAATACGTTCTGAATTTATGCAGAGCCGAAACTACTGCTAAACACTCCCTCTCTGTTACAGTGTAATTCCTCTCTGCACTATTAAGCGTGCGAGAGGCAAACACCACTGGTCTCCACTTCTGATTTAGAACCGCTCCTACGCCTATTGAACTGGCATCCGTAAACAACTCGAAAGGCTTTAAAACAGGCACTTTTGTTATCGCACCTTTTGCACCTTTATTGACCAACACAATTTCTTGAGTTTTCGTTTAAGATTATAAAGGGGCTCACATAGATCAGCATAATTTTTAATAAACTTCGCGTACCACTGGGACATACCTAAAATTTTGGATACCTCATTAGAATTTCTTGGGGTTTTTATCTCAACTATACTTCGAACCTTTGTCTCGTCCGTTTTAATTTCCTCCTTACTAATAATCAAACCTAAATATTTAATTAATCACAATCAAATTTGCACTTTTCCTTATTTAACGTTAACCCTGCATCTTGAAATAATCGAAACACTTCCCTTGGATATTCAACATGGTGAGTGAACGATGGAGACGATATTATTACATCTTCCATGTACACCCTCACAAACTTCCCTATCACTGGTTTTAAAATCAGATCTACGGCCTTTTGAAAATTGGGAGCCACCCCTGATAACCCAAATGGCATACACCGAAATGCGTAGGTGCAATTCTTCGTAACAAACGTGGTCTTAACTATATCACTGGAGTTTACTGTCAGTTGAAAGTACCCCGATTTGAGATCAAAAGCCGATATAGTAGTCGTATGGGGTGTATTCGTTATTAAACCATCTATTAAAGGTAAGGGATAACGGGGATACTTTGTAATATAATTAAGTTTTCGACAGTCGGCAGCATATCTATACGCTTTCAGATTATCCTGCGGTAACCCATTATTTTTTCTACATAACACAACTGGTGACGCGTACAGGGATTTAATTGGAATTATCTTTCCCTCTTTCAACATTTTATCTACATGATAATAGAGTATAGCTTGTTTCACCCTGTCACAACGATACGGCCAAGAAACAACTGGTGGCTTATCTCCCGCGTCAATTTCATGATAAAAAACATGCGTGAGCCCCGATTTATCTGAAAATAATCCTTTTAAACTATTAAAAAATCCCTCAACTCCTGTTTCTTTTTTCTTCCGACCCTGTCTTTGAAAGATCTATTTCTACATTTCCTTCCTCAATCGTTTTAACCACTGTGTCAATTTGCGAATCGGGAATCGCCAACGATTTTCGATCAAAGTCTAAAATAGTCTTTATCCACTTATGAAATCCACCCCGAGAATACATGGGTATTCTAAATCTGCCAACACGTGAAACAACCAAGGCTTCTAAAGCTCCCTAATTCGAACATTCAATTCCACAATTCCTACATCCTGACATTTAGCTCCCTGTGCCGTGATCACCTGAGCACGTTATTTTTTTACTTGCTTATAAAAAATGTTTTCGGTATATCTCCTCCGATATAAATGACTTTTCTGCGCTTGTATCCCATAACGCTTTCGTAAAAGTATCATTTGATAAAATAGGAACGTATGGGAGTTCCACTGGAGACATGCATATCGCAGAAAGTTTAATCGGTGCCTCATTTGCCGACTGAGTCTGTTCATTTTGATCATCTCTAACTTTCAAAACATTTAATCAACCCCTTTGCCTCCTATCACCTCGACTAAAATTCTCACTCGAACCTCAATTTCTGCAGTCCTCTCGACTAAAATCGTCATTTTGACCCTCATTTCTAAGTTGGTATCCTTTATCGTTAAATCTTCGATCATCCCTCTGAAATCTATTCCTGCTGTCGAACCACTGATTTCCCTGACGGCCATTCTCATAATTACCCCTATAATGATTTCTGCCGTTACTCGATCTACGCAAAACTTCCGAATTCCTCCATCATCAGCATTAGACATCCTACGCTCATTCCAACCTCGTCTTTTAACATTATCACTATTCCTCGAACCCCTCATTGTTTTGCACGAATATCTTTCCTCAAACTTAGATAACACCTCCAATAGTTGAATCGTGTTTTGCGGAATTCAAACCTCCACATAAACCTGGACTTGTGGTTCGAGTCTAACGAAAATATGGTCTACTAAAGCTTCCTCGGACCTTCCCAGTCCTAGTTGTTTATGCAGCTTCAATAGATCAGAAATAAAATCTGTTGGCTCCTGGTCCCTTCTCTGTTAGAAATCATAAACTTTATTTCTAAATCTTTCTTTTAAAGATAGCAGGGAATGCTTTTGACAAAGTCGCCTTTAACTGCGCAAAATCCGTAGCTGTATTCTGCACTAACGTTGACCCGAATATCTGATAACAATCTTGGGCCCTCCCCAGAAGATGACCTTTCAAATAAGCGCATGATAAATCACGGGATATCTCAAGTAATCGTATATGATTGTTAATACCTTCCAAAAACTCGGTAACTTTCTCGGATCCAGTAAAGTCCACTTCTGGTAAAAAAACTAAACCCGTTCGCGCCTCTTACCTCGGGGTTATATAAATTAAATTTCGTTGGGCGCCCCACTCGGGTGCCCTTCTCCTAGAGTATCAGTGTGAGCTAGAGTTGTAGGAACAAATGAAGAACTAGAAGCTGCCATGATCTTAAAATGACTTTATTAAGATCTTAACTTAAACCTTTAACATATTAGATAATGATATGATATGTGAGAGAAACTACGGTGGCTAAACACACAATATATAATACCGAAATAACGTAACTCGGACCACTATCAATAACTAACTAGCCTAAGCTGAATTCCTATGCGATCCCAGATCCGAATATTTAAATAGTTACTCCTACCTTTATCGTCCAACTAAGTATCAATCTATCTAATCATATTTGAAGTTGCCGCTCACTGGCGTGCAAAGGTATGCAACTTGGTTTATGGGCCCTTCTGTTGGCTGTCACTTAACCTCTCAAAACCTCTTCACACTTGAATTATGGACTATCATAACATTCCCCAAATGGTTACTCTAAACTTCTGATATTTAAAAGCTTCCTAATTTGCATCTTTCCTTAACGCTTTATTCTTGGGTTGGTTGGAAAAGAGTTGCCATTCATTCTGGCCCCAAAGAACCCAAAAGGATATTTAATGAAAAGACGCATGAGCTCGTCACATTTCCATTCCATATTTGCTGTAGCATTGCCTCTAGTTCGTTCAAACTCGTGGGATGCCCAACTCGCCGTCTCAAATGATCCCAGATATGCTCGATTGGAGACAATTTTGGGGATTGGGCAGGCCAGGGAAGAGTAGCAACAGTGCGGGAGACAGTTTTGTGACACCCTTGACGTGGGAGGTCGAGCATTGTCTTGTTGAAAATGGCTCTTGTTAGCCTTTGCATGGACGGCAACACATGTGGTTGCAGGATGTCATGGACATACCTTTGGGCTGTCATGGTGCCACGGATCAATACTAGGTGGGACCGTGTATTGTAGGATATGACACCCCATACCATCCCACCAGCTGTGGGAGCGGTGTGTCACTCAAAAGCAGAGGAAGGATTGAGGCGCTCACCACGGGTTCTCCACACACGAACACGATCGTCATCACTGCTGAGATTGAATCCGGATTCGGCACTAAAGACGACATGGTTCCATTCCTCTGCAGTCCAGTCTCCTTGTGCAAGGCACCACTCCAAACGGAGGCGTCGATGGGTGGGCGTCAAGGGCAGCACACGTAATGGGCACCACGATCCCAAATGTCTTTCAGCCAGGCACCTTCGTATGGTACGAGAAAACACAGGGGCCTCTAGTGAAGGTGCTACCTTTGCCTGGATGGCGGTCGATGAAGCAGGTGGTTTTACGCGTGCATTTCGTACAATGTGGCGGTCTTCTCGACGACTGGTCTGTCGAGGGTGTTCTGAGCCTGATCTTCGTGTAAATGGCATCTCTCGAATCCACTGGTCCCAACACCTCCTCACAACACAATCAGAGCGGCCTTATTGACTAGCTACTCACCTAGCTGACCATCAAACTTCCATCATGCCGATGATTCTCCTCCTCTCAAACTGCGACAGCTGCTCATATTGTCGTCTAAAACGGCGTAATGGCATGTCTACCTCGGCTCTTCCTTTGTAGACGATTCAGAACACTCAAACAGTGGATGACAGTCTATGTTTGGGCATCTGGACTAATACACAGTCCTCAATCCCATATCTAAATGTCTGTGATGTGTGGCTTGATTTCCGTTGAAATTCTTAGTCTGCGAAGTGGCATGCAGCTATTGGCTGCGACGGTGGAATCCGGGAGAACACTCAAACAAGCTTTGATTACCTGTTTTTTACTCCATGGAAAACGACGTTAAACGCCCTCTATACACTATACGTAAAGCGCAGTCACGCTGCATTTCTAATCATTTGCGTATCTCTATCTCTCTGACATTTATGTTCATGCCAATGTTAAGTTTCGTTATGATCCCGCAATTATTTCTTTGTGCGCTAATTTTTTTGTCCATGAGTATATATATATATATATATATATAAATGTGCACGTCTTTGTATGTATTGGAATGGAACCAAAAATACAAGTGGCTTAACAATAAGAAATTTGAACTCTTTTCAGAGATATTCCAAATAACTCCAGTTGACATGTCCTTATTTTATTTCACCTCTATGGATAACAAATGACAAAGATAAATTGTTTTTTTTTTTCCTTAAGTTTATGCAATTAAATAAAATACGTAGTTACAGCATCGTTTAGAATTTTTTTATTAACTAAAATTATTTCTATGAATTAAATGTTTCTTAGGTTTCCTGGAATTTTAGATTTAAAATTTTAGAGTTTTTAAAGGAATATATTTATATCAAGAATTTTTTGCCTGAAGTGATATCTTTATAGTACAGCAGATGTACTAAATTTTTTTGTTTTGTTGAAAGGTATAGGTTTTTTTTTTCTATTTTCCTATGAAAAAAAAGCACTAGCTACTTTTTTTCTCAAAATCACTCTGACCACACACACACAGACGCATGTGCGCATGCTTATGCATATATATGTGTGTAATACTTTTATTGAATTTTCTCTTTCTTGAATGAATCCTATAAATTTATTCAATTTTCTCGGCCGCTTGAAATTTGCATTAACTTTCTCATTAAGAATGTTTATGTGCACTGTATTGCATGCTTTTCATCATGTCCCACAGTTACAATTATAGCTAACAAGTACAAGATTTACCATTGAACATACATGATCTTCATTAGGCATTGATAGGGATAGTAGGGGGTGTTTCAATTACAGGGTCAGCTTTCCGTACACAGACAAATGCAAGGTAGGATATACGTCAATAATTACGAAACGTGACGATATGCTATCAAATGCATGTAGTTAATTTCTATGGTAAACGCCATGGGTGTGCATTGCCTCGGCAGAGGAAATTCGTCAAATATGATTCGTTTGTATTAGATCCTGTTATGCTTAACATTGATCCGATAAGCAATTAAAGCCCTGATCAAACATGAATTGAAATACCTATTATGAATACTTACGAGCCGTTGCCGCTCATTAATGCAAGTTTTACTCAACTATATGTACACATGCATTACTTCTAATATTTACTATTAAATCAATGAAGTTCTGCAATACACAATGTACTCATTGGCGAATTTTGGAAACAGAGTATCTCTCAAATGGGAATAAATAATATGCATTACTTATAAAACATGTAATGAGTTGGACTACTGCGAATTGCTTAAGTTTTCCCTATTTTGGTAAAAGTTTTCAATTCGAAACTAAGTCAAGTACAAATACCCTACGTTAATTTTCACAATCATTTGTCTAAAAACTAAAAAAAGAAAGAAGAAATAAAGAGCTGAGAGAGAGACGAGTCATAGCATATATCGGGTAAAATGTAGTACATAGAATTGGTTTTAAATATTAAATATAAACAAAAAATTAACAGATGTAAAAATTCTCTAAAAATCCGAAAATAATAAGTGTCATTTTGCATGTTTGTCATAAGCGCTTAGTTTGAAAAATATTTTAAGCATTGTAATACATTTGATAATGTAGTGTTGTTTTTAGCAAAACGTAAGTGAAGTAAAAACTTCACTGTGCTACATGAGAAATACTCACTAGAAAAGGCTTTACCTTCAAGCTTACAGAATAGAAAATCTTATTAATGTTCAATGCATTTATAGCAACTTAGATATATTTTCGCTTGCATTTTAACTCTTGTGGAAGTTTTGAATTTAAATAGAAGTATTTTGTAATATCTTTTTTAAAAAAAGTATTTTAAAATAAAATAAGCAATCTTGATAATAATTCACTCTTATGCAAATATTTTAGGCTTTAACTATACGGAGAGTGTTGAAAGCATTTTATTATAAAATCGTTTTATACACATTGAAGTATAAGACTTTGAAAATGTGTTGAATAATTTTAAATCCAGTTCCAACGTTTATTTATTTAATGCTTGAATATACTCACAACACAAAGGAATAAATTTTTATAGTGATAGAAGATTCAATATATTTTATGTACATTTTATTATTTATAAAACCGAAATATATGCATAACTCCGATGTAGCGAATACTTATCCTCTCCAAGACACGATGATTCAAAAGTAAACAATTTAATTCAGATTTACTGAGGTACCTGGGGCAATATTTTTGTCACCTATTCATGGTTTCTCAGTTTAAGAGCTGTATTGTGAAGTTTCTGCAACAATATCGCAATACCGATGTTTGTATATATTGAAGTTTACTTGAAAAAGGTAAGTTTTTTACTCTTATTTTGATACATGAAACATTTTTACATTTTGCCTTTGAATACTGTCAATGATTACTTCACGAGATTTAGTTGAGTATAAATATTAATGGACAGATTTGACATTTTTCTCAGAATTTATTTTATTTTACTGATGGTTGTACTGTTCTAATTACAAAAATAATACTATACAAAAATATATCTTGTAAATCAAACTAATTTATCAAACATTTATTTAGATTTCTTAAATGTATATCATCTTCTAACACACATATACTGTATTAAAAGCATGCAATTCATATAAATGACTTTCTCTACATGCTAAATTTCAAATTTAAAGATCTTGTCTTTATAATGAAGTTTTGGAATAAATTACTTCTAAATATAATAACATGCAAATGATTTTATTCTCTTAACAAATAATGTAATTTATCTCAGACCATTCATTATCGATTTCCTTCGTGTGATCTTTTTAGACAACCCACTTAGAAATCGATAATGAATGATCTGAATAAATCAAACACACATACTGTATGATAATTATGCAATTCATATATAAATCTCTTTCTCTGCATTCTTATTATCAGATTTAAAGATCTTGTCTTTATAATCAAGTTTTTGAACTTAAGTCCTAAAAATAGTAACAGGTAAATGATTTTCTTCTTCTAACTAAGAATTTAATTTACTTCAGACCATTCATTATTGATTGACTAAGTGGGTTCTGAAAAATCACATTAAGGAAATTGAACACGAAAATTTACTAAATGATTCAAAAATACTTCATGTTAATTTTCATCGATATATGATAGCGTCTAAAAACTTCTCAAAGTAGTTTATATACAGTATAACTTCGACATAATTTAGGTAAAGCTCAGTTGTATGTAATTTTTATAGTATCTTAACAAGAATACTACTGTATTAGTTTCTAATTTTTAGAATACTACTGTATTAGTAATGTCTAATCTTTCTATAAGAGCATTCTCTTATATTTTTCTTTTTTTAAACAAAATTAAAACAAAACACACACAACTGTACATAGGATGGCTATTTAATAAAAACTTTTCAGTTCCAAAATAAATAATAGGTTATAAGTAATGACTGGAATTATTTTTCTTGTACAGGAACCTCTAAACATTTTTACTGCCGCAAAAAAAGGAAACCCCCAATCTATTTTGAGATTACCAGGGAAGGAAAATTGGAGGGTTATTTTTCTTTGACTCTCTAAATTGATGGCAGGAAAATCTAATAATGTCAAAAGCAAGAGTCTATTGTTCTTCTATCGCCATTTAACATCAATCTTGAGTGTTACATGGATGAGTAAAAATGAACCTTAAGTTTTCTTTACTAAAGTAATAAGATTAAACCAAGGGATGCAAAAGATAGTACAAACAGATAAGATAGATCTTCCAATCTGCCAAGTGAGTATTTATTGGCAATTCAAAGTTTCATCCTTGAATATCATCTTTATTTTATCGTTAATAAACGGCAAGGGAGTTCCAAAGAGGGACTAATATATCAAGAGTTGTTGAACAGCTGCGTTTTCATTGTTGCAGGGCACTTACTAGTTGATTTACGCGTAGCTTGTTCTTCAAGTGAGTTATTAAACTTAGGTTCGGTGTGGGAAAAAATGAGACTCGTAAATGTTCATAGTATTTTTCTTATATTCATCTTGGGAATGTAACCGGAGTTTAACGGTCGAGATTCTGGAGTAAAAATGCGTTAAGGGAAGCCTTTATAAATCCTTTGGGTTACGAGGTGCCTTCTGTTAACGTGGATGCGTTTTCAAGCGACTCGAAGAGAAAGCCAAGAAAATTAATATTATACGCTTTGATAACCTTTTCTCGCAGCTGTTATTTAAAGAAATTCCCAGGCTCTTTGTTTGAGCTTCGGAGAAAAGCTTTATATTTTAGGATCTTGTAGTTTTATAAGTGATTTGATGTTAAAAAGTATATATATATATATATATATATATATATATATATATATATATATATATATATATATATATATATATATATATATATATATATATATATAGCAAAGCGAGAATTTATTGTATCTGTGGTATATTTGCTATGGATATTTCTCAGAATTTTTTTCTGTGATTCACATAAGGTTGTGTAAAGATAAAATAGTTCTCTCTCTCTCTCACACACACACACACACACATATAGAATATGAGAAAATATTAAAAATTTAATTAATTCCTCATATAAATTAAAATATTAAAAACAATATGAAATGAATGAGACTTTCTTAACGTAACTGTATTAAAGGGTTGAACTTGAATGGAATTAGAATATTAAAAATAATTATATTTTAAGACCTTAACATCTAAATAGCGCGTTTCTATTTCTAATAAATTTTCAACTTAAACATTACTTTAAGTAAAGGTAATGAAGTGTGTCTCTTAATGCTAGTCAAATTGTAATGTTATAGAGCAAAATATTTGCCATTTAATGTAATTCTTTAAGAAATAAGACATAATTCACTTAAATTTTCTCTCGAGATATTTTGATTCATAACAATCCTGAATCTTCCAAGACTTTGCGTGATACTTAATTTCTTGTTTACCCGCCTAACGGGAAATAACCACAACCTTATCTCACTTAAAATAAAATCAGCGTTTTAAAGTCAAGACGATTCAATCTTGCATCACCCACATATATGGACCAATCAGAGAAGTCTTTACCAAAAATCATATGATTTTAATAGCTTCCGGTTGCCCATCACTATAAATAGATGACAATTCTGAAGCAAAAAAGCTGTTTTTGTGAACGTTATGTAAACCACACGTGTTAATGTCTTGCTTTGTGTGTTGTGGCGGGCTTACGCGTCTTTTTCTTTAACATGTCCTTTGGGTACTTTGGGGCCAGAATTAATGTCAACTCTTCTCCAATCAAATCCAAGAAGTGAAGCGTGAAAGAAAGAGGGAAATTAGAAAGCTTTTAAATATCAGAAGTTAGAGTAAGCGGTGTGGCAATTTGAGGAATGTTAAGATAATCCGTGGTTCAAGCGTGAAGAGGTTTTGGAAACGTTAAGTGACAGGAAACAGAAATTATACGTAATAGAGAGCCCTTAAGTCAAGGTGCATACCATTGCACTCGAGTAAACAGCAACTTCATCTAGGATTATAATGATCGCTACTTCAGTTTACATTAAAGGTAGGAGTGACTATTTAATATTCGGATCTGTGATAGTCTAGGAATAGAGCTTAGGCGAGTTAGTATTGATAGTGATCCGGGTTACGCTATTTCGGTATTATACGTATTGTGTGTTTAGCCACCGTAGATTCTCTCACATATATTATTATTACCTAATTTGTTAGACGTTTAAGTTAAAGATCTTAATAAAGTCATATTAAGATCATGTCTGCTTCTAGTTCTTCCGATATTCCTACACCTCTAGCTCACGCTGGTAATCAAGAAGAAGGACACCCGAGGGGGGCGCCCTCACAGTGTTGCCACTTGTTTGTTTTATGTTTTACTTGTTTTATGTTTTACTTGTTTTATGTTTACAAGTTAAATTTTTTTTTATCTAACTAAATAAATGTGTGTTCAAATTACTAAGCTTCATATCCTTCAACAGCTGCAAATAATTAATTGGTTTCATCTCGCAAAATGTCTTAATTCGATTGCAAATTACCACATATAAATACACATATACATGCGTAGTAAATGATATGAAAATCTAAAAATAAAGTGTACACTTAAGTATATAAACTTTGATGGTTGTAATTTTTTGATAATATTCCTTTTGGGGCTCTGTCTTGTTCAGTTTTTTTTTAAAATTATATCTCTCAATTTATTTGTTTAATTCTAAGGGAAAGTTATACTGCAACAAATTAAAAAAAAGTAAAAAAAAATTCCATTTTTGAAATAAAAGAATTAAGAGTATTTCACTTATACATTGGATAAATATTACGTGAATTCACTTAATGAAAACTGAAAAGATTGCTATGTAAATGTAAAGGGTGTTTTTTTAGAGGTATAGAACTTTAAATTGCAATAACACAACGATGTATTATTCGATTGACATGAATTTTTATTCGAAAGATAATCTTGTGGCATTACATTTTAAATATGATTTCTGGCATAGGACTGCCACGGCTGGCTCGGATGTAGTCCAATCTGGACGTCCAATTTTCGATGACTTTTTCCAACATTTGTGGCCGTATATCGGCAATAACACGGCGAATGTTGTCTTCCAAATCGTCAAGCGTTTGTGGCTTATCCGCATAGACCAATGACTTTACACAGCCCTACAGAAAATAGTCTAGCGGTGTTAAATCACAAGATCTTGGAGGCCAATTCACAGGTCCAAAACGTGAAATTAGGCGGTCAACAAACGTCTCTTTCAATAAATCGATTGTGGCACGAGCTGTGTGACATGTTGCGCCGTCTTGTTGGAACCACAGCTCCTGGACATCATGATTGTTCAATTCAGGAATGAAAAACTTAGTAATCATGGCTCTATACCGATCACCATTGACTGTAAGGTTGTGGCCTTCATCGTTTTTGAAGAAGGATTCCACCAGCCCATAAAGCGCCCCAAACAGTCAGTTTTTCTGGATGTAACGGTGTTTCGACATACACTTGTGGATTAGCGTTACTCCAAATGCGGCAGTTTTGTTTGTTGACGTAGCCATTCAACCAGAAGTGCGCTTCATCGCTAAACAAAATTCGCTTATGAAAATCGGGAACAACGGCAATCTCGTTTTGGACCCATTCGACGAATCTACACCTTGCTTGATGATCATTTTGATGAATTGCCAAACCAAACTGAGAATAAATCACTTGACAGCTGTTAAATCGGTCGCCGTCTTGGAAAGTAATGCTAACTTAAACTTCTATACCTGAAAAAAAACACCCTATATAAGCATTGCTTTACTTGGTTTCGCTTAAAAGGAGCAGTAGTATTATTGTTAGAACTGGAATTCTTAACGTCATTCAAACCTGTCTATTTTAGTTAGGTACATTTAGTCCAATCAGAAGAGAATCAAAGGGCATTTACTTATATGCAGGCATTTGTTAGCTTAATCAAAAGCATCGATGCATTTGATAAGCCAACAATGGCTTATCAAAAATGACCTGTTATGCATAGGCTTATGAAATGCATCAGTTATGCAGGGGACAATATCAAGAACCTGATAAATTTTTATAAAATATCAAAACTTCAGAAGTTGACTCTAGCTGTGTTTTAATCATATATATGATAACAATAATAAATGATTCAATATGTTTGAAAATTTAGTAAATAAGGGAAAAACATTGAGTCCACATAAGATTGAATTTATAAATCAGCAGCACAAGGTTCTTAACTCTTTGACCCAAAATAGGTTTTTAATAGCAAAATTTGTTCTTTATGTGTGTAAGGAAGGAAATCTGAATATTTCTTTGCATTAGAATTACTGATCATTCTGGGATTAAACAGCATGATGGTGCACACTTTCTTTAAAAGAACATCTTTTTTCCCACATGTTTTTAGTGTTATATGATAAATAAAATGATTTAAGATACATAAATTGTAAGACAGTTAAATTTTACGCAGTAAACAAGGTTATGACATTGTCTTTGGAGGTGTTAGGGTGGATCTCAAATTGCACCTTACCAACAATGAATTGAACTGAAAAAAAGAAAGAAATCTCCTTTGTGGTAATCTCATTTGTGTGTTTCGCTTGATCTAATTTTGTGGTAATTTGTGGTTTCCTCGATCTAATTTTGCGTTAATTTGTAGTTTGCTTGATCTAATTCTTATATTACATATACTCATTAAAGAAAGTTTATATGCTCAGAAAATGATTACTAATTTCTTCAAAAAAATCATATAATAAATTTTAAAGTTAGTTTATTACTCATTAACATAGTAAAAAAAAATAAACCGAAAAAAAGAGGAATAGTTACAAGATGAGTAATTAAAATTGGATAATCAAATAAAAAAAGTTTGTTAAATGAAATATAATGAATACAGGTGAATAAGGCAGTTGAAAACAGTAATATTCTTTATAAAATAACAAAGTATAGAAAATCTGATCTTGAATACAGTACAGTGGCGCACACAGAAATTTTTCAAGGAGGGGTCCGGGGTCGAAAGTTCACCATTCTTGTATCATGCTCCTTTTGATTTTGTCGATTTTCCTGAACAAAACACAGTAAAAAACTAATTTTTGAATAAATAATTAGCATTAATTAATAAAATTAATCATTAATAAAAAGTAATTAATTAAATGTTACGTACAATATACTTAGAATTATAATCAATCCGAAAAAAAAATTAAGGGCTTTGGGGGGGGTCCAGACCCCCAGGCTCCCCCCCTTGTGTGCGCCACTGATACAGTATATTAAATTGCATGAAATGTAAGGTTATTTTTGAGCAGCAAATTTACTTCAAAACAAGATTTTAATACCATATTTAAAATATAAAATAATCTATATAAAGGAAAGTATTTCAAAGGGCTTTGAAATTTTTAAAAAAATATGAGTATATTAATTCTTTAGATAAGAATATTTCAGTGCCCCACATATCTAACATTAACAATAAAATTTATAAGATTTGTTTTGTTAACATAATAATTTTCAGCAGTTAGTGAATGATGATTTTAGGTTTGTTTTTAAATCCCGTATTATTTATCGGTATTTAATAAAAATAAAAAAAAATATGTTTCTTAAATTCATCTGCTTAGGACATCCAATAACACTCGTTTGAGTTCGTCATATATTAGATAAAGACTTTTATAAAGAATATTTTTAATAATTACATTGATATCTATGGTTCAATTTCTCAGACAAATCGATTCGCCTTTAAGCATTAATTTTGTATTTAGGTAAGTCCTTATGTGATAAAAACCGTAAATAAAGATTCTTTCATCAAATAAGATTATCTGGGCTTTCATAATTTGATAAATATTAATTAAATGTTTTGAATTCTCGCAAAATATTTCTTTTTAAGAAATTTTTTTGAATTTTTCGCTAATAACTTTTTAATAAACTTTTAAATCAATGCGGGTACATCACCTAGATTGTGTGACTATCTCATTCTGTGATATATAAAAGATAAATATACTGTAGTAAGTATTTTATTGATTTACTTAATCATTGTAAAATGATATTTGTGTCTGTGAAAATTTTAAACTAAATGATGATTGTATTTTTTTTTATTTATAAATAACAAAGAGAACTAAATGATGGTAACTATAATAAGAGATAATATTGTACTTTCGTTATATTTTAAATCTCCATCTACTTTTTATAACTACTAAATCTGAAATTTTTTCAATGCATCCAACTATGCATTAAGATTATTCTTTCAAGCATGTTTTAAAAATATCCATTCTTCATCATAGAATATTTTTTCTTTTAAATAGAACATCTGAATTTTGACTTCAGAATGACGTTTTCATCATTATCTGTACAACAGCAAAGCTTAAGTAAAACTTTCTTACGAGAATAAAAAAAATAACTTTCCTTTTTTTTGCTTTATTAACGATGCAATGTGAAAATAAATGAAACGAAACTTGAGCATTCACTTCAATGTTGCTTCAACGCGAAGAATCTTTAATATACAGAATAAACGAATAATTCTGAGATATTGTTATCTTGAATTTTTAAAACGACTTCTTCCTGCCGAGTTCTATTCCTATAATGATTTCCCTACGGTATATGAACCTAAAAAATAAGCATACCAAAGAAAAAAAGATGACAGAAAACGGAGAAACAACGTGCGTGTACCACCAAGAGAAGTATATATTCTCTGGTTTGCAATTCAATTGTTGCTATTGCAAACATTTTTTCTTTATTTTCTTTTTTATTTTGGATCACTTTTTTGTTCTTTTTTTACATTAGTTTCTCAGCTCGTTTCACAGATGGGAGTGGAATGGCGTGCTTTCCCCCCACCTTATTTGATTGTCCGTATAGGTATTATATACAGACGAGCCGAAGTCTCTTACAGAAATCATTGAATCCAGTATGACTGAGAAAGGGGCAAAAGAAAAAAAAATAAAGGTAAGGATATCATAAAAATAATCCGGAGGATGTTCAGAGGGTAGAGGAGAGTACGGAGGAAAAGAAGAGAGAGAGAGAGAGAGGAGTACAGAAGAAGCAGTTGCTGGGTTAAGTAAACAAAAGGCACTTCTTCTAGAAGGGAGATCCAGAAGAAGGTTCTGGAGAGGAAAAGGAAATCTGGAAGGAATTAGTTAGGATGAGATTCCAAACTGGCTCGAGATTGAGTCAGGCCTACCAGATTGAGAGAGCTTAGATAGAAATGGAGCATAGATAAAAAATGGCGAGGGGTTAATCAAACATTGCAAAAAACGTATGCTCTTCGGAAATCAAGGCTTCTTAAAAAATAAAAATTTACTACATTTAATTTGAAGTTATTTTATTACTAAGAGGAATTTGTCGAAGAACAGCTTAATTTCTGCTTATTAATGTATAAGATTAATTTACTTAAGGGGACACATTCTGATTCATATGAAAAAAAAAAAAAAACAGTCAGAAATTCAAATTAAATTTTCTTATAAAGCGTGGTCTCCTCTTTTCTCTGGCTTTATTCAGGGCAAATCATCTTTTACATCGTTTTGTGCATACATTAATAACATATTTTCTCGTATTATTTAGATTGTAAATTTTGTGTGTTTACTAACATTTACCGTTTATATATATATATATATATATATATATATATATATATATATATATATATTTGTTTGTATATGTGTATGTGTGTACATATGTGTGTACTTGTTTGTATTATTTTGAACAAAATAAATTTTTTTACGTGATACACACACACGCACATAGATTAAAGGAGAAAAATTGTAAAAACCTATAGTTCAAAGTTTTTTTTTATCAATCGTACCATGTTTCCTTAGTTTGTTTAATCCAAATTGGTAATATAGTACTAAGTTTAACAAATGGATTTTAACAAACATTAAAGAAAACTATTTGTTAATATTGTTAGATACTATAAGTTATACAAACGCACCAGATATGAATTTAAACATAATTTAATACAATATTAATAAAACTTGCATTTTAAACACGATATTTATGATCGTAGAAAACTGGGCTTAGCACATTTTTTTTATCATTTTTATCTTTCAATGTCTTCAGTTTATGTTTTCGTGTCAAAAACTAATGAAATGTTTAATGTTGTAATTTGTTACTTATTAATTATAAGAAAGACACTCTAATATTTATTTTTTATTGGTATAAAATGAATTATAGAGTGTAAAGTTACATTATTATTATAAAGTGAATAAACAAACAAAAGTTAGAAATTAATTATACACATAGCAGAAAATTTTTTTTGGCCCAGATGTCTAAATATATCCATCTTGGTGGGCACAAAATAAGTTCCTGAACGGCATTTCTATGGGGAAAAAACTTGAATCTCCAAACAACTTGAATGAATGAAGTTGGAATGTTCATTCTGAGAATACATTTTGCAACAGCTTAGATATTTCAGCAGAATTGATGCAAATGATAATTAGTCTCAGATTCAATATAGAGAAGCTTAACTAAAAAATTTTATAACCTTATCTAAATTACTAAAAATAAGAACTATATGTGTTAATATTAAAATTTAGGTTTCAAACTATTCTCATAAGCAAAAATTGGATTTAGTAATGGATTTAAATTAATCTGATACATTGTATATATTTAACTTTGAATTAAAATAAATATGAACATGCGTGCATTAAAACTTATTTTTTTATAAATTGTAGAAAAAATGAATTATGGGTAAATTCATTATTTAACGCAACATTATGATCATCATGTACATTGTTATATTTGTATGTGTAGAGTTAACTTTTTTTCTTTACGTATGTGTGTGTAACTATTACCACCACTTCCTTGCTCACATTGCAATAAGGGTAAATATCCTAAGATATGTCATAAAGTTTGCTTCATGTGCTGTTGAGATACATGAAGCAAACTTTTATGACATATCTTAGATATTTACCTTATTGCAATGTGAGCAAGGAAGTGGTGGTAATAGTTACACACACATATATATCTATTATAAAAATTGTTAACTATCAACTAATAGCATATAATTTAGAAGTAGCGTCTTTTATTGTAGATTATTTTTAAATTAAATATATCAGAGTTTCCTAATAATTATTTATTCAGTAAAAGAGGCTCCTAAAAAAAAAGGAGAGACAGAATTTTTTTAAAAAAAAATACCCACTTTTTCAAAACAAAAATCTTGAAGAGTTGTTTTACATGCATTATTGTTCATTTTACCTAAAAAAAAGGTATTTTCCGTTATTTTCTTTTATTAAAATTCCTTTTTTAAGATTCTTGAAGCTATATATTGGACAAAGTAGTTAACACGAAACAATTATTTAAAAGTTCTACAATTTTTCTTATGGTACTTTCAGGATTTTATTAGAATGTTATTTAAATACCTTTGATCTTTCGATTAATTTATTAATTTATTTCATTTAAAAAAATTCACACATCCATATTTTTAATGTCTTTAATAATAAATTTTGTTTCAGACTAGTCTGCATGGTCCAAATATTCATACAAGATGACTAATTTATTCTAAAGTAAGTTAACAAAATTTTCCATCTTAATACATAATACCTTAAATGGTTTACCCGTACAGCGTACGGGTAAACCATTCGTTCTTCTTTCCTTCTTTCATTTGTGCGTATTTTTAATTTTTATAGTGATGTTATTTAGTGCTAGTGTTTTGAAAAGATGCAGTCAGTGCGTCTATGATACTGAAATGCTTTTCATCCGGCATTTTTTTTGCGGTAAAGACGAGAATTTGTCTCTGATGAAGGCTTTAATTTAGATTCTTGGATTTAGTGATCTAGGTACAATATTTTTGCATTCTGATCGGCGCAGTTTCTTTTTAAGGTATCTGTACACCTTCGAAGAAATTTTTTTTAAAAACTGTAATATTTGCTATTAAAAATTTTTTACTGATGAAATATAACTTAAAACTATGAAAAATACATTTAATATGTTACTTGTAGTACATAAAAAAATTTTAGGGAGTAAAGCATAGTGTAAATAGTAATTAAATTGATTATTAGAATAACGCACATAACTCAAATGTAAACAAAAATATCCCTTTTCTGTAAATTTGATGATTATCATCATAACAATTTTTAGGGCTGGTACTATTTTCCTGATGATAATCAATTTATTACAATTTTTATCAAGTTTCGAGTAAAAGAACATTGAAAAATCATTAAAAAATTATTACGAGCATGATATATACCTTAGTTACTAAAAACATATCAACTATATACTTATGAAAGTAGTAGGGGTTCTTTAAATCTATAAAACAGATATATTTATAAAATTTGAACTAATTTGGTTCACAACTTTTTCTGATATTTACGTTGTCAGATGTCAATACGTTAAACAAATTCATTTTGAGATATATCAGAAATAAACTTTCAACTGCAAATTTTAATATTAAACACAATTTGATATACTTAAAATGCTCCTGATTTATAAATAACACCTTCTTTACTCTCTAAAACATTTATTTTTTTCCCCTTGTAGCTCTTAAAATTTTTCTACGCTGCTTTACATTTGGTGTTGAATGTCGTTCTGCGTCGTTAATTCTATTGATGTCAAGATGTTTGTATGATTTTAAAGTAAAATAACCAGGAATTATATTAAGTTTTTTAAAAATTTCAACACAACCCTTGTATCCATCATTAAATTGGATTACAGCATCCAATGCACCAGATTTTAAAGTTTTGAGGCACACGAAAACTTCCTTGGGTACTCTCTGCCATATAACGCCATTTAAACACTTGTTTGAATTTTGTGTTTTGTCATGCAGGCATTTAGTAAGCAGTTCTTTAGTACACAACTCTAAATATGTAGTCTTAATCATGTATAGCACTTCATTTGATAAGCCTTTATATTTTTCTTTTGGCTTTTTGCCACAAGACAGTGCTCGCTGGTAGTAGCACCAACTATCTTTTCCGATGGGACACTGCCCATGCATCTGTTTCTCGACACATGATGAGCAATGAAACAAAGCCGCAATAACATTTTGCTGAAGACCGGATAGGTTTCCAACATTGCTACGAACAGCAATCCCATAATAGTTTTGCAATCGGTCAATAAAAGAGTCGGTGAGTTTGCCTTTACCAGACAGATTTTTATTTTTAGACTTTAGTTTGCGCAATCTCGCACCTACTCTCTTTTGAACATGACCAATGCATTCATATTTTGTGACGCTATCCTTCCCATAAGTATCTTTGACACTGATAAAGCCCTTAGAGTCCCCGTCACCATAATAATGTGCATATTTTAAGACCTCGTTTGACAATAGAACGTTGGAAGATTCTCGTAGCACCAACAGCTTCCATTTTTAACGCAGAACCTTGAAAATTGCTATGGCACACGTGATCTGCTGCAAAAGTTTCCGACTCAATGCTTCTAGGCATTTTAGAAATCTTTCTGCAGGTGGGACAATATGACGACATTATTTCAATGTCTACTACTTTACCAGTGTCAACTGACAAAGCTGCGACACACCCATTCATGGAAGAGTAACCTCTACGCTGCCACGTTCCATCAACTGAAATGCCACATTCAACAATTTTATTTTTAGTAGGATGTAGCACTAAAACAGTTCAGAAGCTGCTTTTTGCATTGATAGTTCACTAACTTCTGAAATCACGGACACATAAGTTTATTCTCATGATTAGTGTACGCAGTTTTACTGAGCCTGGGTAAATTTAACGTACCACATAATTTAAACCCAGCAGAAAAATCTTTCCCAATTTGTCTCATACCATACACAAATCTTGTATTTACTTCAGGACAGTTTAAAGTTTTCTTTGAACTAGAAAACCCTGAATAAAAGTCAGAATGTTTACACCTGATAACAAAATTTGAGCACAAACCATATGTGGAATCCTCAGAAAGCAGGATACCTTCTTCGAAACATCTTGGGCAGCAAAGTTGTAAAAACAAATTTAAAAGGACTTCCATATCAATTATTCTGTTACCAGTAAGTGGTTTACGTTGATATTCTGTTATTTCTTCATCAAAGACAGCAGGTATTTTAATTTTTGAAGAACTGGCGTTGGTAGATGTTGCGCTGCTATTTTTTGAATGTTTAATGGTAGATCCATTACCCCGAAATTGGCGTTTTCTCTTTGCACTAACTCTACGTTTAGCATTACCCATTTTAAATGACAAAAATTAAATTTTTCTGCTATAAAAAAGGATTTAACAAAAACTTATAAAGAGCTACGCAATCATAAGCAAATGTAAACAAACAGTAAAGCACTCTATTTTCTTGCCAGATTCTAGATAAAAATATAAATAAAAACCTGTTGCCAATTATATTTTTGATAATTCTGAAAACTCAAATTCATATTTTAAAAAGTTTAAATTTCTTACTATTGCATATTTAAACGATATTTTGAAAAATAAAAATGTCAACAAACATTTTTTTCTACTTCGCAATGCAGACTTGTACTTCCGGGTTCAAAAAGGTGTTATCGAATGAAACTCAAATCCCCATAACATAAGTTCTAAATAAGATAGAAACAAAATTTAAACACCATTTTAAAGAAAAAAGTTCATATTTTCAAATAACATTTAAATTAAAAAATCGAAAAATTTGACGAAAATGACATTTTGAGGGTGTACGGATACCTTAACAGACAGCAGTTTCTTAAAACAAACAACAGCAAAAAGGTGTTTTCTACTGTTTCTTAAGACAAACAAGCAAATTCTTGAGAAAGGAATTGAGAATTAAATTCGAATACAATTTCAGAACTGTCTACTGATTAATTCTTCAGGTGAATCTTACAAAAATATTAGGGCTTTTTGATCACGTTTAAAAATATCAAATACAAAGAAGAAATATTACAGAGATTTTTCCTCGTTTATACATTGCAGTATAGAACTTGAATGTTGCCTTCGACAAAAAAGGGGGTGAAACATACTGCTAGAAATTAAACTTGGTTTTATTGACCAAATTATTGAAAACAATCATTTAGACAGAACAATGTGCAGTTTGTTGCTTTAGAAGAAATGACAATGGAAAGAAAACCCAAACACAGACAGACAGACACCATTTGAAAGCGTACGAAAATGAAAACTTTTCTAAGATAAATGAAACATTCTTAATAACATGCAAAGTGTACTTACAAAGAGCAAATAATAAGGAGGTTTTGTACTCCACAACTGTAAAATAAAAAAAAATTCTGTAAAGTCTCTGAAACTTAGATTTAAAATAAAATTTCTCTATGTTGTTATTTTATTAAATATGGTGTTCGGACATGTAAAATAAAAAAAAAGAAATGTACCCTTGAAAAATTTTGGTTTAAAAATGACCAGTCAAGGGATTAAGAATGAAAAACTGAATTATTTTTTTAAAAATTGCTGTATTAATGTAAGAGAAAAATTTAAAATCTTATTAAATTTATCTGGTTTAATAGATGAAGTTACGAAATGTTTTTCAGAATCATTCAGTAAAATAGAGACATGATTACATATAAAATCAAATAAAAGTTATAAAGTCACAAAATTCCCTGATTTTGCTGAAAAGCTCTTTTATGCTGGGGAAATATTGGAGGAATCATCTAAACTAAAATGAAAAGAGTAAAAGCGATATTCTTTCCTTTATACAAAATAGAGAGAGTTCTCATAATATACTGATATATTTTGATTTTAGATATTGCCAATTAATATTCTTTTTACAAGTATTTTCAAATAATAGTATGCGTTTTTTCAACATATTATGTAAATATGTAGTAACCTTTATACAGTATTTAGATATGTTCACTGTAAATATTATTATGAAAGTTTATCAAAAAATACCTTATTTTTAATATTCGCAACTTCTAAAAAGTGAAAATTCACTGGATAAATAAGAAAAACTTTAAAAAAATAATTTTCCCTTAGTAGGATTTTTCTTATTTCAGTAAATACCATTTCGTTATTCTCTAAAATCTAAAAATGCATAATATAGTATTTGAAAATGGTTTTTTCCCCTAGTCCTCAAGATGGAAACTAATGATGAAAAACAACCAGATTTACGTCACATAAATCCACTGAGCTTTAAAACTAGTAGTTGTTGAATAAATGAAACCACACTCCAGCCATCTGTTTAAATATTTAATGCGGATTCTTTTCAACTTTTGATACATACGCCACACTAAATAATGAATACCCATGGTAGTTGTATTCAACGACATGAACAGTTTAATCTTTTCTTTTACTTCTAATTAATCGGATAACTTTTGAAACTCTAGAGACTGTGTGTGTTATATGTACACATAATAAATTATTCCAGAAAGACTGAATAATCCATTTATTCATTTTCGAAAATTCAACGTTGTATTCTTTTTCTTTTTTTCATTTTTCTAAATATTAATTATGTTGTTAATTTAGTAATAATATAATATGAAATAATGGAAAAAAGCATGATGGTGTTCATTGTGCTTGAGTTTTCTGACCTTCAAATGCGGTGATTAAAGAAATGGAAATGAACCATTATTTAAGAAGATGATGTGTCGTTCAGTTTATTAACTCAATTATCTCTGAAATCACCAGCAGCGTTTCTTAAGATAATCTGAAATTACAACAAAGAAAAGTAACAAATTAATCGAAAAGCTTTATATTGTTAAGAATCAAAACCCTTTTGAAGGAGCATTGTATTTAGAATAACATTTTTCTCAATTTCCTTTAAATTAAGTTTATTAAAATGTCAAGCACGAAGAGACAATTTATTTTATTTTAAAATTTTTTTCGAAGGCCAAGAAAACATAAAGATGGGATTAAATACATAATTTTTGTAGGTATGCATATTATAAATTTTTTCGGTTCTCATCTTTTGTTACACATATTTACTATTTCTTCTTTTCTCAGAAAAAACTAACATTTCTGAATATGTATGTAATTATACAGAATGTTGACGAATTCGACCGACATATTCAAAGGGCGAATAGTGGGCAGCATGGGGATGACAAATTAACATAGAAGATGGAGTCGCAAATCAAGTTTTGCGGGAGTAATTCGCAAAAAAACCCTTATGAAATATTGTGGACTTATGAATATAGTGTGACAGATTGCTTATAGTTGTTAAAAAGAGCTTTACAATGCTCCAGAAACGGCTTTTTTTAGCAATTCCACTAGCAGAAACTAAGTCTCTATCTCTTATCGCAATCAACGCACAAGATTGAACTCTGTGATCTCAATTGACTCATTAGTTTCCGTGGCGATATTATACTTTCGCCTAAATTGTCTTTAAGGACCATAAGACCGCCAATCTGGTAACCTTGCTCACATCGTCTAGGATAACCATAATCTTATTTTTCAACTTTGCCTGTTGAACTCAATTCTCCTCAAGGAGAGTGCTATTGCAGAGAAAACAACTTAAGTGATGTGTTTCAACATACATTGAAAACATTTAAGAATTTCATACTTACGACTTTTCCATTAAAGATTGAAGCTAGAAATATAAGGTTTGTTGTACGTCACTAATTGAAAAATGAATATTTCGAAGGAAAGTAAACATGTATGGGATAAATAGCTGACTGTTAAGCAACATTTCAAAATTAAAAATTGTAATAGAGCTCTGTGTAATGATGTCCTTTATAATGAATGCATTTTGATGGTATTTTAAGAACGAGAATTCCCACTTGACGTAAAAATCATACGTCATACTTTCTTCACAGTATGAGCACAAATATTTTCATTAAATTGTATTTAAGAATTTTTCACATATACATGTAATCATATGAGTGTGTGTATATAATTAACTTTCCTTGTTTAGTTTTAATTTTAAAAAAATACTGAGAGAAACAAAACATGACTAGATTAAAATCTCGAGGCTTTATTTGTACTGTGTGTTATATTATCATAATTGCAAATTTGCTATTTGTTTTTCGAAAAAAAAGAAGTTATTGTTGTAGATATAATTATGCATGTTTCTTTATTCACAAATACTTTCAGACATACATAAAATGAAAGTATTTTGAATCAAAATATCTGTATAAAAGTTCGATATTTTCAGAATTGTGTTTCACCTGGGAATAAGAGACACCGTAGGTATAAAATATTTTTTAACAAGACCTGCTCCGAAAGAAGTTTGATATTATTGGGTTCTTCAAAACAAAAATAAAGATTCAGGAAATGATGAGAGTAATATAATAAATAGTTTCCACACGAATCTGAATTGTACAGAAAAAATGCTCAACTCAAATAATCAAACCATCCGATTTTTAAAACAATTTAAGTTGCACGGTCCTTTATGCTTTATTTTTGCTAAGAATTTATTACTTTTTTGAAATAAAACATAACTTTATGACTCAAATAGTAAAGTATTGAATCCCCAGAATCTGGTTTCCTTCTTTGATTACTTTTCTATGGTTACAGTGTGCAATAGAAATTGATTTTCTTCTTTATACTGAGACACAATAAAAAGGAGTCATAAATTATTTGAAAAAAGTCGAAGAGAATAGAGCATAAAAGGATGTCACAGTACCTACAACTCTCTTTTCTAACTTACCTTTTCCTTTGAGTTTTATTTTTAAATTTTAAAGCTTTTGAGAAATGGTTTGATTTAACGATTGCTAAAAACAAAATATAATCTTCTTGAAACTTTAGCTGTTATTTTTCACTTTCCATTTTAAAGGAATTCATGAATATTTAGTTTGATATAATGTATGTCTTTTTAACAAGCAAATTTAAATATTTTATAAAGGAGAGATTACAATATAGAATCGGTGGCCTCGGCAGCCTAGAAGTTATGGTTGTGATTGTGAGTCCTGTTGCCACTGAAAACCCGCTTCCAAGAGGGGGCCAGTGTATGTTAAATTTGTCGAGGCTCAATGTCCTCCCGTTGGTGTGGTGTGGTAGTTAGGTGAAGGGATGCTAGCTCAGCTTTCATCCTCGTCACTGATGGAGGTTCAAAATTACGAAGTCTGTCTCCAATAGCCCTTGTGTTGCTTTTTTGTGTGACGTTAACAAAGCTGTAACTCACTCACTACAACAGAATAAATAAATGGAAATACAACAAAAGTTAAAAAAACAACAACTTATTTTAAGTTCGCTTAAGCTCTTGACTTTTACATAACGCTCTGCTAAACTTGTTAACTAAGAATTATTTTATTCTATGAAATATTTGAAAGCAACGAGTAAAAAATTAAGCTAAATGAAATAAATGTGAAGGTAGCTGATTACGGCTCCAGACCTTTAATTTAGATATACATTTTAAACTAGTAATTATAAAATGTGATTAATTAAATTAAAAGTGCTACATTTTCAGAGCAATTATTAAAAGTATGTCTACACAGAATGAACGGTGGCCGCGGTAGCATAGGGGTCAAGGTAACGGACTCGTGGCTACGTGACGTGAGTTCGAGCCTTGTACCACTCAAGAACGGTCTCGTAGGGTATTTTAAAGCCTTGTCAATCATTTTTTTTTTCGAAACCACCAATGTCATTTCACACATTTCTTAAACCTCGTCTGCGCAGCCGGTGCTTTTCGTATGTTGTTCATTCCCAGAAGGTAAAGCCGTGTAGGGCAGCGATGCACGTTAAATCTGTCGAGAGCTGAAACGTCCTCCCGTTGGTGTGGTGTGGTAGTTAGCTCAGGTGTCGTCCACGTCACTTGACCATGGTTCAAAATTACGTGGTCCGTCGTCAAAAGCCCTCTTGTAGCTGAACAGTGCGACGTTAATATTCAATCAATCAATCAATCAACCCAGAAGGTAAATCGTTTCGTGTTAAAAGAAAACAAGTAATAATAAAAATTAAAAAAAATTAATCAGTTTCTACTTAGGTAAAAAAAGAAAAATTTCATTTTAGTTACTTTTTAAAAAAATAATTACAATTAATACAAATTTGTATATGCATATGACAGAATCACATTATTAAGCGATAAAATAAGCGATTTCCCGTGCAATTTTCGATTTTCCTTTATATATATGGTGTGTGTGTTGGACTATTATTTTTATTTGTTACTATTTATTCATTAATTAAATTTAATTATTCCAATAAATTAGTACAGTAAAAATAAATCACGTTCTCAGATATTAGGCCATCCCAGGTGAGATTCGAACCCACTACCTTTGAATTAGTAGCCCAACGCGCTATCCATTGCACTACACGGACACAACAAGTGCTTTTTCTTTTTTATACATAGGGTTGGACTATTACTTTTGTTACTAGTTATTCATTAAATAAATTTAATTAAGAATTTATTTTTGAAAGAACTGTGTTAACATCAAGTGACATCCACTACAAGTTTAAAAAAATGTATTTTATCTTCAGTGGATGAATAAAAACAACGACAATATCAACGATAGAAAATTTGAACACGATATATATATACTGTTCTTTGTAATAAATGCAACACTATGAAGGAATAATCAGAATTAAGTGAACTTTGCGGCAAATATCAAATTTAAGATGATACGAAAAACAGTAAAGTTTCAGAGCCACCACGCATGCGTGGCGTGCACAGCGTCCTGTGAACGGATGCTGAAACCATATAAATAGAGGGCTGTAGTGGGATGCTGAAAATAGTTAATTATTATTTGTTAATGGTGAACGTTTAGTGAGACCTAAGTATGCCTTCACGACAAAATAACGAGAAATTCCAGCAACTTACGGAGTTTGAAAGAGGGAGTATATTATCGATATTCGAGAAGGAGGTTTTCTTATTGTGCAATAGGAGCTCGTGTGCAGCGGAACAGATAGATGATGATGCGAGTTTGGAAACAGTGGACCAACGAGCGCCGAATAACTCGAAGAACTGGCAGTGAACGACGGAAGGTGACGTCAGCGCATGACGGTCGACACCTGCTCTGCATGGCGGTGAATGATCGTACAGCTTCCTCCAGGCAGTTGGCAACACCTTGGTCTATTGATACAGGTGTACTAATGTTGGCTTCGTCAATTCGTCGACGTCTGCGGCACCTTGGATTGCGTGTAAGGGTGCCTTTATACAGGATCACCCTCACGGCAAACCCTCGATGGCTGCGTC
Organism: Trichonephila clavipes; assembly: GCA_019973935.1. Classification (NCBI taxonomy): domain Eukaryota; kingdom Metazoa; phylum Arthropoda; class Arachnida; order Araneae; family Nephilidae; genus Trichonephila; species Trichonephila clavipes. The sequence continues at coordinate 28,526 of BMAU01002667.1, read as the reverse complement.
TGCAATGAGTTCATGAGAAGAGAGCCTGGCAAGCTGATTGGCACTAAGTTGTCTTTTCAGCTGAATCACGCTTTAATTTGTGGGACCATGATGGCCGCACTCGTGTAAGACGCTATATTGGGGAATGCTGCCTTCCAGAGTGCGTTATAGAACGACATAGTGGGCTAACACCCGTTGTTAGGGTTTGGGGTGTGATTTCGTATCATGTATGATCTAATTTGCTACGAATCGAGGGTAATCTCAATAGCAACATGTACGTCCGTGAAGTGCTACAGCCTGAAGTAGTTACCTTCTTTTAAGTTATCCCTGGAGCTATCTTTCAGTTGGATAATGCACGCCCACCTGTTGCAAAGATTGTTCGAGACTTCTGTTCGGTTCAACACATGCAACTTCTTCCTTGGCCTGCTTGTTCGCCAGATATGTCACCTATTCAGCACGTGAGGGATTTGGTTGGTCGGCATCTTACTCGTGATCCGCGTCCTGTAGCTTTAAAAGGCGTACTTTTGCTGCGGATACAAGCAATATGGAATTCTCTTCCACAAGCAGACATTTAAAATCTGTTTGACTCTATGCCACGTCGGATAGCAGCACTTATTGAAGCGCGTGGTGGTTGCATCAAATACTGATTTCGGACGCCTAATATATATTTTTTTGAAAATTTCGTCATTTATTTTTACTAATACAAGTCGTTTGTGCCTAAAATTTCATTTAATTCTGATGATTCCTTCATGGTGTTTCATTTTTTACAACAGCATTTTATGTATAGGGAAAGCGTGAACTAAGAGTAGGAATTGAAAAATGCGAGTAAATGCATAATTGTTTGGCGGGACCGTGGTATTATTTCGTGTTTTCCGATATTTCGTCACTCTCTTAAGTGTTTTTACTTTAAACTTATTTCACTATATTCGGCAGTCTACACGGCAGCGCTTTTAAATCTAGAAATCATTATATAATATTAACTTTACATTGCTCTTTTAAATCTAGAAAAACTTCTGAATTCAGGTCCTATTCTTTTATATTACACAAAGCCCTTAAGGGTAAAGACGAAATTGGCAAGTATGGTATTGTGTATAGCCTCTTAGAATTTGTTCATCAAACATTTCCTGAGGATTGTTGTAAGGCCTCCCTCCCCACACATATATTCACATTTAAACAGATAATGTAGAACTCAGAGATACCCTTCAATATTATAGTATATTTTTCTTTTAAATAATCCTTTTAAACTTCCTTTTTTAGAATTTTTTTAAATATCTACATGGAAAAATATTTGTGAGTGGAGTTTCTTTTTTGTATAGTAATTGAGATGCAATATTTTTTGTAAGAAAAAGCTTTTAAGAAAATTTCAGCTTGGTGTCTATGCATTAAAATTAAAATGATCTTTTGATTAGAATAATTTTAAATGGATTATTGCTTTAAAATAAGTTTTGGTGATAACTTAAGAGTATCTAATTTATATTAATATGAAATTTTCATTTTTTTTAGTAAAGAATTTTTTAAAAATAATTTCCGATCTAAAATTAGTAAAAGAAATTAAAAATAAGACGTATTTCTGATTCTAGTACTAACTGAAGCAATAACTTAAATAAGCATCGATTAATTCTTTATTTTAACAACATAGTTTAAAAAAACAAAATAATTGCATGCCTTTAAAAATAATTAGCAATTATTTTTTACCTTTTTTCGTATTCTAATTTAAAGAGGAATTTCAATGATTATAGTTGAGAATTCAATATTTCATTTTAAAAATTCATGGATGCTCTTGGAAGAGGACATTTTTAGGTAAAAGCAATGCTTCGTAATCAGTTAAATTTTATGCAATTAATCTATTCTTATTAAATGACTGAAAATATAGTAACAACACTTAGAAGTATATCCCATTTTAAAATATATTTAAGAAACAAGTTATAAAACGACATTATCTTTATATATATGTGAAATTTACTCTGCAGAGCCATGCCTATAATACAACGTTTCTCAAACTGGGGTGAGCGCACCCCAATGGAGGCGTGATAACTCTGCGAGGGGGCATGAGCATCTTGAACATTCGGAAACAAAAGGTTATTTTAAAAAAAAATATTAATTTATTCTAAAATTAAAGAACAAAATACATTCTGACATAATAAAAAATAAAACATATTTACACTGATATAATACACTTATTTTATTTTATTTTACAAATGCCAGGCCATTGACCATCAGGTCATTAGGCAACGGCTCTCAATACCTTTTACAATGCAGTTAAGATCATTCAGTGCAGAGCACTCGTCCAAATGAGCGCCAGTCATGTTTTGTCCAGTGTCACACAAAACGCAGATAGGCGAAGTCACTAAATTAAAACGAAACAGATGAGCACAAAGGCAGTCATGTCCGGTTAAAAGTCTAAATTTATCCACAGCAGCAGCACGAGGAGAACTTGGAATACCGTGGGATTTCTTACATAGTGTACTCCAAGGTTTATCACGAGCAACACGAGAAGCTGTAAGGCGAAATGATTCCCTAAAAATCCTTTTAATTTCCAGTTTGGCAGAATGAAATGTCAGGTCTCTGCGAAAGTTCTGAAGGATACCCGTTCCCTTTTTTGCCAAAAAGTCTGCCCTCTCATTTTCCCAAAGACCACAGTGGGATGGTACCCATTGAAAGACGATCTTTCCTTTTATCTTTCCCAGGAGTTCTCTACAGTTCTACACACGTAAACAATTATTTTCATTATAGTTGGTCAAAGCCTGGAGGGCAGAAGTAGAATCTGAAAGAATTACAGCTCTTTCAATGGGGGGAAGACGAACAGCAAGTTGCTGAAGGGCTATATGTATAGCTTCAACCTCACCATCAAAGTGAGTTGTCAAAGGGCCGGCGTGTAAATAGAAGAGGTGACTAAAAACACCAATGCCAGCGCCTTGGGCAAAACACTTATAATACACTTATAAATATATCAGTACTGCACAATGTATTTTATAATTACTTTAACAATTGTAAATTAAGAACACGTTTAATAATTACTAGTGACACCATGGGCTTGTCATATACAAAATTATATACAAAAATTAACACTCATCTTGATAACTTGTACGGTTTATAATTAATTCTTTAACTGCAGATTAAAAGTTACGTGGTTCGCTCCCTAATATCATTGTTTTTCATGTAAGCGCGCGTATGATGTGTTGGGGGGAGGGAGGAATAAACATGCAAATCCTATGAAATAAGTAAATCCTTCGCAAACTATGTCAGGGTCCTTTTAATGCATTCCAATGCCTTCAAAATAATTTTACGGATGGCAGTGCATAGAAAAGATCGTACTTCAGAAAGACGTATATATACACCGAGGCAGTTAATGCCTTGGCTGAGTGAGACGTTCATATATGCCGGTAGCACGTAAGAGGTTAAAGTAGTATATTATATATTATAGTCTTAGCGTCAAAGTATAGTATTACTGAATTCAATGCATTGTTATTGTATGGGGGAGCGTGATGCAAATAATGATTGAATATTGGGTCACAAGTATTGAAAGTTTGAGAAGCACTGCTTTAATATGAGGTAGGGCCAACTTTTGCCCTTAAAACCGGAATCAACCAGGAGAGACTGTTAGACATTTAAAAAGTCGGATCCAAATTTTTATGATCTGCTTGTGTTGTTTTTCCAATCCCGTTCCATAATCTCAATGAAAGTAAGCACACCGATTCGAACCCGATCTTTTTGAGTTTCGTGATTTGTGGCTGGCAGCAACTGCAATGCAAATCGAGCGAGTATTTAAACTCGGCTCATGTTAGTTTTTCTAAAAAGGAAGGAGAAACAGAAATATAAGAAGTGTGTGAGTGGTTTAACTCTTAGAGGGAGAGAACGGCTGGTTGGCAATGCAACTGTAGGTTGCATCACCATTTTCAGATTAGAAATTCATTTTACAATATTAGAAGACGGTTCGAATCGGATGTCTCTGGTAATGTTGATTTTTGAACTTATTGTTTTTTTTATCGCTTCAGTAACGAGCACAGTGACTTTATGATTGATTATTAAAGGCCAATTTTAAGAAACTGTTTTTCGTCTTTAGGCCTCCTCGACACATAAATTTCACTGCTAGCTTTGCAAAATTTAAATTAGTTTACCAATAAGTGTAACTAATTTGGTTATGGGGCCCAGTCCATGTACTGTGTCGAGACAGGCTAAGCAACTGAACCAGGCCATGAACTTTGTCTATTTAAATACTGTTCCAGTATAGAACTATTTTTTATGAACTCTGTTGCTAGTACGCTAAATCGAGTAACAGGTATGGAGTTTAACAACCAGATATCAGTGTTGACCCCAAATAACTGGAACACGTGGAAGCATGATATGCAAGTACTCTTAATGCATTATGGTTGCTGGCAGTTTATAATACAGACCAAGCCAGAGCAACCTGATGAAGAGGCAACATACAAGGAAAAATTAGATCTACAACTTCGTAAGGATAAATGTTATACGTTGATCTATACTAACATCAGTTCAGATTTGAAAAATCTGATAACGGAAACAACTGACGGAGTAGCGGCATGGAAGATATTAAAAGATCACTTCGAACCAGTCACAAGAGCAAGAGTAATTCAACTATTAGATCAATTTTTTGGAACAAAATACCAACCAGGGGAAGATGTTGGAATCTTCATATCTCGTGTAAAGACAGCGGCAACCAGACTACAAGAAGCGGGTCATAAATTGGACGACCTGTACGTAGGATTTCAATTAATAAGGTGGCTTCCTCAGTAATTCCAGTCTACCGTGCAACAAATCTACAGATGGAAAGAAGAGGACTTCAGAGTTGTCAAATTTGAAGCAGAGCTGATATTAGAAGCCAATCGTCTTCAGTTGACGAAACAAGATTTGGAGAAAGCGGAGAATGCTTACTTGAGCAGTTTCACTTCGAAGAAGTCGAAGACGTTACCTGGTGCTACGACTGCAGCTCATGGAGATCCAAATGGCAAGAATGATTACCAAAAGAAAGGTGGTAAGGTATTTAACTGTAAAACTATTAAAAATGTTAAACAATCTATTAAGACTATAGGTCCGTGTTATGTATGTAATAAGTACGGGCATCTTAAAGTAAACTGTAAAGAGAGAAAAAGTCTCTACAAAAATCTCCCCTTCAACTGTAAATGAAACTTTTATATAACACAGAGTTTAATATAAATTTAAGATTTTGTGAAGCTGAATGTAGTCTTTTAGAACTAGATAAACAACTCGTAACTAGTTGTATCTTATTTGAGAAAACTCTGATAAAGGTGTTTGGGTAATAGATACTGCTGCCACGAGTCATTTTTTAATGACAAGAGTTTATTTTTAGATCTTAAACCGATAACTAAAATGAAAATGTCGTTAGCAACGGAGGATAAAAGTTGTCCCGTAGAAGGAATCGGTACACTTAGATTTCGGGTAAAATATAAAGGGAGTTTTCATGAAATAACTTTGTCTGATGTTTTATTTAATCCTAAGTTGAGGAGAAATTTGTTATCCGGTTCCAGATTAGAAAGTAAAGGTGCGCATTTTGTGGGTACTAAAGGTAAAATTAATGTTTTTAATAAAGACTGGATAAAATTGTTCTCGGCGACACGCCATGAAAATTTGTATTTTTTTAAGCCGGATCATTATATTATACCAAAGAGTAAAGAAATTAGTTTTTAGGGATGTAACCGCTAAAACAAAAAACGGATCAATAGAAATATGGCATCAACGCTTTTGTCATGTTAATAACGATTACTTGGTAAAAACTAGTAAAAATGATAGTGTAAAAGGTCTCCCACGCTTAACTGATAATGGTAAGACTCATTGTATACCGTGTAAATTAGCAAAGTCCAAGAGTTTCATTCAAAAAGACGGGGGCCGTAAGATCAAAACGTCCATTGGAATTGTTGCATATGGACCTCTGTGGTCCAATGCCAACTGAAAGCCAAGGCGGTAATAAATATTTCTTGAGTATAATTGACGATTATTCAAGAAAGGTGACTGTATTTCCCATCCGAAATAAATCTGACGTATTTCATACGTTTATAAGATTTCAGAAACGAGCAGAACGTTTTCTAAGTAAAAGGTAATAGCAGTTAGAACTGATGGCGGACTAGAATTTTGTAATAAAGATATGGATAATTTCTTGACAGAACTGGGTATAAAGCATGAGGTAACAAATTCATATACGCCAGAAATGAATGGGGTCGCGGAGAGATTCAATTTAACCGCTCTAGATGGCATCAAAACATTACTTAAGTCTAGTAAAGTTCCCCATAAGTTTTGGGGAGAAGCATTACTTTGTTTCACTTATGCGTGGAATCGAATTTGTCACAAAGACAGTAACAAAACGCCTTTCGAAAAATATTCAGGTAGAAAACCATCGGTATTGCATCTAATACCTTTGGATGTTTGGCATATGCTGGTGTGCCAAAACAAATTAGAAAAAAATTCGATATGCGTGCGAAAATGGGAATTATGATGGGATACGCACAACGTACTAAGGGTTATAGAATATGGTTGATAGATGAAAATAAATTAGTCGAGACTATTAATGTTAGATATATATATTCGATTAAAATAAGAGGGGAATTAATTTTAGACAAAAAGTTAATAGTAACCTTGGATATAATTTAAACCTTCCTGATTATTATGATGATGAGGATGATTTTGATAGAGTAAAAGATTCATTATCGAGTCGTTTAGTTTCAAAGACAAGTACGGAAACGCCCTCAACATCTGAAAAACCAGATGTATCTTCCGAAAATCATAGCTTGATCCCATGTACAGAGGTTAAGTGGATTCGAAATATAGGTAGGAAAGTAACTGGATCTAACGTATATTATAGTATAGAAGGGGAAGCAACCCGATTGAAATCTTTTAACGAAATAGAGAGATACTGTAAGAGGCATAATATTGAGTATGATCCTAGTTTATTTAATTTTAGAAAAGATAATACCGAATCCTAGGGATTTTCAGATTTGTCAGAGCAACAAGAAGCTCTTATGGTTGAAGTAACTATTCCTAACTGTTACAAACAGGCGATAAGATCCAGAGACGCATCTAAATGGCATGATGCAATGGATAAAGAAATTAACGTAATGATGGAACGTAAAGTTTGGGATTTAGTTGATCATCCGGATAATATAAAAATTTTAGAAAACCGTTGGGTTCATACCATTAAATATGATGAAAATAATAAAATTGTTAGATACAAGGCCCGCTTAGTTGCGCGAGGTAACACACAATTTCATGGCAAACTTTCAAGCAAAAATCCATTAGTCTGTCGACCATGGAAGCTGAGTATGTTAGTTTAATAGAAGCAGCTAAGGAATTCATTTGGCTAAAGAATGTAATTGATAATAAAAGTTTAAATTTGGAATTAAGTGAAAATGTAATGTTTTGTGATAATCAAGCTGCTATAAGTTTTTCAAAGTCACCGGTAGAAAATGATAGAACAAAACATATCGATGTTCGTTATCATTTTCTAAGGAATTTGATATACGACAAGGTTTTCCAAATTAAATATATAGGTACCAAAAATAATTTGGCGGACATTTTTACCAAACCCATGGTAAAGGAAAAATTGTTAGAATTTTGTAGAAAATTATTTCTTTTTAGAGAATAAGACTTTGTTTCTTTAAGATTAAAATATTAGTTTGTTTATTACAATAAAGATTGTGAATAAAATGTATTTTTTTGTGTTAAATTGTATAACATGTGATTATAGATTAAAATTAATTTACTGATTTGTAAGAGATAATGGTGCGAGATTGGAAAAAAAAGGGGGCCGATTGTTAGACATTTAAAAAGTCGGATCCAAATTTTTATGATCTCCTTGTGTTGTTTTTCCAATTCCGTTCCATGATCTCAATGAAAGTAAGCACACCGATTCGAACCCGACCTTTTTGAGTTTTGTGATTTGTGGTTGGCAGCAACTGCAATGCAAATCGAGCGAGTATTTAAACTCGGCTCATGTTAGTTTTCTAAAAAGGAAGGAGAAACAGAAATATAAGAAGTGTGTGAGTGGTTTAACTCTTAGAGGGAGAGAACGGCTGGTTGGCAATGCAACTGCAGGTTGCATCACCATTTTAGATTAGAAATTCATTTTACAATATTAGAAGACGGTTCGAATCGGATGTCTCTGGTAATGTTGATTTTTGAACCTATTGTTTTTTTATCGCTCCAGTAACGAGCACAGTGACTTTATGATTGATTATTAAAGGCCAATTTTAAGAAACTGTTTTTCGTCTTCATGCCTCCTCGACACATAAATTTCACTGCTAGCTTTGCAAAATTTAAATTAGTTTACCAATAAGTGTAACAGAGACATTGATTAGATATAATTCTAATACGTAGTCTGAAGTATCTTATACCAGGAACTTCCCACTTTTGATTGTGCAATTCCTATGCATTGCGAGTTGGTGCCTGATTAACTGAAAACGAATTCGGTTTTACAGGTGGAACCATGAATGTTTGAAATGGATTCATGCCAGGTGAATTCGAGGGTCAAGACAGGACTAATGTTCTTTGAACCACTCCTTTACGATTCAGCTATTATGAAATGGTGCATTATCCTTTGGTAAATGTCTTCATCCACCGGACCGTGAACGGGTGCACTTGGTCTTCATTGATGTACTAATAGCGCAAAAAAGTCAGAGATTTTTCTATGGGGACGAGGGTCCTAACATGCCCCATGAAAACAACAATATATTGCCACCGCTTTGCCTGTGCATTTGGGTGTCAGGGTTTCCGTTGGAAAATGTCTTATTTACACTTATCTGTCAATGTTATTGTCCAGAAAACATGATTCATCTTACCTTACGAAGTTCTAATCTTCCATGGTGCAATTCTGCAACCCATTACAGGAGCTATTAACGATGACGTACTGTCAGTGCAAGGACGTGATTTAGACGCCGGCTGAGTAGGCTCATTCGCTGCATAGTATTTTGCACATTGAGTTGAAATATACCATCTGGGTAACCTTTGTTCTACCTACTGGTGAATTCAACCGTGTAACCCTTAGAAAATAATGCATAACCTTTTTCCGCTTTCCTCTAGAATCCTTTTCCACCATTGGCCAGAGACTTCTAATTTTTCTATTCATACACCACTTTCGATAAGTGCTCCCAACAGCGGCACGTGAGCAGCACCACAAATGCGCCGTTTCTGAAATCGATATTCCCATGCGCAAAATAATAATAATTTTATTATTATGTTCCAAAAAACTTAATGCAATATATATATATATATATATATATATATATATATATATGACAGTGTGATTATGAATCCTTTTTAAATGATGTAAACAAAAAAAAATCTGAACTAACTTACTTTTTTTAAAAAACTTTTATGCCGTATAACGTGAAGGCTTTATCCCTCAATTCGATTTAAAATGAAGCCAATCTCTATTTATGACAAATGTTGTTGGAATCAGGATCCAATCAAGTGGCTCAACTGAGCCTCACTAGTCATAATTTTCTCCATTAGGAAACCCTTTTCTGTTTTTGTGATATAAACATGTTTTAAATATGTATATTTTGAGAAAAGTGCAATCAAATTTTTTTTTATTCTTTTCACACTGTAGTAAAAAAGAAATTAAAAAAAATAATTTATCATTTGTCAATTATAGTACAGGAAGTTTCGATAGAAATTTTAGTTTTTCAAGAAAAATTGTCTTTGTGTGTTGTATTTTCTTTTTTCAACAAAATACTCTTGCTGTGACTTTGCAATGTGTTTAATAAAATACGCAAATTTTCTCATGTTTTGCTAATTTTTTTTACTATTTTCTTTTGACAGAGTAAACCATGTATATAACAAACAGTCTAGCAGTAGCAGCATTATTTGGAAACTTCGCATCTTTTTATAGATTTTCAGTATTTATTAAAAATTTTCATACTTTTACAGTTCTTTCAATATCTATTTTACAAGTAATAATAAAGTAAGTTTCATAATATATGTGTGAATAAAAATCGCTGTCTTTTCATCTCTATTATTCTTAGGGTTAAAAAGACAAAATCAAAATTTAAAGGACGAATTTGTTTTTAATAAAAATGACAACACGTTTTTTTTTATGGAAGATAACACATTACTTACTGTCTACTCATTCCTTGGGGTTTTTTTTCATTTTTTTTCGACATGAACAGCTGAATACATATTATTGCACTAGAGCGAACATAATGCTCAGTTTAAAGTGAACAAATTGGAGTTTTTTCCTTCAAGTTTAAGCTCTACAGTGAAAAGAGTTATGAATGTTTAAAGACTTTTTTTATTGTAATAAAATTTGTATTTACAAATTCTAAGTATTATACAGTAACATTCGAAAATTCTAGACCAAAGATGTATGGTTCTCTAAACTATCTTTTCTTTCACATTTGCGTCCTCCATAAAATATGCAAATTCTTTGGACTGAATTGCAGGATTAAGAAAGTTTTTTCCTCTCATAAATAATATTTGTTTTATTGCTTTACATATTTCATTCGTTGGGATTTTTGCGAATTATTATTTGCGACAAGCAACCCAGACAAATATATTTTCTTGAATATTTTTGAAAGAAATTTTCTGGCAACGTACCAAGCCGCTGAAACTATAAAAGGTAAACCAGCATTATATATTTTGTTTCCTTTTATATTTATTTTCAAGTACCTTAGATGAATTTTTTCTTGTAGAAGAGTGGTGTAAGATACCACTCAAATATTTAATAATTGGCCTTCTTTTCTCATCATCTTAGTTTTTGTGAAACTAGATATTTTTTTATCAACAGTGCACTCTTTTTGTGTTGTCGGATATAAAATTTTCATAAGAAGGTGCTACGATAGCTATGCAAGTGCTGTTACGAAAATAATGCAGAAAACTCGCTTTACTTGAACATGAATGGAAAATAAAATTGTTATCTTTTAAAATCACTTAAATTCCTTAAAAAAACGAAAACAATAAATGCATTCATTTTCAATAATGATTTTATGAAATGCAAAATTTAATATGTTTAAAGAAGAACGTGTATTAAATCATTTATGTTTTTATAATGGCAGTTCACCTCAAGTATTTAAATGAATATTTAGATGGCGCTTTTGAAAACAAAACAAAATAAAATGCTTTTCATTTTAAATAGAACTTTCGAGTGTATTTGTGATAGAATAAAATATTTATTAGTATTTATTTTTCACTCATTTGAAAAAATCTTTTTGATTGTTGAACGTAAAATCGATATTCTTTGTTATCCAGGTAGGTTTTTCTTTTCTGAATCTTTTTTTTTTAATGATGCTTTTTTGCGATTTATGTCCGCCAGCAACAAATAAATGAATATGCTCTAAGATTTTAAAATGCCGATTCATCAAGTAAATGTTAATGTTCTTAAGATTGATTTTTAAGTTATTTTCCCGGTGATTTAAGTTTGAAAATATCTTGCGGAATGATATATTCTGTACAAATGGACAACTAAAGTTAATTGGGAACTTTATTTCTTCACAAGAAAAAAAAAGAAAAATTAATGATGTTCAATATTTGCTTTCTTTAAATTAAAAGAGAAGTATTGAATATATTTGTTTTTTTACAAAGATATATAATTTCATATATATCTCTTCGCAAATTTTTCACCAATCGTACTTTTTAAATTTAAAGACATAGTCTCTTTCCGAAGGTATAATAAGGAGCGAATTGATCTTTTTCATAATGTAAAAGATAATGCAATCATCATTAGTCAAACTAGAGTACTTATATTTTTTAATAAATGAACCCTAGTATTTTGCAACCCCCATACCCTCCTCCAAAATAGCAATAAACCGAGAAAAAACCAATATCATTAATTTTAGTCAATAATCCAAATATATGTGTTAAAGAAAGAAACTAGCCCTACTACTAATAATTTGTTTTCAGAGACTTATAGTGTCTCAAGAGGTCAGAATATTTTTTAAAATTCTGTAAAAAAAGTTACATTGTTCAGTTTTTCGATAGCATTATTGAAGAGTTATTTTTCATGTAGGCTTTATTTTTATAGAAATCCATACGACATATTTACATAACAGCAGGAAAATAAAACCGAAGTCCAAATTAATGAAAAAAATTTGAATAAGATTTTGTATTAAGAGTATATATACAGATCGTTAAATTTTTAAAATATAGATTTACATATTAATTAACTACTTTAGAACTCTGATATTCTCAACGAAATTTAACTTTATTTGCTTGAAAATGTAAAGTGCAACCAATTAAATGATTTTTCATTTGCTTATTTTAATCTAATAATGCAATTGGTTTCAAATTAAGGGAATTAGAAAAAATAAGGCTTGATCGCTACGTTAATACGATTCCTTGAATTAGTAAAGGATTAGGTCTGTCTGAGAGAAAATTCTTATTTCTGCTTAAGAGTTTTTAGTTAGACAAAACTAATACTGGACACAATTTAGGTCATAGATTCCTAAAGTGGTTCCAACTGACCCCTGGGGGTTCTTGAGACTCCTGATGGGGTCAGTAGAAAATTAAAATTAATTTGGGGTTACGTAGACAACATTAGAAGGTCTGCGAAAGGTTTAATATAAAGTCGAATATTTATGACTTATTTCCTTAATTATGAAAGTTAAAATAAATTACTCATGCTTTTTAAATGTTGTGCATTTTTAAAGTTAAATATTAAAGATAATAAGTCAAGTAATGTCAAGAGTTGCACTGTGGAAGACGGGTTGTTTGCGGGTTCGGTTGTCAATGCAGGTTTAAAAAGGAATGGAATCTGGCCGCTACATGGGATAGGTTATCTAAAATAGTATAAAAAGGTGTGTATCTAGTCAACACACACACACACACACAGTTTTGTTTTGTTTTGTGCATGATCCCAAGATGTGATGGTAATGTTGCAAATTTCTCTTAGTTTTTTTAAAACAGAAAGCTGTATAATTATTTGTAATGTCAAGAAGATAAAAGTATGCCATGTATACATTTTTTAATGCAATTGGTATCTTGTACATACATTTATTAACCAAAATTCTATTTTTGTAAAATAATCTTATAATATTTATCATTTTCCGGACATTAAAGTTAAATTTTTAATTTTTCGATTATGCATTGAAATAGTTATTTTCCACTTGGGGGTTCATCGCTAAATATTTGGTATAAAAGTACATGGACACAGTAAGTTTGGGCCTTGTATTGGTAAGTTTTTAATAATAATAATAAATTACATAATTTTTTTAATAATTAAATTCAATGGAACTGTGTTAGGCAAGAAATAGGAATGAACTTATATAAAAACTTAAGAGAGTTTCCCAGTTACTGGTTGGATTTTTTGTGATCCACTGAATTAATATAGGGAAATGTAACTAATAAAGTGCCTGTTAATGTATATATTAAGAAAATCAAAAAATTTGTCAATTTAATTTCTCTTATGAAAGTACTTGATTTTATGAATCACAGCAGCTAATGCAATTCTGAATTTTGTTTTTTATTCACAAAATAATTTGGGCTATAAAAAATTTTACTAAAAATTTCACGAAAGCAAAGCTTTCTTGGTTTTGAAAATTTGTGCTCATAAAATGAAAATGAGATGTACACAATTCTTTTCTAATGCAAGTCTCAAAAGCATTTTAGAGGATGAATTATATGAACTTTTGTTTTATAGCAAAAGTTTACTTAAAAGAGTCGTTTTTGTTTTACAGATTCATACATAACAAGAATTGGCCAGTCTCACTAATGGTTTTTTTTACCTACGCTATTGTCAGCCAATAACAGCTGCCTATATTGTAATGCTATTGGTAGTCACAATTCTGTACATTAATTGTAATCGTTGATGAAAAGAACCCCTTTGTTATCATGTAAACAAACAATATTTTTCTTTTCATGTCTCGCTTTTTGTGTTCGTACCTCAACGCGTCATGCATTCATTCAATATAAAAAATGTATGTTTTTGTTAACTGTATAATAAGATGAATAGAAACATTTTTTCAGAATTTCATAACACACCTATGCCGAAAGGATGTTCTCTGGTACATAGATGAAAGGAAAAAGGAAATAAAAAATTAATTTTTCTGTTAAGTATTGTAGTTTTAAAACTATTGTGTTAGAATATAATTATCTTATTAACTTTCCTTATGTATATATTTATAAAAAAATAATGTAAAACATATTATAATATTTTTATTTTTATTTTTACAAAGTTTACTTAACATATTTTGTCCATATATATATAAAATTCTTATTCCAGTTCATCTTTTCTTAAACTATTTAATTGTTAAAATATTGTAATTTTTTTAGATAGATGGTGCCATTAATATAATTAGTATCTAATCTAAATTGCCATTTAGATTTCTAATTCATACATATTCTCCATTTTGTTTCATTTGTAATTCTTTTTTCAATTATTAATTTTCTTTTTGGATATTTTAGGTACATATTTGTTTTTCTGACTACTCTTACTTTTATTGTTTCCTATAAGTGTTATTTTTTCACTTATAAATAATATACTTTTTCAAACTTTTTATATTTATCTATGTGCATTCGAACATTCGTGTAAAATTAAATCTTATCTATCATTCGATAGCGTTTTTGTTTGAATTCATTTATTTCTTATACTATTATGCATAAATGCTTAGCTGAAGGGGAAAGTTGGATCTAATAAAGCGATCCCAGTATTAAGTCTGTGACATCCTTAAAAACATTATGGTTTTGGATTTCGGTCTATTCACTTATTTTCTTATTATCTAATGAGGGATCTCTTAATCTAGGAATTTATTTCCTCGGAGAGGAAAATTTTCAGAATTTATCTTCTTCTGATATGTAGGAATTATTCACATCTAAATCGTATTTGTTTCATTTTAGGAAGTATGTAAAACACACACACACATTGCATGTTTTCTACTCCAGACTGACCATTGGAGACAGCGAGTTGCTGTGAGTGGAACACATCTGAGAAGCTGGCGAGCATATGGACGAATATGGCCCAAACGTCTGTACATGGTTTGTTTTGAAACTGTCGTACCTGCGGCTGTAGATAGCTGACGAGACTGGTCGAATGTTCTACTCCGTCTGCTTCTTTTTGGAGTTACTGCCAAGCATCGGTCTTTATTCAGCGTTGCAACTCGGGGGCGATCTGTATTGTAGAGTCTACTGACATTTCCACCATCTTGGAATCGTTTCCAAAGCCTAGAGATGGCACTGTGGGTAATTCCAAGTTCTCCTCTTATACTTCCATCTGAATACGCTATAATCCATGCTGCCGATAATTTTACAACGAAAAAAGCACCCTCTTGCTTCCTCTGTGTCATAGTTATTTGATTATGTCACTAAGTGGCTTGCAAAACGCTTGCGAACAATTTTACTTCTTTTCCAGCATTCCTCTTTTACACTCTCGTCATTGTGACGTACTATCGGTGATATCTGGTGGCTTCCTACAATTGGCAAATTATTATTGAAGATATGCGTGATAATTCTACAAGTGAAACTTGTAGTCTAAAGTTCGATTTCCCTCTGATTCTGAATTATCCTTAATTTCTGGATATGAGTGTAAATAGAATGATGTACTGCCAATGCAGTTACATTAATAAAAGTTTAAATAAAAGTAGCGAGACATTTACTCTGGAACATTTTAATTACAAAAAGTTTAACTTAAGTGAACATGGACAATTTCTTTATTTTCAAAGACAGTTCTTAAAATTATTTTGCTGCTTTTTGACATGCTTTAGTTTCTTATGATTTTAATTATGCTTATGCGTGATGCAAAAGAAATAAGGGGAAACGTTTTTTTCCAAGAAATTAGAAAACTGTGTAGAAATAAAAAAAATGTTTTTTTATTTATTTAGCTTAGATGCATTCCTCAGAAAAAATTTAGAAACTAAGGATCTATTAAAGTATGTTGAATATGAAGATACTCTAAAAAACAAAACTATTTCAATTATGTTTCCATAGAATTTGCTTGGTTAAAGGATGTACAACAACTGAGTTTTCCCATAACTGAACAAATTTAGCACAAAGGATTATATGCATTACACAATTCATATTTAAACAGTGAGTTTTCTTTTTGAATGAATTTCTACGCAAATTTTTTAAAAAAGCAATTACATCTTTTTTTTAAAGGTGAAAAAAAAACCCAAGCATTTTTTTATTGACAATCTCTGCCTTTTATTTGTCATAAGTGTTAAACAATGAGTAAAACGGAACTAGAAAGCTTACATATGTGATGTATGTTGTGTTTAGTTTCCTATAATCATATTTTTTTTAAAAAAGAATTATATTAATTTAAACTTTCAATGCGCTGTTTTAAGTAATAAAAAAACTCTTTTGGTATTATTTGACTTTAAATTCCAAAAATACCTAATATTTTTACACACACATTTGTAGTTTCCTTTTTATACTCAATAACAAAAGCGCAGTTAGAAATAATATACACATATAATATATGAAAGTCACAACAGTTTAAATTTTTAAGCAAATCTTAGTGAAATTTTAGAATTTTTTGAAGTCTTCTATTTTAAAAAAATATTTCACATTTTCCAAGAAAAACAGATCCAACAGAGTTTTAGCTATATTTCCAGTGAAGGACTACAAGGAAAAAAAGGACTACAAATTTTGAATTATGAGCATTTCTCTTCATTTTAAAGTTATAGCTAATCACATAACCACAAACTAAGGATTTCATTCAATGTTTCAATACTTTTAGAGAGAAATTCAACTAGAGCATCGCTAAATTTATTCAATTTCTTAGCTTTTAGTTCCATTCACTAGATAATACTAATAAAAGCATTTGTGTCATACTTCATACTAATATCTCTATTGATTCTTATGTTATCACGTTTGAAAAATCACGAAATGTACAAAAAAAAAGTAGTTTTTAGAAAAGAGATTCAAGCATCGTAAATGTAATTTTCAAAACAAATAATGAGACGTACATAATTAAAGCTTCCTCTCTCTTTGCATTTAACGCATCCTCTCTCTCTTTGTTACTTTGATAAATTTCCTCTTAGGAACTGATTTGTTTTCTGTTTGACTTTGTGTAAAACAAAGAATGTCGTTCCGAGTCTTTGACTCGAATGATATCCAATGATCTCTAGTCACGCAGGGTATAGTAACCTATATTATGTCAATAATTTGAGACTATTGAAACTTTTATTAAAAATAATGACAGTAATGTAGGCATCCAATGTGTGAAAATGATCTTTATAAAAAAATTCCTTTGATGCAGCTTGCTGCAAGCATCTGTTAAATTATTCATTTGTGTTTTACCATGGAAGCGTGTAATAACTTCTTGTCACACAACCTTCTGCACACAGGTTTTACTACATTTATAAGTGTTTCATGTTTTGCTTTGAAGTGACTTTACTCATCGATGTGCACATCAACTATCAGTTCCAGTAGGGCATTGACCCTTCATAGGCTTTTGGCGTCTACAACAACGAAGGAAAATGACGCTATTTTAGCCTTTTGCATTGCATCAAATGTCATGAGTGCTACCTCTAATAGCAATTCCGTAACAATTTTGAATTTTGTTTATCATAACATCAGTAACTTTTTCTTCCTCATCGAGGTTTTTCTGGATTTTCTTAAGCTTTCGAAGTCGGCTACCTACGATTTCTGGATATATATATGTCCCATACACTCTTATGTTAACATCATGTGTGTATGTGTGTGTGCATATCTTTCACTGCAAAATATTCTTGAGAATTACCCTCACCATAAAAATCGACTCATTTCACGGACTTCGTGATACAAGAACGTTTAAATATTCCATTCAACTGAAACCATACTTGAAGCAGATCCCAAATGACAACAAAAAAATTCATATTAGGTTAGACTTCTGGAAATTTTCAATACGTTGTAATTCTTCAGAACTTAGACAATATTTCTAAATTTAAAAAAAAGTTTTACAGTGTTAATGCATAGAACTACATTTCAACTATTTAGGATTGAATGTACACTTATTTGCTAAGTTCTATCAACGACTGCTTCACATTGTGGAATTGTGGTGCTGAAAAATTTTGTACTATTTTTCACTTTCAAAGTAGCAGCATTCGTAGCATCTATATATTTCGAAGAATTAGTAGTCAAGAATTTGTTTTCGCAAAGTCTAGTGCCTCTCTCGTAGCACACAAACATTTGGAAGACGATTGTCCTCTTTCAGTAGCTCTATTCTTAGAAAAAACTGACTTTATAAAAACATTATAAATTTCTTTAAAAAGTATCTTTTGAAATTTCGAGGTTTTTTAAAAATTGTTCTGCGAATTTCAAGCTTTCGGTTTAAAAATATTGTTGGTATTTCACGAGGAAAATATTTACCCGGTTATTTTAGATAGTGGGCCATCAGATGGAGGGAAATGGACCTATCACAAGCTGGTATTGAAGGACTGTTGAATGTATATTGAAGCATGAACCAATGACTTTGTAATCAGCTCGAATTTAGAAATTAAATTTCAAGATCGTTTTCAAGTGTCCGCGTGTTATAAGAACTCCAGATGATCGTTTTCTAGCTCTTTCTGAGAGAAGAAACATAAATATTATTGTATCACAACTCATAGAACGCCATTTTGTGGCAACTGGAAGAGGAATTCTTAGCTCTCATGGTCTGAAGAAGCCTTCACAAAGAAGGTTCGCATGCAAAGAAACCGATTTGAAATTCAAAGAAGCAAACAGTTAAACAAGGATATAGGTCCCATCAACTAGACAAGTAATGAATGGCAGTTAGTATTTCTGGCATATAAGTCAAGGTTTAATTTCGAATATCGTGTTCTGATCCTAAAGAAGATATAAATCAATCACCATGATTCGCTTACGTTCTTTGATGTTGAAAGATACTCTTAATTAGAAATTGATCCTTGGTGTGAACTGGAATCTCCTTGGAAGGTCACATTGACTTGTATATGCTCAATGGAGTAATGGAGAACCTACAAATACATTAAGATGAAATCTTTGATCAACATGCGAGCCCCATGCTGCTGCTATTCGTAATAATTGTATTCTGATGGGTGATAATTCTCAGCCGCATTGAACTATGCTTGTACTCGAATATTTTCTTGATCATAGCAGTCCTCTTGAGAACTCCAGAAGGCCAACGGTTGGTCAGGCATCTCCGTTCTTATCCGGCTTGCAGCCAACGCATCTCCCCCGGTCCTCCTCAAAAATTCTAGAAGTCCAAGGGTCGGCAGCCTTTTCGTCTACCACTACAGATTACAGCGCGGGTCCCTAAACGAACGAGGGGTGACAGGGGGGTGAAGGTGAAGGAAATGGCCGTTTCATTGACCTCACTTAATTCCGATACAGCAGTGGTCTCTAAACCTCGGTCCGGGGACCGGTACCAGTACCGGTCCGCGGATCAAATACTACTGGTCGACACAAGAAACATTAAATTATTTCCTTTTCATTTACTGCTGCATATTTTTCTTGGGTTTTGGCTACTTTTTATGAAAATCACTTTATATATTCCTAGTTAAATCCCTTTATATTCATTTTTGGTGTAGCTATATTTTATTCTGAAGATACGTTTAAAAACAATTAAAATAAAATTATTAAAACAAAAGAATCTAAAATATAAACAATTAACGTCCTCCTCCTCAACAGAGTACGGTAAAATTATCCAACGTTAACCGGTCCACGGCGATAAAAAGGTTGAGGAACAGTGCGATACAGGACCTTTGGTACTATCCTGACAGCGTAGCTACATCATTAAATCCTCCTCTCCTTATTAGTTGTAACAGGGGTTGCACCACATACGACTTTCAATACTAGTTCCTATGTCTGATAATTTAAATTCATCTTTGGAAAAGCCGATACCGATAATGCATTATGGTTTTAAGAAGGGCATAACTCTTTATAAAACTCGAATTTTTTTTGAAAATTTTAAGGCCATAGAAAATCACAGTATTTGACAAATAATTTATTTTTTAAAAGATTGTTTTTATTTAATACATAAAACATATACAGTTTATGAACAGTTGAATATGATATACACTAAATACATTTACAGAGATTATATGGTTTAATTTTCTTAAATTTAACTACTTTGTTACAGAAGTGTCTCTTAAAAACCCTTTGTTCCTCAACTTTTGGAAATTTGTATGTTTTTGGGGTCGATTAGACTTTAAGGTAAACTTATCGTGGCCCGAAAGTCATGGGTGCAAGAGGGTTCAAAGAAGAGCCAACATGATCTTAAAAATGGCTACTTTTATTCAATCTTTAGCACTTTATGAAATATACAATTTTATACCTTAACTATGGGAGCAATCGGAAATCCTAACACTTAACCGGATATACTAGATTTTGAAGTGCACTTATCTGGAGTTAAGGCTCCTTGTTATGATCCTCCTCGAAGCTCGATAGCTCACTCAGCTCCTAGGTTGATTACTTCCACAATTCTCTCTCCTGTCGGAGACGCACGACCACCCAGTATCTTCTAATATTTGGATTTCCCGCAAAACGATCAACGCTTAATCATTAACTTACCATACTCAACGACAGGCACTTAAATAGCAGTTACATTTGCATAAAATTAAGTCATTTCTACTGAAAGCAGTTCTTAAACTAAAATCACAGTTAAAGAATATTTTCCCCAAGATGATTCGTAGAAGAGTCCGAATAGCACCCGTTACAAACTTTTAACTTAAATCAAGTTGTTTTTACATTTCCTACACATGTGCGTTGTATAATTTTGATATTGATACCTTTTATTTTTAAAACTAGATATTTAGTCTTTGAAATGTATTTTGTAGGAAAAAAAAGAAAAGCTTAAATCTGCGGTAAAAAAAAAAGTTCCTATATTTCCTTTGGTCAGTACAAATTAAAAATAACCCAAGATTATCCTAGGAAAGATGCGAGTATTTTAGCGAAAATTTGAAATGCCGCATTTGTTTCTTCAGAAATGACAGATACAAATTGTCAAAGAAGGAAATATTTATCCTTTGTATAAAAGATAAGATGACAAATGGTACTTGTATTTTCACTTAAACTTTATTGTCATATCAATTGGTTACAGAAGGAATTCTTACAAATTTAGTAAAAACGAACTTTAATTTTCCTTTATAGGAAACCCAAGCACACACATTTGAATTTTTCTATATTTTGATACCCTCCGCCTCCTTTTTTAATGCTTAGTTTTTCCATCCTTTCTTACTGCAACAGTTGTGGCCGTATGGGCTTAAGTGATTCAGCAAAGAGTTATCTTTAAAGAACTCTGCTTCTATGTACATCTAATGTAAAACTTTCTGGTTTAAATATTGCATTTATTTTCCGATATATTTTCGGATATCATCTTTTTATTACGATACATGCATGTTATGTACATAAATATTGTTATGAATTTTGTGTGCTTAATTTTATCTTAAAATAGTGTACATAATTTAAATTTGTATGTTTAATAAGTTAATATTATTTTCTATTGCATTTATTTTAGGATAAAACTGTAATAATCCCAAGCAACGCCGTCCCTAACATTATAATGGGAATTTGGCGAAATATTGAAGATGCAGCCAAGGTGGCATCGTTTTCGGTGACCAAATTCAGCGATTCGGTAAATTGGCGACTATGTTGGTGATGGTGATCATATAGATGATTCTAGAAATTACTGGAGAAGTCTGTAGCATCATGATCTATGACGTAAGTGGATTATTTGAGAAAGCAGTGGAAGGTAGCCACACAAACTATAAACAGGAGGCGCTTCCTGAAATTGGATTAGTACTACTTCAGCTTTTGAAGTGTTTTTTCTTTCGGTGTTTTTGCTTTCAACCGAGTGGTTGCTTGCGGATGATCTTTATCGTTACGTGTCAGTATTTATAGACACTGATAGCTATGTCTGAGCGTTATAAAAGGTGTGATAAACGTCTAAAACTTTTTGCACGAGTTTTGCTCCTGTTTAACCTGTTTTCTAAGGACCGTTTTTGTCAATAAATTGCATCGTTTTTGAAGAACTGTTTTGTTCTTTAACTAAAAATTCACGAATCTTTATCTAGGCAAAAATATGAATGTTAAGTAATGTAGCTTCCGAGAAAAAAACAGAAATATTACGTAAGAATCCTAATTTTATTCAAGTAGATCTCTATTGCAGAGGTATATCATACGATTATCAAAATAGTGACTCTTGTGATAAGCATATATCTTTTGACTACATGTATTTATTTTTGAGTTCGAAAGAATTGTGTGCATCATTAATGCAATTTAATGTAATTTTTAAAGTCTTAAACGTAACGACATTATGGATTTGATGTTAATTATATGGATTTTAAGAAGTGAAATAAAAAAAAAGATACATAACAAAGAAATTTTTCCACTCTGTTGTATCTTATAAACAGAGAATACTTAGTTGTTATGTCATTATGAAATTTAATGTTATATAGGTTTTTTAAAAATGAGAAAATAAAGTTGTGATGTGTGTGTGTTTACATATAAAACTAATCGGTCATTTATAAGGTTTCTTTGATGATGGTGGAAAATGGAACATTTTCCCAACTTTAAGTACCGTACTTAAGCCATGAACTAAAATTATATTTGAAAAACTCTCGTCTTCCTTTTTTTCTTCTCTGTAAGTTTCTTTAGAGAACAAAGTACAGAAAAATGATTTCGTCCTCGTTTTTTTTTCTTTTTATGCTTTAAATCTTCTTACACCTTCTTAAGCGGAAAATATTTGGACAATTCTTTTAGAAAACAGCTATATCTGACTCGTCGGTATTGGAGATGTTGCGAGGCGATAACTTTTTTTTCATCCTTGTTTTCTATAGTTTTTACATTTCAAAAATTAAATTTGGCTAATAGTATGTTGAATTTATAATACGTTATGATATATACAAAGTTATTATATTACCGGGAAAATGAATTTAATTCACAATATAAAAATTAACTAATTATATCCCTTGTATTGTACGAAAGAAGTTAATATGGACAGTTTATTTCCATTCTATTTTCTCATTACTTAAGATTTTCTTTCTAATGATCGTTCATATCTATGTTTATCATTCTACATAAAAAGAAACCCGGAATTATTTTAATGTAATAAATCTTATCAAAATTTAAAAAAAAACCCTCAGAGTAAATTAAATAATTATGAAACTTATTGAGGATATATCGTGGAAGAAATATTTCGCATTGTCTGCTTTCTTTCATTTTTTTCTCAGCTCAATACATAATTTAAACTCACTGACAATCAAAAACATCTATAAAATGGTCTTAGTAATAACTTTAACACAACTGTTTTCTGTTTTGAATATTTATATTAAACGCGGCTCAAAATATTTGCCTTTTTTATTCAGAAGAAGTAAAATTATGCACTACTATTTTGTGGTGAAAATATTCCTTGTTGCTATTTTCTTTCCTTTTTTTCTGAGCTCATTAGATAATTTAAATCAACTCACAGTCAAAAACACCCATAAAATGGTTTCAACACATTTTTTTTTTGAATATTTATATTGAACGTGGCTCAAAATATTTGCCTTTTTATACAGAAAAGGCAAAGTTATGCACTGCTATTTTGTATTCAGAACTTAAAATTGCGAGTCTCAGGGTAATTCATTAAAAAAAATTAAAGAAAATTTTACGATATTTTTAACAAGTAGTTGTATGATTTACTTTTATGCTTAAGAATGAATTTCACCATAAAATCCTCGAAATTTAAAGGAAACGTTTATTTTTAGGTAATAAATTAATTTAAACTGACGTCAGTTGTTAATGAAAAGTCTTTGAGAGTTCTCTATTAGTAAATTCATTTGCCTTCATGTAATCGAATAATGATCAAATCTGAACCAGCGCTTGCACTCAAAAGTCCTGGAAATAACACTTCCTAATTTTTTCGTCTCCAGGCCATTCTTTTGCTTTGAAATGTAAATTCGATGAGCGAGCATTCATAGAATTTTCCCACGCAGACATCTAAATACTTCTCTCTTTCGAGTAGTTTATCTTTTCTCACTTGAAGACTACCATGCACATGTAGATTCTTTAGAAATTAAAATTTCGAAAAGGTCATTTTAATAGACAGTGTGAGGATTGTAAGTGAGATTACGGAACACTTAATGTTAGTAAGACGACTTTGGCTCTAGTGTAATAGTTTAGAGTAAGCAGCTTTGATGTAAATATTCTTGAAAGAGAGAGAATTTAGAGATAAAATTAATTGAACTCGGTGCTTTTCCCTGGAGCTAAGTTTACCACGTAATATGGCAATTAGGAAGTTTAACTAATTTTCAAAAGGCTAAATATCTCTAAGTGGGTAATTACATACTTTAACGCAATCTCTTTAGGAATTTCCTCTTATTCAATGTATATATTCAAGAAAACTATCACTCAATTTAAATAAACTCATAGACAAGTTTATATGTAAAAGAATTTTAAATGTTTATTATATCAAGTAATAGCTTTTATTTTGTTCATTTTAGTACTAGCTTTTATTTCTGGTACTTATGAATACATAGTTTGAAAATTTGCATGGTGATATATATATAAGTATTGTTAAATATTTAAAAAAAAGTGTTTTACAAAAAAAAATAATGGATATATGTTCCAAGTATTTTACTATGTTCTAAAAGGGGCTTTGAAAAAGTGTATAAATGAATATTTTTTTAATATTTAGTATCACCTGAATTAGAATATATATATAAAATTGTTTTAAGAATATTATGACAAGAAAAATTATTTAAATGCTATTCTTTTTTGCAAAAAATGAAGAAATAATGACATATTTTCAAAAGATTTTCTTTTTATGAAAAATGCTTCTATAATAATAATATTTTCCTATACATAGCTAAGAATTCTACACAGGGCTTGATCTAAGCTTTTTGAAATATGTTATTTAGAAGTGGATTTATTCATACTTTTGTACATGAGAAAAAAGAAATTTTACCAAACAAACATAGGTTATTACCTCAATTGATCGTAACTCGGAAAATAAAATGAATTTTTTGAAATTCTTACAGCAGACTCTAGAAAAATCTTATTTATATGTAACTATATAAATTATTATCATTATAGAAGCATTTTCCATACAAGAAGAATGTTTTGAAAACATGTCATTCTTTCCTCATTTTTTGCTAAAAAACTGCATCTAAGTAATTTTTTACTGTAGTAAAAAGATAATTTTATTTGCTTATTCTAATTCAAGTGACACTACATATTTCACAAAATATATTCATTTATACGCATTTTCAAAATCATGGTTCCTAACGTAGTCGGATACCTTAAAAAATATGTTACTTGTAGTTTTTGTTTAACGTGTCTTACAAAATTGGTTCAAATAAGAAATTCACGAGAATTTAGTATCAATGACAGTTAAAAGAATAATTGATGTGTATTATAAGTTCTTTAATGAAACGTTTATTTTCTGTAAGAGTAATTAAAGAAAAGTTGAAAGCAATTTTCAATTGTTTGGTGTCAGTAATAAATTCCCTTTACCACACTATTTTAATGAAAAAAAAAACATTTGTTTTTAAAAATTTAAGACTAATTCTAAAATTTTAATTGCTTCTTTCAAAATTACTCTTTTATGTGTAATTTTCTCTTCAATATATAAAACACAGTATAGGGTACTGCTATATAAAGCGACAACGTTGAACTTTGCATGGGAATATCACATTAAGTGTCTCAACATCCTCGTCACTTATTTCGTTGATCTCTATAAGAAAAAAGATTGACTTTTAAACATTTTTAATGAAATAAATCTTAAGAAAATTGTGTTCCTTACGATTATTTTGAGTTTATATTTTTTTAGAAATTTTGAATCCAAAGTTTGTGTACATGCCATTAATGAACTGATATAATTGGAATCACTTTTGTTAGTATTAGTAATATGTGGATACCCCCTTCCGTTTTTTCTGTATAAAATAAAAAAATAGCCATAACAAACGGCGCACAGCTTAGATCAGTGGCTGAGGATTAGGTTGAGGGTTAAGTGGACATTCCCATGTCCAGTTGTCCCTCTTTGTCCGAAGAAAATAATCACGTTTGCCAAGAATATCCCCAATCGTGAGCCTTTCCATGCAATGTATGTAACACACAAGTGTTATTTCACAGATTTTTTTTAAAAAAGGGGCTTTATTTTTCTGATGCGTATTAATCTCACTTTTTGTTTTTGTTTTCTAATTCAATTACTATCCCAACAATTAAATAGAATAAAAAATAGACGACTTATCTATTTTTAAGTTCTATTAAGATTAAATAAGCAAATTAATTTTTTTAACATGTTAGTCCTAATGAGAGGACAGATGTTAAGATATTCTTGTACTAATGTTAAACTTAAACATAAAATAGCTTTTTTTTTCACTTTATTATGTTAAAAGTTTGATATCTTTACCGTATACTGTGATTTTAAAGTGTAACATTCGATGGCCATTTACCTTGCTATGTAAAAAAGAAACTTAACCAACTACTATATCTTCTTATGAATTGAACTTAATACAAAAATTTTCTTCACGTCTTATTACTCAGCAGAAGTTAAAAATCTCTACATATATCCATGTTCTTGTTAACGTGTTTCTTATTTAAGCATGATTTTGTTCCAGTCATCGTTGTAATTTATGTAAATGTAATTCAAAGATAATATTGAAACATTATACTATTTAAAATCTGTTTCAATAAAGTGCATTATTGTTATCATAAATAACTTTTTTAAAAAGATTTCGAGAAGAGAATGGCTATATGAAACATATATGGCCAAAATAATACCTCGAAATCATGTTGTCAACAGTCAAAATACAAACACCAATGGATTAGAATAAGGAACTATGCAGTATTCTATGCAATATTTTTAGAAAAGAAACTGTAAAAATTTTCACTTCTTAACCAAGGTACTTCTTTGCAATTTCCATTAAAATTGCTTAAAACTTAGATTTTTCAATTCTAAGCCAAAAAGATGTAGACATCTTCTGTTACAGGTATTTTTCCTGTTTCTGCAATCCAATCCCGCTGAAGTGAAATATTTGGAAAAAAAAATATTATTGTCCTGTTTTTGACGAAAAGGTTCTAAGTCTCAAAATGCATTTGAATACATTTGAACCTATTGTAGAAATCAGTAACCGTTTTCGAGATTATTCATACAAAATTCATCCAATAAGAGTTTCTAATGCTGACTATAACCAACAAATAGTTTTGTATCACTTTATTATATAAATATACTAGCTGGGGTATACCTGTTTTTCGCACAGGTGAATTAAAAGGAAAAGTAATAGGGATTTAAGGACAAATAAGTTTTTAATGAATTAACTTTAAGTAAATTTCAAACTAAACAAAAAAAGTTTCATCATATTTCAACTAAAAAAATAATCACATTTGCCAAATTTTAAATTTGTAGTTCTAACAGCTGAAAAAAGGGTTTTTTTTTAAAAAAAATTATAGCGCTTCTGTAGCTCCCTTGAGGATCGACTTTTAAAAATCTCCTTCTAAGATGATCTATGCCCTGCAAAAGTATGTTTTCCAAATGTCAAGGTTGTAGGTTTAGTAGTTCTTAAAAGGGAATAAACATCCTAGTATGACCCCTTGGGCTCAACTTTTGCATAACCCCTCCTAGCAGATCTATCTTAAATGAAACGAACATGGCTGTTAAATTTTAAGTCAGTAGGCTTAATAGTTCAAAGATAGAATATTTGTCTACAATTATCCTTAACCTTTCGAAACACCTCTTGGGGGTCTATTTTTGCAAAACCTTTTTATAGCGTAACTCTATCCCATGAAAGGAACATGCCTGCTAAATGTCAAGTATATATGTCTGATAGTTCAAAAAATGAATATTTATCTATAATGCCCCTTAAACCCCTTGTAATACTCCTTTCGGGTTGATGTCTGTAAAACCTTTACTTAGCAGATCTCTACTCCATGAAAGGAATATTCGTGCTAAATTTCAAATCTGTAAGCCTAACAGTTCGAAAACTGGAATAATAGTTTATACCATCCCTTATCCCTCGCAACCCCCTTTGGGATCAATTTTCATAAAAACCTCTTTTAAAAAGGTTCTCTACTCCATGAAAGAAACATACCTACTACATTTCAAATCTGTAGGTATAGTAGATAAAAAATACTGAATACATATTATTATAATACCCCTTTAACACTTCGCAATTCCCCTTAGGTGTCGATTTTTTCCAAAACCCTTTCTTAACGGATCTCTACTTCTTGAGAGGAACCCGTATACAAAATTTCAAGTCTATAGATCCAATAGTTCCGGAAAAATAGTGATGAGTGAGCGCTTTTCTCCTTTATGTATATAGATTCTCGAACTCAACATAGAATATTACATAAGAAAATTGACAATAAGAATTTTATAATTTTCTGATTAAATGATTGACAAGCATAATAGAAATTAATTTTTCAATGAATATTTTTAACGTATTGAGAAAGTAATAAGAATCTGAAATTTTTACACAGGAAAAATTCTTTATGAAGGAAATTCGCCAGTATAAACTAAAAATAAGGCAACATAATATAAATACCATGATAATAGCTGGAATGTATTTTATTTTTTCATCCTATTCTGAACTAAGACACAATATATGTTATAATTCCTTTTTTAAAATTCCCGGTAGAGTTTCAGTTAGTTTAAATTCTACAAGGAATTCAATAACGTTTTTCAAAAATTTAATTTTGTATGTTTGTATATTATAAAATCATATTGCCACACG